>OZ024918.1:20751965-20766965 GCA_964017125.1 Flabesymbios commensalis | reverse complement strand
GTGCTTCAAGGGTAATTGATCAGGGGTAAATAAAAATGAAATGAATCGGGCTTTAGGCCACCTTTGTGCACATATAGGCTAAACTGGGCCAGGAGAAGATCAGGGGTAAACTGCTGGAGTTGGTTAAAAACAAATTCCCCCTGATAATGATACAATATTTGTGCATTTACAATCACGCATTTTTAACTCCCGGAAGTTAAAGGCATATGTACCACTCGCATGGCACTCTGTTGTCCGGTGGGAGATATATTCCAGCTAGCAAAATTACATTTTCATATCGTCTCCTTGGAGTTTTAAGGTGCAAACAGTCACAATGTAAAGTGGCAGTTTAGCACCTATTAACACCAAGGGACGATATCTTCCACATGGCAACTTTACCCTTGACTCAGTCTGCTTCAAACCCTGTGTCACAGGGGCTGCTTTTATGTACATTCGAATTGCATTTTAGTAGCAAAAATATTAACTGAAAGTATTAAAATAAAATATCAACTGAACAGATGGCATACAATTGTTACACTTTGCTGCATACATACAGTATTTAGCTAATAATAAAATATGATTCTGAAGATCCATAAAATTAGAATTACCAACAAATATACAATCTTTTTCTATGCTCATAAATTCCCCCCTTTTCGTGAACCACCACTTCTCAACTTCATTCCAAAAATCAGCTGCATAACGGCAGCTCCAAAATAGATGTAACAATGATTCACATTCAATTCCACACTATTGCTATATATCTACAACAATTATCGTCTTCGTCGTAGAATTACATTCCATGAGGCAGTTTCAATGGTACAGCGTCATTGTGACACACGCTTTGAAACGTTGGGACATTGGATGGTGTTTTTGTTATTTACAAAATAATACTGTTTATCTCTAATGATTGCAAGCATAATTACAGCTGTTTATCGCTCAATATATCCCTTTGTACCTAAAGGGTCGTGTGCGTCACGTCTTAGAAGTAGCGGTACCACCATTTGATCACAATGGTGAAGAATTTATGTTATTGTAATCTGGCCTACAATAACATATAATCTACTGTACGTTTGTGATTACCCAAGTTATATGTTTTACCATTGTTAATGTGACAATTCTGGATTTAATATATATTATATATTTGTAATATTGATAATGATAAAAGCGAAGCCAGCAGATGAATAATTTTAATGGATTATATGTTTCGAAAAAGCAGAACACACTATTATTATCTTAATCCACATTCTTGTTCAGCACATGAGTCCAATCTTGCCAGCAATTATTATTTTTCTACTATGACGTGTTTGCATAAAATGTATTTGCTTTATAATAAAGAAAAAATATCTGGCAATAATTACAGCAATATCTTTTACATGTATAATTTGAAAAAAATGAATCAGAGTTATTGTACATCGAAAAATAAATAATTATACTCAAATCTCTCTAAACATGCTAAAAATAGGCTGTAAGTGCAAGCGCAATGTTGCTATCATTTGTGATAGGGCTCGTTTTAAATTTACTTTTTGCTTAATACATGCGTTTATGATACTATGGATAATTTCATATTTTTTATTCCATTGTTTCTTTTCTTTATACCAAACGATCCAGAAAGTAATATATGAATTGTCAAAATTTGAGATGGTTATCGGGTATCAGCAACTTTTTGCATAATACATGCGTTTATGATACTATGGATAATTTCATATTTTTTATTCCATTGTTTCTTTTCTTTAGACCAAACGATCCAGAAAGTAATATATGAATTGTCAAAATTTGAGATGGTTATCGGGTATCAGCAACAAAATAGAATACTGCAGATATAATATAAGTTGCAAATGACAAGGCGCACGGCATATGAGCTAGGACGACATTGTTATTATCATGATTATTAATGATTAATGATTCCCCAGTGAGATTATTATCAGCGAGAAAAATAAACAGAACCTTGTTGTTAAGCAGAGTAAGGACCACACACAAATGAGCTTTTAAAGAAGGCCTGGAGCCCCGGTCACTTCTACAGGTCAAACAAGAGATATAATAATGTTGGCTATATTCTGTTTGAAAATGGTTACTTGTTGTTCAGTGTGTATACATTCCATTTCTTCACAGTATTATATGTAATATTATACAGCTGATTTTAACTCTCAGATATTTTTTGTCTTATGACTTTTTATCAACAGCTTCCACGAGACATACAGGTTGTGCATACACTCAATTCATTCCGTAGTTTGTGATTTAATACTTTGTATGTGTTTTAATAATTTCCAGCCTATTCCCAGCAGACACACGACGTTGAACCAATGTTGGTTTAACGCTGGTCCACCGTCTACGATGTTGTGTCAACACTAAGCCAACATTGATTCAACGTCTTGTGTCTGCCGAGTTACGTCCAGTGTTGGTTTAATGGTGGTTTGATGCTGGGCCAGAGTCAAAGCCGATACCAACCAACTAGGGTCCTGTATGTACAAATTGTTCAGTGGAATGTTAAATATATTTTTTACTGCATATAAATTTTTTGTAATAATATTGCTAATAACAAAATTAAAGACGTTTGTGCTAGATTCTTAAAAATAGGTTATAATATAATGCTGGTAAATCCAAAGTAGTTGTATATTTGATACCAGTGGAATAGTGTATTTTGAAAGCAAACTAAGAGATGCTAACCTCAATATTATTTCTGTTTGATCTTGATAGAAAATATGTGATTAATAATGATGCACATGCAATTTGTAATACCAGTGTTTAACATGACGCTGTCACGAAAAACATAAGTTATCATGCATTTTGTGCTCTTATCAGTGATTTATATATTTTTAAAAGTCAAAATAAATAGAGGATTTATTTTATCACACAAACTTGAGGCTCAGTCTGCGATGTGGGATATTTCTTCAGATATTATGTTAACATACTAGCGTTGAAATTAGTCATTCTGATGTACAATAAATATACTGATGTATGTGATGCATGCATATAATGCATAGCACCTTCAACTGTTATTATATGGATACCGTTTATAAAAACAGATACCGCCTTTTAGCTTTGCCTCCTTATGTTTGTAAATTATTACAATGCTGTATAATTCTACTCCCCAAGTGCTCAGTATGCAAAGAACCAATGATCATAATCAATATTATACGACCTGTCATCAAATGGCGTTATTATATTTTGTCTATATACTGTAAATAATTTTCAATGTGTGATTCTGTTGTGTTGAATCTAAAACTGTCAACGCTTTTAAAACTCTATACAAGATAATTGTGAATATTTAACAAATCATACTGTTGCATGGATTTAAAAATGCTGTATTGTTATCTTGGCGATTAAATGGATTTATCCGATACGTAATATGGAGATATCCCAGCAGGCACAAGACGTTGAATCAATGTTGGTTTCATGTTGGTCCAGCGTCGTAGACGGTGGACCAACATTAAACCAATATTGATTCTATGTCTTGTGTCTTCTGTGGCGTCCCTTTAAATTATTCCCCAGCAGCAAGCTCGCGGTGAATGTCGAACCTCGTATACGTTGTATGTGCACATTAATATAATTGATATATTGTCCCCTAGCAACCAGAGTGTCATATTGATACATACGATGCCAGCACTGCTGTGCAAAGCCAAAAGGCAGTATCTGCTTACTTATAAGTGAGCAGATACTGCGTTTGGCTTTGCAGAGCAGAGCTGTTAGGAACGATATTGGCTGTTTTAATATAAATTGGGTGATAATCGTGTGTTCATCCACAAAACATTAAATTAAGCAGGAAAGTGCCTTCAATTAAGCATTCCGAACATCAGGTTTTAGACATTTTTCATGTTTTTAAATGTATATTAAGTTTTAGGTAGTTTTATTGGCGCGGTTGATGACCATTCCTTTACATTCAATAATGTTTAACCCTTGTAATTATGGGACCGTATATATGCTATATCAAAGGAGTTTAAACTGATAAATTCTAAATAATTCTATTTTTTTTGACAATTCCTTCGACATTGCTGTCTTTGCACCCACTTTGATCCTTCATCTGGTAATACGCTATTTTTAATTAATAATTTATGAAAAATGCATAGTTTTTAATGTGAGAAACTTGTTTTCATCTGTTTTGTTGTTTTAATGTCGGGCCGCATCTGTAGATAAAATGTTTCGGGTGATTTGTGAATCGAGAGATTGGCAGCGTAGCCAAACAATCATGTGATTTTGTGTGTGATATTAGATTTATAACCCACTCCCAGCAAACACTACGCATTGAACCAATGTTGGCTTTTAATGTTGGTCCACCGTCTGCGACGCTGGCCCAACATTAGGCCAACATTAGTTCAATATTTCGTGTTTGCTGGGTAGTAGTTACAGAACAGCTGAATGAGATATCTTAATACAAAGTGGTGTTTACGATGTTTAGCATCGTCCTAATTTATTGCATAATGATATCATAATAAATAGTGGTATTGCGTTCTTTGCTTTATAAAAATAGAACAGTTTTCAGAGAAATAGGGCCTATGCTTCATATATTATCAATTTATGGACAATTCCTTTAACGTTATTATCTTTAATACGTTGAAATCATGTAATGTCACCCACTTTGTCTCTTCATCTGTTATTACGCACTTTTGATTTTTATGAAAAATGCATAGTTTTTAATGTGAGAAACTTGTTTTCATCTGCTTTCCATTTTGCTAAGCCTTCAGTCAATAAGGTATTTATATCTGTCCAGTGTCATTTCAAAACCCTTTATATCCGAATATATGTGCTACAATAATTGTCTGTTGTAAGTTAAAAACTCATCATATAAACCTACAGCGCTGTCTCAATGATGACCCGGAGTAAAAGTCGCTGGGCCAATGTTGAGGCAACGCTGGGTATGGGCAATCCCAACCTTTATCCAATTTTAGTTAATTCCGTTAGGCCTATCTATTGTTCTATGATGCTACTGTTATTATACTATTTGCACGATAATGCCCCAGATGTAGAAAGGTCTACTGGATATCATCATAATAATGTTACTGAGGTCTTCCTACATCTGGGGTGTTTGCATATAACTATGCACTGTTACCATGACGACAAATGTGGATCTGGCGCCCTTATTGGAAAAAAAACTTTTAAAAACCGTTGTGCGTGCTTGTTACTGTATTTATCTTTGTTTCAATTAGAAACTAGTCTTTAATAAGGCATATGCGATACAGAGTGTGTGATTATTGTTATTTGAACAGCTGTGTTCTTTTTACACCTGCGCTTTCCATCGGGTGTAAAAGGAACACAGCTTTTCAAATAACAATAATTACATGTTATGGGTCTACGGCCATTATACATTGTAATCTTTCAGTGTGGGGATCCACTTTAGACGTCAGATTCTGACGTCTAAGGTCGATCCCCACACTGAAAGATTACAATATGTATAATGGTCGTGGACCCATAACATATGTATTCAAATGAAACAGAAAATGGGAATTAAGACGATAATTGTATGATCATTTTAAATCAAAAAAAAAGCCTTTGATAATTACCCTAATTTTTAAATATGATTTTATTTTTATATAGGGCCTATAATTCATAAGAATGAAATCTCAGAACGTCTTTATCATCATGATCACGCTTATTACGATGAAAGTTGTCATTTTTCATCAATGGCGGAGCGAAGAAATTTACAACTTCTCATTCATTAAATCTGATTCACAATATTGCACGTGGTGCTTAAAAGCGAGAGTGGAGCGCAGAGGGTTTGTCCACCTGTGGAAACAGCAATACTGCTGAAGTACAAGGGAAATAAGTTGCAAGTAAGCAGTTACTGTCGTTTGGCTTTGCACGGTAGAATAACTCTCGAGCAAGTTCTGCCAATCAGTATGAAACTACTCTCAATATTATTGCTGATGTCTTAAAAATAGGTTCTCTTGATTTGGCTTTTCAATTCTCTCATAATCTGATGATATATACATAATATCGTCCCCTCATTGGTACATTATGATGTTATGCCTGGATACTAATAGTAAATAGGTTTTGTTTATGCTGTGCATGGTGTGCATGTAGCTAAGATTTCAGTCCATGGTCAAGCACGAGGACCCGTTCCGGGTCAGCCAATGCTGGGGCTAGTGTGCATGATGCTAGAAAATTATTATATTATTAAACATAATAAGGGTTCAGATCACGCATATCTAATGCAGATGTCCCGATATTTACTGCTATGCCCATCTAATCCAGAAGCAATAACTAAAATCATATTATAGAATCATGTCAATCTATCCACTGAAAAATTATTATTGTTTTAGATATTACTCACCAGGTGTCCCTAATCGCACAATAAGAATTCACCAGATGGCTCTGGCATCATGTCACATGCACTGTGATCGTGTCGACACATAAAAACTACATACTAATTACCGAAAAAAATATTATATTATGTAGTATATAAAAATAGCAAATAAATATAAAATAATTAATGTGCGTAAAATTTTTTTTTTGATTTACAAAGCTTATTTATCACGTTTATGAATGGAAACTACAGATTTAAAAGTTAAAACAAATTGTGATGTTATCAACCTCATAAAAGGGCATGCAACATTTTCAATATTTTTGTAAATTTGATAACTATGCCCTGCATATTTCATAAACTTATATATTGAGTAGTGCTTTTGATTCGATGTGATTTTTTAACCTTTTATTTTAGGTTTCAGTCACTATTTAAGTGTCTCCTTTTTTGCCACGAGTCACATTGAATAATTATGTTCAACTGTTCAAGTGTTGCATTATCATGATTATTCCGGGCTACATTTTATTTCCCTTTTCTTTGCAGACAACACCCATATTCTTTGCAATAGTAGCTTAATTATGTGAGGTTTATGCTTCAAGCTAAATGTCTTTATTGTCACTGTGACCGAGAAAATCCACACTTCATGAGTGATGACCCCCCCCCCCCCATTTGAAGTTGTGTCTCGCTACCGCGATCCACAATTTCAAGTGGGTGAAAAATGCCCATATTTGTTTAATTTGAGACCAAACATGTTATATGTGTAAATCTTGTTTGTTTGTATAAACAATAATTTCGTTCCCAATATCAGTGATTTATTTGGCTAATAAAACAAATTAAAAACGACTACAGTAGTGGTGTAAATTCAAAAAAACAAAATGTTTCTTCCCCGCTCTCTCGTAAAGATTCAATATTGTGGGAGCTTCTGTGACCGAGAGGTAGTGTGCTCGGCCTCGGATCGCCAGCGCTCGAATTTCGAATCTTGTGCCTGGAGGGCATTGTCATCTCATTCATCTCACCATCCTCAGGAGGTTCTCTTGGCCCAGTTTAGCATATATATACACAAAGGTGACCCAAAACCCCATTCATTTCATTTCATATAGCGGTGTAAAAGTTAATAGAAATAGTATGCGAATAAGAAATTGAGTACCTTTAAACTGTGTTCATTAATTTTGAAAATGTCATTATTACAAACTGGTGAAGAACTGTTCGCTGCTTCTATGTTCCATCGCTAACATGCTGGTCAGTCGGTCAACAGCGTCGAGCTCGATTTTTGGATGGGCCATCCAATTAGTTTGGTGCGATTTCAATAATTTGCCTGCTAATTAATCGACAAATGTGGCCTAAAATTAATATATTCTATGTATCCATAGCGGATAAGTGTACTAAGATTTCATGTCATAAAATTATTAGTGCCAATCATGATTTGAATCGTTTTTTAACATTCGTAACCCTTTCCGGCTAAGTTTTCTTCTTTAAATGCTCACTCACTTGAAGTTGATCATCTCGATGACGTTAATGGTGCCCTCGTTTAAACATGTACTTCGTTCACAATAACCGTGATTTAATTAGCTAACAAAACAGATGAAAAAAACTATTTGTGCATGGCGCCTAAAGGGTTAATATCAATTTTCAATGTGACACGTGTCTTCAATCAGACAGGCTAAAAAAGACTGTCCTCCAATTTTACAAATCCTAATTTTTCACCCCAGCGAAGCTTCAATGGGGTGAAAAATCCAATTAAAGAGCGTTTTTGAATATGTTATTTAAGCTTCAAACCAAATTGAATGGCATGGGAATCATTAAAATAGTTTAAGGTATATGATCACTTGAACAAATTTATTTTTGAGATGTAATTTTTTTTTTATATTTTCCGTCATTTGAAGCTGTATGTTCGGTAATGGCAGCGGGTAATTTGCATATTTTATGCTAAATACATATATAAATGTGATACAGCACTTTGTTTCTATATATGGCCCTCTTGTAAGCTAGAATTTTCATATTATGCTGAGCTGTGCTAAAAAATATCATCATATTCTATTATACAGATTTTTTGTCAACAAGATGGCGGCCATTTTGAAAAAATAAAAACTTAACACGGGGATTGCTAGGGACTCATCAGTTTTTCATTTATTAGGTTATCATTTCTAGAAAAAATCAGCTTTATGAAATTTTGTTGCAGGTTCCCATGTATTGTTTTTCAAATGCTCCTGCACTATTAGCAATTTCAGCGAAGAATGCAAGGATAATTAGAAACAATTAATCAGCAGGACAATGGTTATTAGAGTAAGCATCAAACCTTCTGTTAACCCTTTAATCGCCGGTGTCGCATATATTCGGGTTTTCTTTTTTTTATTAGCACATTAAGTATCACTTTTAAACATATTAAAAAAAAAATATGACATCAGCAATATTTGAAAACGGTTGACCTCCATTTTGTCAAATCTGAATAATTTTCACTCACTTGAAGTTGTGGATCGCGTCAGCGAGACACAACTTCAAGTGGGTGAAAATTCAGATTGAATAATTTGACGGTCAAAGGGTTAACAAGGAAATTATATGTGATTATATTTGCCTTGTTTTTACACATAGTTAAAAATCAAGATCAATTTGTAAGTTGGATTCAGCACATTTATTTTTCGATAATAAGAATATAAATGTACATATTTCAATTTTCAACAGGCTTTTACAGGCACGCCAGCGATGAACTAATCACTGCCAGTAATTATTTTGTTATTTAAATGGCATACCATACTAAGGATACTTATCTGCAAAGTGAAAAAAACTGCTTACTTGAAAAGTAGGCAGTTACTGCCCTTTGTCGTTGAACGACAGCATTCTTGGACCAGAAATTAAACCTCTCTCCCACTTCCCCCATCCACAAATGGATCAAACATACAGTGTATAGGGACTGGATCAACATAGGCCTCACCAGGACCCCCCAGACAGTCAGTCCATGGGGACTAGCTGCAGCTGTAGGCATGGTAAGAACACCATCTTCATGGTAAGAGGCATGTATAAACCAAGAGCGACATGGCAGGAAATCCATCCCTATCCATGTGAGTCCGCTAGAGATCTGGATCAGTTAAATTGGTTGTTCGATCACAGGGACACTCTCCACAGCTTTGTTCATCGACCACATGTGAAATAATAACCCAAGTACTAGGTATAGTTGTCAACTTTATAAGCTGATAGAGAAGTGTTTAGTACTTACTGTATTGCTCTGCAAAACCAATAGAATATAAAAAGGTTGTGTGTAAGGCTTCAAGTATAAGAAATACGTTATATGGTGAATCTTTTGGGCTTTATACTGTGTTTTGTATGTACGACATCACAGTAAAATAGCCTACGTGACAGTTTTTAATGAAACGTTGGTGTTTTAAGCAGTGGTCCACTCTGAGGCCTGTTTTGGTTTATTTTTATTCACAAGTTGGTACATAATATCGTGTAATATTTCTGTAATATGATGTGAACCTGGTATAAACTGCAGAGTGGACAACTACTCTGTCCTGCGAAGCTAAAAGGCAGTATCTTCTCTCTTGTAATGTAAGCAGATAATGCCTTTTGGCTTTGCATAGCAATCTAACCAAAGACAAGTGCTAAAGATCGCCTACTTTCAAGTATTTACTGTTGTTTGCTTTTACAATGCAATACCTCTATCAGGTGTAGACAGCCTGTCAGATCGGAAATATTGTATAGGAAGTTAAAACACATATTAAGTTGAAATTGTTGAACATATAATTATGGTATCATATCAGAATTGCTATAATTATTTTTCCTTTGTCTTACCCATCATTATTATTCAATACAATTTTATGACCCACTAATGGTAAAAGTTGTTTTGGAGAGTAGAAAAATAACACTGCGTTTAATAACCCATCGAAAAGTGTCGAGCTGACTTTTGGTTGTTTACGCTGTGCAAGCTCGCACCAGGACCTGTCAAAAGATACGTTAACATTTATTTTACTTCTGAAAAATATTTAATTGACCAGCAATAAAATGATATATTGAAGCAGCACGTTTATTTTCTTAAACAGTTTTATAATGTTTATCTTGGGTTGTTTTTTTCAGGCAATTATATCTGCTGAGTGGCAAGTTCTATAAGCCGTTGGCTCAAATCTGACTGCATGGCTTCCACGAGTGACACAAAACTAGATTATAATCACCCAATGCGTGAAAGGATGTTGGTAAATTTCAATGCAACCTCAGCGAAATCTATAGCCAAGCTGTACCTCTTTTTTATTTACGAAACCATATCAAACTAGAATCGTATTATGGTCAGTTAATCAAACCGTAGAATTGTTAGTTTGATTTCCAGCAATTCTGATGATGATACACTAATTTCAATCTTAATTTGACGAGGCCGCCCTAAACGTTATCACCTAGCCATATTGAGAGGGGCGAAACAAGGATATTTCTCTGAAAGACCCACCCAGGAACAGCGGGGTTAGAACCCGGGTGGTATACTGGACTGACGTGTCAGTCAGGCGCCTACCAATCCGCCACGCCCCCTCTCTTGTCATTGAGGGAACCTATAGTGTTTAACGGTTCCAACAAGTCACCGCAAAGCTAATGAACGACATAGGCACATGCATCCCCGTAGTTCACCAACACAGTGATAAAAAAGAATTGTTCCTAAATATAAGTTTAGTTGGGGTATATGCCTACTGTTGTAATATGCTGTTATCTGGGCATGAAATGTATCTTGAAGGTAATTTTATTTTCACTCACTTGAAATTGTGGATCGCGTCAGCGAGACACAACTTCAAGTGGGTGAAAATTCGAATAATCAACACACTTGATATTTTTTTACTTTTTTACTTTTTTACATCATCAGATATACGTTAATTATATTTGCTTAACCAATGTAAGATGATGCATGAAGAAAGCGAATTTTAAAATCCTACAAAGCTTTTCATAAAAACTGCTGGAAGCTGTGACACTTTGACGTGATCTGTATAATAAATAAACTGCAACCATTGTCTCCCTTAAGAAATGTATATGGCAGAGAAAATGGAAAGCTAGAGCAAGGAAAACAAACGATCCAAGATGGAAGATAGAGAACGTGTACACAGTTTGTGATTATTTACTGGGGTTTTTTCATGTAGAGCAGTAGATAACGGGGAAAGAAAAGACAATTTTATTATGAGATGTTATCGTTAAATAAACGCTCTCTCGACAATCAATATATCATCCTAGATGACCTTGCCTCACTCACTGTTAGATTACGTCACTTATTTATATGCCCCTTGTTTTGCCTCGCTCTCATAATGACACCCCAATCACGTGCCTCCGACGTCACGTGATTGGGGTGACCCAATCACGTGACGCCGGGGACGCGTGATTGGACTGACCCAGTCACGTGGCTGGGGTGTCACCGGGAAATTTCCCCCCAAATAGACCTGTCAACCTGATTGTGGCCGGCACAATACATCACGGGGGTTCCCCCGCCCTGGGAGTCCCCGCGTCACGCCTAATATGACGTCATTTTACATTCATGGCGGCAGTCCCGATGCACAATCTGGGCTAAATTGCTTCTCAGACATTCTGAGATCCGTTTCGCAACCACAAAATTATCGCTCGGGAAACGATTTGAAATCAATATTTCCACACTAGCAGACTTCATTTGTCCAGATTGCAAAACTCTAAATAAAAAATAAATACGCTTGAAAATAACTGTTTTTTTGAAGCACGAGCTTTTAGTGATATCGACATCTTCGAATAGATCGCAGTGATAAGGGGGACTTCGGGATTCAGTGGGTGATAATGGAAGAATAATAGAGAGCAGGGATCAGCCTACAATGCGCCCCCTATCGACCATCTACTTAATTATTTCAGCACGGCTGGACACTTGATTACTTCGCGGATACCCAGGCGTTGCCACAACCTAGGGTCAGTGTTAGGCCAGCGTCTTCAGACGCTGGCTCAACACTGGCCCAGCGTTGTGCCATTTTCTCATATCAACCGGGTACCGCTCCGATGAAGGATATGGAAAAGAAATCAGTTTTCTCGCTGTGTGATCATTTTTCAGCAGTATCGGCTCATCAAAATCAAATTCAAAATTAGTTTCATAAAATTGGTTAATCGTTTTCTAGTAGATTGTCTTTCGCAAAAACACGAGAAAGTGTGCTAAACAACAGCATAGGAAGTTTTCTCGTACTATTTGTAGCCTTTTTTTTCAAATTTGAACAATTACGTTACTTTAATATCATCATAATTACTGAGGCGTTTTCTGTGGATTATCTATTGCTTTTATAATTACGAGACCGCCATTAAGAAAACATATTTTTTGTCCGTTTTCCGGTTTTCGATAATTGGAGAATGCAAAGACAATGTAGGCTATTAACTGATTAATTAGAGTATTTGTTATGAGAGGATTATCTTTCTCGCTCATTTGATTTTAACTGAACCAATTTTATAAGTTGAACATTAAAAACTTTGACTGTGAATAGTTTGTTGGCGTGTGTCTAAAACTAATTAGAGTGTGTCAATTAAATCTTTAAACGCTTAATTATTCGTTGATATTTCCATTCGATGAAAATGGCATTGATGATGTGATGGCCGGAATAAAAAATAACTTGTGTTAAAAAATAGACGAAATATTGTGCTTTACATTTGACAATTTATTTGAGATCCATTCTGTGGATGTATGTGATACTTTATCTTGTACCGCGAGGAAGATTTTAATTCCAGCGAACCATCTAGATTGAGTACCCACCCCCACTCCCCACTACCAGTACTCAATAACATCATAATAATAGTTACCAGTGACGAAAACTTTGTGAACAATTAAATTTCACACGTTCTGAACACTGAACTCTCAGACGTAACGGTAAAACTATAAAATTCAATATGCATTTTAACTACAAGTAACCTCTACGAGCACCATATACTACTTGAAATGAACATAGTTAAAAAACGTTTGAAAATAACCATATTTAGGATCAATCTCTTCTGGTTGGGTGGTGATTGGGTTGTAGAGTTCAGAGCCAATACGATGACACCAAGATGCCTGAAACTGATCCACATATTAGGCCACCAATCCTTTCTGGGCTAACCAAGGATGTTATCTTAGTACATAAGAACTTTGAATAATGTTTCTCCAGCAAAAACTCCCAAAGTGGAGTATCAGGCTGGGGGAAGGAGCGAGGCTGGCAGACTTAGTCGACCAGTTTCTGAAAGCTGCCACAGTTTTGTATTCTATGTCAGAGAATTCTAATCACGGATAAGCCGATGCCTATATGTTTTGTCCCAAGGTGGTATTGGCTCTGATGTGTTTATAACCACGTGTTATTTCGTCTGTTGGAAGTAAATAGTCATTCATAGGTAATTCTCATTTAAAATATTGAACATACATACAATTTCTTCCGTCTCTCTTTCAAGTCTGCACAGCCCACGTTATGAATGAAAGATGTCACACTGACTGTTAGTCTATCAGTTTGAGTGACAAATTTTCTAATTTGTCAATGTCTTTTTGTCCCAAACCGCTGAAGAATTTTCTAAGGATGATCTGACCAGGGAGAAATAGGCAGTCTCTCTGAAATTAAGCGGACAGGCTCATCCAAAAGAAGCTCAGAATGGAGTTTGCTATACTCCTAATTTTATTGTTGTAATTCTCCCATTCCAAGGTCTTGTTAGGCAAACACAAAGGTAGGGCGTTGAAGAAACCTTGATTAATGTTAGGGTGTGCCGAAATCTCATATATTTTTTTAGTTTAGTCTGGGTTCCCTAGGGACTGAGCGGAAATCCTAAGGACTAATAGTAAAGTAAAGAGATCCCCATATCTCACCAACATTAAATACTCATCTTGATATGAAATCTGCCACTTTTAAAAGTGGCAGATACGACTGTTTCTTATATCAAGGTAACGAAATAATGAAGTCTTTTGGTGAGACCCTGGCAGTGGGCGCCATCCAGCGACTGATGTGCACAACACACCTTGATTGATGTAGTCCGTTTGATACAGACGTCACCTGTTCCAATTGGCTAATCCTTAAACTCCATTAACCCCTGTATTACCATGGTGGCCCCTCAACCACCTCTTTATTACCACGGCCTCTTGAAATCAGAATCATCGCGAATAATTTATTCTGAAATTATCGCACAATGTGTTATGTCCAGTTTTGGTTTTATATTATTTAGATAATTAACACGTCACTTATGCCTAGTTTTTGTGATAATAAGCAATTTTATTATTGGGTTCATAAGGTTTCTATGGGAGATGTGACTATCCATAGACGTTTAACCTGCGTTGGGTTGATGTTGGGTCATAGTCTGCGACGCTGACCCAGCAATAAACCAACGTAGACTGCAGTCTAATGTTTTCAGGGGCATATACCGTTACGACAGGCATGGATTATGGAAGACCGGGCCATCAAAAATAATAAAAAAGCCCGCTCGAATCAGCTTCGGCTGCTTGCAAACTTTGCCATGCAGGTAATTGAATAAGCGAACATTACCGGTGTATATATGTGATCCACTTTGCGAAGTGACGGGGGATGGTCGGCTCGGCATTGGACCGATGGCGGGCGGGGCGGCGCACTCTGACAGGAGAAAATAACCGGAAAATTCGCTGCTCTTAGCTGACTAGCCGCCACCGCGGCAGTCACAGCGGCAAATTGTGGAACCCTTGGTCTGCCGCGACAGCCAAGTCACGCCTGAAATCACGTCTCGCCCAGACAGGATCGGCCCCCGTAATGGGCGCTGTGACCCCTACAAGCACCGTGCCCCGGACAGACACTTGTTTTATGCGCCGGGATATGCCGAGCGATATTCGGGGCAAATAAATC
>OZ024918.1:20589465-20746965 GCA_964017125.1 Flabesymbios commensalis | reverse complement strand
TTTGTTTGTTTGTTTGTTTGTTTGGTTGCTATCGTGCCTGCTTGCCGCATATTGTTCCCGAAAACGTGTTTTTTATGGTTGGTGCGCTCATGGGCCAGTCGGTTCATTATTGTACCGAAGTTGGTCGCCATGGCGCTCACATGCCCGATGGCGAATTAAATGGCTTAACTATAGTTTAAACAAAAACAGCTGGTCTCTCGACAATTTCAATGATTTTTTTACGACTTACGTTTCAAATTAGAAGTATATTATTTAGTGTTCTTTCTTCAACTCTAAATGATTCATTTTAATTGATATTCAATTTGGCTTGACATTAATAACCTCGACTATTATGCTAACACGTGTGCCACCCAGAATAAATTAATGAATTGAGCTTTAGGCATTTTGTGTGCACATACAGACTACCCTGGGCTATGAGAACCTCCTTATGAAGGTGAGTTGACACTGTCGCTCAGACACATGATTGAAAATTGGTGTTTGAGGTCTGAGAGAGAGCACGCTACCTCTCGGTCACAGAGGCTCCCTACAATACTGACTCCTGACACTCAGAGTGTCAGAGTGACTGGACAGACGGCGACACATGCAGTGTTTTCCCCGTGTGACGCCGGCACACTTTGATGTACCGGGTTATTGCGCACGTCATATACTGCTGTGCAAAGCCAAAAGGCGGTAACTACCTACTGGAAAAGTAAGAAGTTACTGCCTTTTGCTTTGCACGGCTGTATACACGTGTCCGTGACACAGGCCACGTACAAATGGATTAAAAGGAACGGGCCATCCGTGATGGCGACAGGACGAGCTCACCCAGGATAAATCCAGCCAGGTCCGATATACATTATAGGCCTAATATATACTACCAGAAAAACATACCATATTATTCTTCCATAGGGAACATTTTGTCACCTTGACAGGTCATATCTTTCAATTTACAACCCTTTCATAACACCCTTTCATAACAAGGTGACAATTTGATTATTTAAAATTTAAATTGAACTTTTTTGTCTTTAGATTAGTAGATTTAAAATATTTGTTTACCAAATAATTAGATGTTTTGTTCGTGTTTACTGTTGAGTTATAATTGTCCATGGGTTTCTCAGCCAGTTATATAAGTAGTAATAAAAATAAACTTGCAATTTCAGTTTTGTAGGATCATCAAATGGTGAGAAAAGGACAGAGAACAAATGATATTCATTTAATTATCATATTTTCGATTGTTGATATCTCATTCTGAATCAATATCAAGCGTCGTGATAACACAATACGTCGAATGTATATTATTATGCTATTTACGTAGACATGTCACTTTATGGAACCCATGAGTGTGTATAAAGATATAATTATTGTGTTCTTTACCAAAATATTAAAGACACTGGGAGCTAATTATTTTGCTCAGTTTTATATATATATTATAAAATCTAGTATCACATACCCATCGAAGCGCTGCGGGAAATAACGGTGAAGCATCAAATTACAGTAGTTAGATCAATATCAACCCTTAAAACGCTGAATTCATTTTGTAAAAAATTATGGAGCCCAAAGGTTATTTTTATTATATTTTTTAATCATCATAAATGGCTATAGTAAGCCATTATAAATTGCTTATTTCATTCAGTGCGAGGATCGTCTTTATAAGTCAGAACCTGACGTCTGCAGACGTCAGATTCTGACGTATAAAGACGTCAGATTCTGACGTCTGCAGATAAAGACGATCCCCGCGCTGAAAGGGTTATGTTAACTAATGTTTCTAAGTAGGCCCGATTATTTTAGGACTTATCAATTTGCAACTAGTTATCACCAATTATTTATTTTTAAAATGTTACGCTCCTCCCCCTTGAAGAGCGGGTGTTACCCCTCCCCCATAAATATTAATTACATTTTTTAACTAAGATAGTTTAGCTATAGACAAGGAACAAACAGAGAGATTCCGTTTGAGCAGACCATAACAATGTGGGTGGTGCCACCTGTGGGTGAGACGAGGGGTCAATCCGAACCAGATAATTTCAGAAAGATAATTCTGGACACGAAATGTAGTCGCACGTTCAGCCACTTATGAACAAAGTGGACAAGGGGGTTAGGTAAGTCAGGGTTAGGGCCTAACCCTGTTAACGGAACAACCTGTCACCTATACTGCAGTACAAAGGCAAAAGGCAGTATCTGCTTACTTGTGAAGTGAGCAGATACTGCCTTTTGGCTTTGCACTGCAGCATAGACGCACGTAGTCCTTAAAATAAACAACCACTGATAGTAAACGGAAATTTAAATATAATTAGATGGATGATCATGTGCAATTAAGAAGAATTGTTTTAGAAGATCATTATCACTCGATCAGTGAAAGGGAATGATCAGTTACCTTTACACTTTTGAAATCGGCATTTTCATTATAATGTTTAAAATCAACCTCTAAACGGGATAAAACGGGGCTTTTGAGAGCAAGCTCAGTTGTATCCAGTTTTAAACTTTAAATGTGTTTGCTCCTGATTTTCAAAGAAATACGGAAACACGTGTTTTTGAACAAAACAATACAATTTTCGGATTTTTAGTAAGAAGATTGTAAATAGTAACAACATAGCATCAAAAAACAACATGATATAATTCCCAGATTTATTGTTGGTGTGGATGGTTCTGGATATGTAGCGACTTAAAAGGCGCAGGCTGCTAATATATTTTATTTTAAAACAAGATTTCGCATTTTCAAAGTGCATACGAAACATTAAATAGATTTAGCCCAGAATGCACTTTGATTTAAAAAGTATCTACTTTTGTGCAACAATGTTTAAAAATGTGATTGAACGCTGTTAAACCTGCCTCGTGCTTTCAAGCTTATATACTCCTACCACGGCGAACATGAAAAGTGTGCATTTGCGCTCGAGGGCAGGAGGTAAAAGTTAAATCGCAGTTTGACAAACAGTCTTATTACCGCGCTGACTATCACCAGCGTGACCTTTGACACGGACATACACAGTTTAATCTTCAGCACACACACGCCACCTGGGGGATGATGTGTACGCGCGCATGCTCACGCATTCAATTCATAGATATATCATCCTCAAAAAGGAATATAATGAGCTCACTCTGTCATTAGATTCACTTTAAACACTGCTGGATATTTGAAACCAGGTCGTTAGCGGAATTTATTTTTTAACATAAAATCATATTTGACCCCTGCGCTGCCGAGTTGTCAGCTGTATTTTTAACACAAAATGTTTAATTAATTTTATTTATTTCTCATGAGAGCGATATATTGAGAACATTTAATCCAAAATTGTCATTTTTTTATTTTTCGAGTTCTTGTCAACGCATTTTCTCTAGAACCGCTATTCCGATTCACTTGGCAATTTGTTTGTATGCATATGCACTTATATTATGTCTAGCCCCGAAATGAAATGGTTTTGGTCGCGTTTCAGATTTTTAAATAAAAATGTAGACCATGTTTACTACATAGATCGCGGAGATTACATAGGCGTTAATGTAAGGCCACCCTTTTGTATTCAATAGTCACATTCAAATATAAATCGAATGAGGAAATGAAATTGGGTGATTATGTATCGTGATCGAATCTGGGGAGGCCAATTGTTAAATAACCAACCCAAAAGGCAGTATCTGCTTACTTTACTTGAACAGTTACTGCCGTTTGGCTCTGTAGATAGAATAGTTCTGAGTGATCACGTCAAATAAATAAAGTGATGCTGCACCCGAATTGAATAACGGCAATAACATCTCACAACAATGTATCCCTTTAAACACCGGTCCAATTATATACGTTTTCTCATTTGTTATTAGCACATTAAATACCAGTTTTCGAACATGTCATACATGACACCAATCAACCAGATTTTCAATAAGTTTACCTCTATTTCGCCAATCTGAATAAGTTTCAGTCACTTAAAATTGTGGATCACGTCAGCGAGACACAACTTCAAGTGAAATTATAATTAAATAATTATGTAATTAAAAAAAAGGTTAATGCACCTAATTATGCATTGAATGTGTTTATCAACGTCTTCGACGGTGATCCAACGTTGTACAAATGTCATACAAATGTTTTGTGTTTTATCGGGTGGATCAATGTCGGTGATATCGATCTAACGTGAAGAATACGCTTGACCAAGTGGATCATGAACTACATGTATGCTGTTTCGTGGATTTCTCAAGATGTTAAATGTATCGTATTTCCTTTGATACGTGTCGCTTTAATGTAGGGTGTAAAGGGTGGATCCCTATGGTTATGAAGCAAATGAGGTCAATAGGTCATATGTCACTGCTCATTATGCTTGCAGGTGAACATATCCTTACAAATGACTACATCTGTTAGAGGTAACCTCTAACAAAGGTAGGACCAGTTAATTGTATATAATACCCATTCATCATTATCATCGTTATAAATGACAATTAATTCTACATTCTGTTTCATTGGAAATTAGCATTTTAATATTGAGTCAGTTTAGTTTCAATTACTTAATCGCAAATTACAATTTTTTTATTCTAACGTATACTGAAGAATAAATTATCAACATTTTTTTATAAACAAAAAAATCCTCAGATTTGATGATCCGTTGTATTATTTCAAGTATCTATAAAAATCAATTATTTTCTATGGATGTCAGGTGTGGTCCCAGGAGGTAATACATATACATGTATGATCTAAAGATATGTCTAAGCTGGATGGCATCCCATCAGAACAGGTGCATAATAAACAGTGTAAATATATATTAGGTGTTAGGAAACACTCACGTAACATAGCCGCTACAGCTGAATTAGGACGTTCCCCTATGTACCTAAGCATTATAAAATTAACAGTGAAATTCTGGTTGCAAATTTTAAAACATCCAAATAAATTAGTGAGCAAAGCGTATAAAGAAGAATGTTATATGGACGGGAAAGGTTAAAAAACTCGGTATCTTTTATTAAAGTTATTTTAAAACGCTGCGATATGCTGCAATACTGGGAACGACACGCCGTCCTTAATGAAAATGTATTTTTTTAAGATATTACAATGAAATTAAAAACTCAATATAAAAAAAATGTTTTTTGAGAGACTAAATGAAGATATTGGTAATTCTAAAAATGTTGGAAACAAGCTGAGAACGTATGCAAAAATAAAATCTTCTTATAATTTAGAAGAATATATATATAAGGTGCGAAATGAAGCCCAAGTTTAAGAAATTAATAGCGCAGATTAGACTTAGCTCGCACGATCCGAAATTGAGAAAGGCAGAAGATATCGTCCAAAACGTACTCCGGCGGAACAACGGTTTTGCCATTTCTGCAAAGATAAGGTTGAGGATGAGGTTCACTTTATTGTCGACTGCCCCAACTATTCTGAAATTCGCCAGGAGTTTCTTTTAGCCTATACAAAGGGCATGTCGTCAGCAGTAATATTTGTGAGTATATTTAAATCCAGAAATAAAGCCACATTGCTCAATTTAGGGCAATTCATCGAAAAAGCACTCTCGATGTGGAGAGTATTGACAGAAAGAGAAAGGCAACCTTAGTATGCAGTGATCCATACAATGGGACAGTAAGATTTAACATATGTGTTATACGATATGTTTTAATTGTGTTTATACCATTGTATGATTGTGTATTATTTGCTGTTGTAATATGATGTATTTTACATTGTCTGCAATAACATTGATTTGATTTGATTTGATTTGATTTGATTTGATTTGATTTGATTTGATTTGATTTGATTTGATATATATATTTCATTGTTGACTTTGTTGTGTTTTATTTAATGCATTATAACTGGAATTGTTTTTTAATCATAGTTATCCCACCACCACCATCACGACCACCATCACCACCAACACCACCCCCGCCACCGCAACAATCACCATCATCACCACCACCAACAAATAAATGTCAACAGGATACTTTTAGCTGTTTTCACCGGTAACATACTAATATAAAAGATTTGTCGATTACCATGAATGAATAACACATCAAGATAGTGTAATGGTTATGGCAAGACACACAGCGGAAAAGGTTGGTACGTATCACGCATGCGCATATGGTTTATTTATAGCGTGGTATGCGGTCATTGTTACGAAGTGTTTGCTACTGAACCGCCTACATCGTTGTCAGAAAGTCAAGTTTTTTTCACAGAGTCGGCTATTTGTTCGGGTTGACTTGCCATGAAGTGCTTTTATGTTGGGATGAATGAGTGATGTATGACTACACATCTAGGTGGTTAACGTATTACCTGATATAGGCTATCCGTAACATCATGTGACACAGACACCAAACACAAGGCATTGAATTAGTGCTGTTTTAATGTTGGGCCAGCGTCGCAGACGGTGGACCAACATTAAAAAAGCAATGGAGCAATACCTCGTGTTTGCTGGCTATAGAAAATGACATATTTATTGCAGCAAATTCGATCAAGTTTATCCATAGTAATCGTCGTTCTGTTGTTCTCTGAAAAATATAATGGTGAAAATTACTGGCTGGATGATAATCGGTATTTGAGTATTATACAATAATTATTCTGTACCTGTCCTTGATATTATCGATCACATTACATAAAGACATAACTATTAGGATACCCACACTAATTACTAGGGGTCGTGATCAATCCGTAAATGTGGACAGGCTCATACTTATTACTATTTCGAATCATCAAATCTTATATCACTAATAATGTCTTAAATTACTTACAGATCAATGTTAAAAAAACGAATGCAATATAACTTTAAAGTAAATATATTGTGTACACAGCATATTGTGATAGGGTAAATATATTGTCTACACAGCATTAGTGATAGGCCTACGTCAAGTGTAAATCCAACTGGGGTTTCACGAGCATGGCCTGGCAGGTGGCAGTGTTAGCGAGACAAAGTAAAGTTCAATGAAATAGGAAATGATAGGAGCTTGTGCAATGAGACTGAAAGGGTTATTGCGATTTTCAGGATTTGATGACGTGGTCAGCTAAACGGTCGCTCGCGCTCGGGTCTCTTTGGACAATATCTTATTACATTGCAAATGGCGTCCGTCATTAGAGGACCAGTTGATCTGACAATCAATTCTATAACCCCTGTTGCTAAAACACAGTATTTTAGTTTTCATACCACTTTCAAGATGAGATTTGGTAGTGCTCTATTTTGTGAAATAAAAATGGATGATTCAGCAATAATGACATCAATTCTGTTCTAAATCGTTATATTTAAACCGATTATTAGTTTTATATTTTGTATCTCCTTAAATATACAGTATTCGAGATCATAACTTGAATGTTTGTTCGACGTCATGTGAAAATAAGTGTAATATATTGAATTAACCTATTATTGCAAGCAGTATTAGTGCCTGTGATTAAGGGATGTGTAGGTGTACATGTGTTTTGTGAAAGCTTGTAATTGTCGTGATCTCTGTTCAGCTGAATTGTTGGTTTCTATTTTAGATTCATTCGAAGCTGGAATTTTTAAACGACGAAAAATATATCTTTACTTGAAAAATATACATATTCCAAATAAAAATTATTTGATTAGCTGAATATCTATCACAAACTATCGGTCATATTTTATTTGGCTTCAAACTAGCTTCAACCTGTGTATATATATATGCAGTCACAGCAGGAGAAGGGTTAAGATATACGCCTACGTACATTTACTGATAATCACGTATATACTTTATTTTTAGCGTAATATAAATACGCTGATTTGATATCGCGCGACAGAGTGAATCAATATTGACAGTGTCAATATTGCAGCTTTAGAGGGGTAGGGAGGGTAACGGGCTTCTGTTTACATCCGTCTTGACAGACTGAAGTCCAGTGGATTTCTCTCACACACATCTGTTTGTTTATGTTAACTAAGGAGATTGGAATAGGGGAATTATAATATTTTATAGGCCGTCTATCAGGGCTGTATATACACATCACGAAAACCTCATAAAAATGCATTTTTTTCAAATAAGGGGGAAGTCGTTTCAAAATTCAAAGTAATTAATCGATCAATAAAGTAAATAATGTTTTTTTAGAATAAGCCTATATAACTCATAGTAGGACCGAACTTATTTTTAAATGTTTCATTCAATTAGGCTAAATGAAGATGAAGTTATAATATCCATTCGACCGTTGACGTGTGAGCATGTGCATGACGTGTATGTGCGCGCATGCGTGAGATGAGAACAGCTCGTAAACCATTTTAATTTCTCGTGCATCATGTCGGCACGAACACTGCCACGTGCGCGTTTTGTCACTGTCCCAGTAAAGACAAAACATTTGTATAACATTTGAACAACGTCGGCCCAACGTCTTCGACGTTGAGCCAACATTGTACAAATGTTGTACAAATGTATTGTCACTGTTTTCTGGTGGTGAATAGAGCTACAAGTTTAGGGTTCCTAGACTCGTAGTTCTACACACCACCACCAGGAAGCTGCCATAAACTGACAAGTTCCGGTTTGAAGCACGCCATTTTGCGCATGATCAAACGACATGGGGCGGTAATACCGCATCTGGTTTTTTTTTCATGGTAAATCCCACGTGCGACAGATGGCGTATCAAACAGCTTATAGCAGCGACACCAAGTTTTCTCTGTAATGAGTCTAAAACGATTGATGAATGCATCGAAATAATTATGTGGAAGAATTCGTCTGCTAACATTCATATCTATTTCTAATCAAAATTGCAATTTTCAGATGAGTAGACATGTTAATGTGTCATATTTAAATACATTATCTACAGGTATTTCATTTTTTTGTTCATGGTTCGGCATCAGTAACTGTTGTACAATGAGATCAATGTTTCTTGCAGCTAAAATATGCGAAATCAAACAAAATGTATTCAATTATTTGCTCTTTAAAAATTATAATAGTCAGATAGATATCGGCTGCCAAGCGTTAGTGATGCTATCTGTCACTTTATTTAGCTTACAATCCAATAAAATGAAATGAATCGGGCTTTAGGCCACCTTTGTGCACATATAGGCTAAGCTGGGCCAGGAGAACCTCCTGAGGATGGTGAGATGATTGAGATGACACTGTCCTCCAGACACAGGATTCGAAATTCGAGCCCTGGCGGTCTGAGGCCGAGCACGCTACCTCTCGGTCACGGAGGCTCCCCACAATACTAACTTTCACACGTGGATGGGGAAGAAACAATTTTGTTTCTTTCAAACCACCGAGACCGGGAACCGAACCCCGGACTCTGGCGTGAAAGGCAGCGGTGCTAACCACTACCCTAGGGCCCCCGCCCCTACAATCCAATAAAGACTTAGTTTGCTAGTCACCTAGAACAACTGGGCCTCATGACACACCCATGACATCGAAATCGACACGAATTCATTGTTAAGTCATCATCACGATGATGTTGAATGCAGTTACTTCGCAGATGTAGAAGATAGTCCCCAAAACATAGAATGTTATTTAGCTACCCCCCCCCCCCCCCCGCAAGCACGAGACATTGACCCAATGCTGTTGCAATGTCAATGTTGCATTGGGTCAATGTTTCGTTTTTGCTGGGGGGAGACATTCAAGGTAATTTGCAAGAGACAGCGATGGTTAAATCAAGGAATTTGGTTAAACCTAATTAAGTAACGAAGTCCAACCGAACCAATTCACTCGTGTCACAAGTGTCTTTAGACCTGTATTCTCGTACAAGTTACGATATATTCGGATTGCTCGAGATTATGAAAAAGTTTAATGACCGTAGACCCATACCATGTATTCGAAGAAAGCGGAATGAGCTAACCAAGTAATTTATGATGTTTTCAAATTGACACATTTCTTCTCATGGTTTATAAACAAATATTTCAGCGCTTTGGCCCTTTAACCGCCAAATTATTAAATTGGAATTTTCGCCCACTTGAAGCTGTGTCTCGCTGACGCGATTCACAACTTCAAGTGAGCGAAAAATATTCAGATTTGACAAAGTGGAGGTCAACGCTTTTCAAATGGTGCTGATTGATGTCATATTATGGCTTTAACATTTTTAAAAGGCGTTACTGAATGTGATAATAATTGAGTGAAAGAAAAATAATATTCTGCACCGGCGGTTAAAGGGTCAAGGGTTGGACACCGACTACAAAACAACTGATTTACCGTGTTAGAAAGCCGCTGTGACAGCGTCAAGTAGCCTATTACGAAAATGTCACGGTGACAATTTGAACCGGTGGGAGTCAAGGGTGCGGCGGGCAGGTAAACTGGAGACCAAAATAAAGGCAGGTGATGAACTAGACAAGCGTGTCCATTGCCAGATGACAATGCCACTGTTTAGATGCACAATAGAGAACAAACAATTAGATCTAATATAATCAGTCAGCACTGCCCCTCCCCCTCCCCGATGATATGCTGGAACAACGAAGGTTCAGTGTTGCGCCAACGTCATGCAGCACTAACCCAACCTTGCAGCATGGCTAAATTTCCAGAATGCTCATTTGCATTTTGCACCCAAAAGCTGATAATGATCTGGTGACTTATAGCTTTTAAAATGTAACGTGTTATTTAGAAAATAAATATTGGGAATGCATGGTCATTCAACATGTTGAAATTCCTGTAAAAAAAGGATGTAGCCTATCTTCCAACAAGTGCATTATTTTGCCGCTTAGGTTACGCATAGAAACATTCGTCCCCTAGTGCTTTAAGTTTTAAATGTCCGTGTGGCCCATCAGGGAATCAGGCAGCCATAAAATCCGGCAACTATCGCCCAACCCTTCCCCGACACCAATTTATTGTCATACATAATTGAGAACGTGTAATGCTAACAACTAGGTCGTAAACGGGCCGACGAGGTATGCGCCGACGCTGAACGAATACGGTTTTGATGCTGGGCCGCCGTCGCAGACGGTGGCCCAGCATTAAAACGACATTGATTCCTCGCCTAATATTTGCTGGGGTGCCAACGCGGGCGATAATACAGCGTAATAAATTCAGCAATCACCACTGGCACGGCCTGACTCCATAGTACCTCTGTGATCGTCAGGCGGGGCTAGGTGCGCTATATACAATGGCCGTCTCCATTAAAATTTACAGTGAGATAATTCCAATAGAAAATAATTTACTGAGGATTAGGGTGAGGTAATTTGCGCCTGCCCCCAAGGTCCCGGATTTAACTGACTGTGTCCGCTTGCATAATTCATGCTCGATTAATCTGACCCAGGGAACAGTTACTGATCAAACGCTTCCGGGTGAGAACGCAATTGCATTTGCTAGGTGGTGTTTATTCTAACTAGATGCACGACATTTTGCTGAGATATTTAAAAGGTAGAATAGTTTAACTTACAAACATCTGCTTTTTTTAAGCATTGTCAACATTTAACTAATAATTTGTTTAGCCTACCTCGCATTTACAAGGTTAATAATTATTCGCATATGGGGAAATTGCCACTTTTGACGTTGGTTGAACATGGCGGATCACTGAGGGTGGGGAGAGGGTGAGCAGCCTTGCGTGAAGCGTTTAATCCCATTACTCCTGATAAATGCAGCCACCCCCTCCCCAGATCGCCGACAATTTATATACCTGGCCAAACAGGGAAATATTTGTCCGTGGAAACCATTACGGCCTTTGTGACGGCAATTTGAGCGGGATCAGAGATCCGGTGATTGCTCAGGTAACCCTCTGGGACCCAGGGGAGCTTTGTTATGGCCAACGCGTCAGGCTCTAAATTTGGACACCTAATGATCAGGAATCTAATGACGATGAAGTTTAATAAACGCACCAATATCAACCACAGTAAACAGAGGCTTGAGATAAGCCTGTGTTTACTGTACTAAACGTACTATACAGTACCTCAGCATGTAAAGGGACAGTCCTATGTTGATTGCTCATAGATATAATGCCAACTGGCGATCCGGTAATTCTACCACTAATGACTTGATGCGCCGTTCAGTCACCAGGTGTCCCTTGCTGTGTGCCACCTGCGAGCCCATCATAATTCACTCTAATGTGTTAGTAATATAACACTGCATGAATAGTTTTTATTTTATTTTACAACACACTAGTTCTTTAACAAACAGCTAACAATGACAATTATATTCTAATTTGTTCCAATGATAAATAATGATTGTGAATAATTAGTTGATAGTGATACTTCAGACAAAACATTATAACTCTTAATAAAAAAGCTCAAAATAGTCTATACTCTGTACTTCGTTATTATTTGCCAATTAGTAAAATGAGATTTTCTGATATTAATTATAGTTCTTACAATCTTCGCTATTGGAAACATTGACTCGATTATTTTTGTAGTGTCCGTACTTTTGTTTGACTCAGCTAGATGAGAGAAACATGACTGATAATGCATTATGAAGAGTATGACATCATATGACATTATTTGTAAATTATACAGGAGCATATCCATAGTAAACATATTCTAATAACCCATGTAATTAATTCATTTTTTTCTAGGTGATTAATGATAATATTTTGTCATTTATCTGTGTGTAAATATAAATTAATGAAGAAATAATCAATTATAAACTATAGCCCCCAAAATTGTAGAAATGTGTTACAAATGTTTTGTGTTTGCTGGGACGAGCTCTTAGGCGTGACAATCGGTACCACAATCAGTCTACATTATGCTGTCGGTCCGGAATGAAGATGCCGAGTACAATACTGTTCTTAAAAAAATCAGGGTGTACACCTCTGCTTGGATCTAGCCGAGAGGCCTCCGAGTGATGCTGCCTGAACCCTGTCTCAATGTTGGGACAGCATCGAAGATGCTGGCCCAACATTGAAACAGCGTTCAGCCAATGTAGGTCGGCGGGATGGACTCCGGTGTTACTCGGCCGTGTCCGTACATTCCCGGGATCCGCTCAATTGACGCTAAATGAGCGTGGAGCCATGAGTCCCTCCCAGTCCCCTGCCCAATGAGTGATCCCTCTACCCAGCAAACACAAAACATTTGTATAACATTTATACAATGTTGGGCCAACGTCGAAGACGTGGGGCCGACGTTGTATAAATGTTATACAAATGTTGTGTGTTTGCTGGGTATATAACCACGGTCCTATGTCTAAGCTACGTGGTTCAATTTCTGCATTCCAATTTTTATTCCATCCATCATGAAGTAGCCAGTCTAATTCCCTTGATGAATAGAATACAATTTACCTCACATCGCGGCTTGTCAGCTGTAGATTTTGTTTGTACGATTGAACCGCTCTACCTCGTAAACACAAAACATTTGCATACAATGTATACAACGTCGCCCCAACGGACGTTGATCCAATATTGTATAAATATCATAAATCTTTTTGTGCTTACTGGGTATGTAGTCCATCCCTGACCAATTGGCTGTGGCGCAGCCTGTCACCTGACAGTCAGTCATTTCGGTGTTAATTCAGGGATAGAATACAAAACCTGGGCTGTAAAATATGTGCAGATTTGAACAAATTATCTGAATATCACGGTATGTATCACGCATAGGCCTAGTTTCTATGTCACTTTCAGCTCATGTAAAATATGTCATTGCATTTTGTGAAATAAAAATGACCATCGTCAACTTGAATATATTTCAAAATTATGTTGCATAGATGTAAATATTTACTATAATCTTCTCAATAATCATAATCATAATAAATGTGAATTTCTTCCTATATAATGAGTCTGGGCCGTATACTTTTGAAAGACTATAAAGCAAATACAATGAATTGACCCAATATTGATTTAATGTTGGGTCAGCGTCGCAGACGGAGGACCAACGTAATCCAGTATTGGTTTAACGTATTGTGATTTCTGGTGATATCCATTGATTGCTATTCTGCAAACAATCAGCTTATATATTAGCGTATGCTTCTCTGGGTCAAACTCGCGGAGGATAATGTGCCTGCCACCCGGATAGCTGGCAATCTCTAACAACCCCCACCACCACTACCACCATCACCACCACATCCCAGTCAGGATCCTTGTGATTTCACATTCCCCTCTCTCGTCAAGCCCCCTGTCTGTGTAAATAACACACCCACCAAGGTAAACCTGCCTTGTTGGCCAAGAAAATAGGTGGTTGCGTCGCCTAATTGCTCCGTTAATTGGGATCTCAGTCGGCGGCGGTGATGAGGTGCAAGTCACAACATTTCCAGAATGTGTCCCAGCAAACGCGACACGATGTTGGTTTAATGTTGGACCAGCGTCTGACGCTTAACATTAGACCACCATCGTGTTGGCTACGTCTACTGGGATGTGTGTGAGTGATAGATGTGTGATTGTGAGATTACGACACAAACGAGGCCCTCATTATAGAAGCCTATGCGGAGTAATTGGTCCTAATCAAATCAACCCGTTGATGAATATTTACCACAATATGCTTCTGGAAGCCCACACGTCTTAGATTGATAATTAGACACCAGAGGGTATAAACAAAAGGGTGAAATGAGAGGTTATAGAGTGATGTCGAGACTGTGAGCCTCTGAAGCCGGCTTGCACATTTCCCCCTGGTCGCAGGACCCGTCCCTTCGTGTGCCATTTCAACTCCCCGTGGAGCATACAGTCCTTTAACCATGCTGGTGCTGTGAACTTATCGTATATATTGCCATCTCGGTCCTACCAGCGGGGATTGAAATCGTAAGACAGGCAGCGGCTCTAATCATTGCAACTAAACAACCAACCAACCAACCAACCAACCAAAAGAGAGACAGGTACATTTGATACCAAAGTTTATTTTAAACCAACAGATACTTTGGAACTGTTACACAAGAAATCACATCACCCAAACCATACTTTTAGGGATTAATTAAGTCACAAATCCTTAGATATGTTAGAATATGTAATAACAAACAAGATGTAGTGATAGCATGTAGGAAACTCTTTGCAGCACTAGTTAGGAGAGGTTACTCGGAACGTTTTTTGCGAAAGATCAAAGATAAAACATTGTGTGAATTGAGATAAAACCCGAACGAGGGATCTTCTCAAAGATGCACTACTAGGAACTGTAAATTATGTTGACACAAGTAGTTGTAGAGAGTGGTAAGACCATGGGGGGCGTACTGGATGCTGGGAATCAAATTCAAATTCCTACCACACAAAATTGTGATTGAACTAACGGTATCTACTGTATAGTTTGTTCGAAATGCAAAAAATTATATGTGGGAGAAACTGGGTTCTCCTTCAGGAAAAGGATAAACATACATCGTTCGGATGTACGCTTAAGAGGGACACGGCTGTTGCCACACACTTCAATTCCGGGAGCTGCAGGGCGACCCATCTGAGAGTGTTGTATCTTGAAGTATTAAAGAATACAGGAGACATAACTCTAAATAAGATTGGGCGACTTGAAGCGGAAAGGAAGTGGCAATTAGCCCTGAAAACATATTCTCCATTCGGCTTAAATACGGTACCTTCCCCTGAGGATAGTGGCGTCACCTCCTTTGTTAATACCTACTCTGCAACTGCGGTGGAGGCAGCTAAATCAGTGAAGACTTCCTTCAATAAACGTAAAGCGAAACATCCCAACATCCTGTATAAACGGTGTGTAACAGCATTTAAAAGGGGACAAAAGCTACGTGATCTCTTGGTGAGAAGTAGATTGGGGAAAGCCACACTGGACAACCTAACGGTTACCGTATTCGACTCACGTCAGGATCTGACTACATTAGTAAATGCATTAGATGAGGTATAATTTATATCAATCAGTATGATTGTTTTCCTTTTTATAAATCAGGCTATACTTCTCCTCGGTCGGTGCACTAGGTTGGGAGCATGGAAAGGCATGCCCTTGAAGGGGGTATGATGCGAGTACGGTTGACAGGTTGATACCGGGTTTTATGGGGAACCAGGTACTGGAACCCTTACCCGTCACAAACCATGGACCCTAACTCTCACCCTGACCACAAAACCAACCAACCAAACAACCAACCAACCAACCAATCAACCAACCATTTATCTATTCATCCATCCGTCCATCCGTCCATCCATCCATCCATCCATCCATACATCCATCCATCCATCCATCGGAATGAATGAATGAATGAATGAATGAATGAATGAATGAATGAATGAATCAATCCATCAATCAATCAATCAATCAATAAATCAAGCAAGCAATCAATCAATCAAGCAATCAAGCAATCAATCAATCAAGCAATCAATCAATTCATCAATTCATCAATAAATCAATTCAATCAATTAATCAATCAATCAAAAAAAAAAAAGTTAGTGGCAATTAGCCCTGAAAACGTATTAGAGTGGGCTCTACGTCTGTGGATGGTGCACTTTCAGACACTACATACCAACCAATAAAAGCCATGGCGAGTACCCAAGTAAACAGGGTGCCTGAGCTGTTTGTAAGACATCAGAGTGGCTCGACTGATGCAGAAAAATGTCTTTCGGTTGAAAATTCGATGGAAACGTTGATTTTAGGTGATTCTATGGTCGAGAGAATCAACGACGTTGAGCCATACAAAAATGTTCAAATTCATGTTTTTCCTGGGGGAAGGATACAGCATCTGACCCAGGTTTTGCAAAATTACAGGAGAAAGGACTGTACAAAATTCAAAAATGTCATTATAATGACGTATTGCAGAGAAAAGGGGCAGTTTTAAGCTCTTTTATTGGTCGAGATATGCAGAACTGTCTCCTATTGGCTAAGAGGAAATTCAGTGGTACTAAGATTCACTACACAGGGATCTACAACACACATGCCATTGACTCTATGTATGCACCTAAAGTCTGCAGAGTCAATGACATTTATAGGAAAGCTGTTAAGGATAATACACCTGGTGTTTTCTATATTAATAAATTGGATCTGAGATGTGACCTGAGTGGACTAAATGGCGTGATTCACTGGTGCAGTGATCATGCAAGCAGAGTGGCATTATACACACTTAAGAAATGTTTAAACTAAATGACGGGAGTGATTGCAACCAAGACAGTTTAACGATTATCAGTAGCCCTCCCTTCTCGTCGGCTTCAGGCCTACTAATTTTATCAAAATATAAACTAAATTCAGGTTGTAAAAATCTCAAAGATGCACTACTAGGAACTGTAAATTATGTTCGACACAAGTAGTTGTAGAGAGTGGTAAGACTATGGAGGGCGTACTGGATGCCTGGAATCAATACAAATTCCTATCACACAAAATTGTGATTCAACTAACGGTATTTACTGTATAGTTTGTTCGAAATTCAATAAATTATATGTGGGGGAAACTGGGCTGTCCTTCAGAAAAAGGATAAACATACATCGTTCGGATGTACGCCTTAATAAGGACACAGCAGTTGCCACACACTTTAAGTCCGGGAGCTGCAGGGCGACCCATCTGTTGTATCTTGAAGTATTGAAGACTATGGGAGACATAACTCTGAATAAGATTGGGTGACTTGAATCGGAAAGGAAGTGATAATTAGCCCTGAAAACGTATTCTCCATTCGGCTTAAATACGGTACCTTCCCCCAAGGATGATGGCGTCACCCCCTTTCTTATTACCTACTCTGCAACTGCGGGGAGGCAGCTAAATTAGTAAAGACTTCCTTCAATAAACTTAAAGCGAAACATCCAAACATCCTGTATAAACGGTGCGTATAATAGCATTTAAAAGGAGACAAAATCTACGTGATCTTTTGGTGAGAAGTAGATAGGGGAAAGCTCCACTGGACAACCCAACGGTTACCGGATCCGACTCAAGTCAGGATCTGACTACATTAGTAAATGCATTAGACGAGGTATAATTTATATCATTTAGTATGATTGTTTTCCTTTTTTATAAATCAGGCTATACTTCTCCTCGGTCAGTGCACTAGGTTGGAAACATTGAAAGGCATGCTATTGAAGGGGTGACGAAAGTCAGTGAGAGTATGGTTGACAGGTCGATACCGGGTTTTATGTGGTACCAGGTACTGGAACCTTTACCCGACCTCAACCATGGACCTTAACTCTCACCCTGACCACAAAACCAACCAACCAACCAACCAACCAACCAACTAACCAACCAGCCAACCAACCAATCAATCAATCAATCAATCAATCAACCAACCAACCAACCAACAAACGAACAAACAAACAAATAGCCACCCAACCGATCAAACAGCCAGCTTCTAGTGACACAGACATGTTGACCTCTCGCCCAGTCCTGCCAGTATTTAACTAATCTGGCCAGTCAGTTATATTAGCCAATGGAACGAAAAACAACAACCAACCAGCCACATTCACTCTATACGAAGCAACCAACGGATTAAATCAACAAACCATCAGCTAAACAAGGAACCTATCACATTTAGAAAAGTCAAACGACTTAATTAGGGCCTATACTAAGAAGCAAGCAAACAAATAAAGAAATGGTTAAACATACATACATGTATTTGAATGTATTTGAGACACAGCCAGCTTATTATTATCCATAACACCAAAACTTCGTATAGGATAAAGCCCGAAGGGTTTAACTGACTTAAAACACTCCCGACCATAATGAGGACCCAATGATCCCTCATAATCAACAGCTCGGTCACACCTGACTGATTATAGCACCATAGGCCTACGATAATAATTGGTCTGTACTTGATCAACAATAACTCCATTCCCGGCTTAGAATGTCGTGGTCGGACAAAAAAAATAACGTAGTGGTGTGTTTCAAAAATATATAACTTGGAATAAAAAATGGTGTTTCTCACAAGATGTGACTCAGTTATATCTCCCACTACACGGAAATAAAAATATCCCTGCTAGCACTATAGCTCCTTAACAAATTTGAAACGCTGGCCGTATGCTTGCTTAATGTAGTGCCGTCCTCTGCGACTCTGGCCCAACACTAATCCAAAATAGGCCCAATTCAGGTCTATCATTTTGAATGTCTGTCCAGCTTTCCGTCCCAGGACGTGAAGTGTGATGTGTTTTTTTAACACGCCTTACTTCTAATTGGTTGGTGTTTTTCCAAGGCCGCTTTTATCCTCGGAGCTAATGTCAGCTTACCGCTTCCCAGCAAACACACGACGTTGACCCAATCTTGGTTTAATGTTGGCCCACCGTCTTCGACGGTGAACCAACAGTAAGCCAACATTGTGTCAACGTCCTGCGCTTCTCTCCGTCGTGCCGCTTTCACGCCGCGCGGTAATTTGCCGCAAAGGAAATAGTGCTGTCATTCGGTATAACCGGAGTATCAATCGCTCGCAGATTGGGCACCAGTCGGACCGCTGGGAGTGTTTTCGGCGCATTGGGCACACCAGGCTGTTAGCCCGCGTCAACCCAGAACAGTTAATCGCCCCAAATGCGCCGCCGGACAAATTGAAATTGCCAGTATTAGTGACTATCGCTAAATCCCCGCCAATTCCTCTCTATTAGGAGGGAGCTGTCCGGCGGATGTGGTCCACAATCGACTGCGAGCCTAATTTGGCGCAATCTCTCAGAGGCGGGAAAAGGCAGACGACCAGTGGGGCTGTGCAAAGCCAAAAGGCAGTATCTGTTTACTTTGGAAGTAAGCAGATACTGCCTTTTGACTTTGCAGACGACCAGTAGCTGTGAATGACTCTGCTTGAGTGGATGGTGCTCTCAAGTCGACTCATAATAAAGAAAACGCCACAATTTTCACTTGTACATTATTGCTATTGTCAATTATCTCGATAAGTGTCGTAAGGGATGTGAGGATGTCAATGGTATATATTTAAAACATATATAGCCCGAACCATAGAAATGCAATTCAATGCATAATTATTACAAAATGAATGTAAAGATAATTTATTTTATTATATATGATATGTTCTACATAAAAAGTGACATAATGCCTATACAAAGTGGTGCATTGTATCCATTAAACATTTTCAATATCATGTATTTTACCCATATAATTTGCATCCATATTATTACATAGTTGCGAGCAGCTTTATTCAATTAACTATTAGTATGATTAATTGGCATCGTATATGAAACGAAATTTAAAAATGTCCCCATTTTAATGCTATACTACTATCGCCTATAAAATATTGTTAATAAAAAAATAACATAGGCCTATAAGGTCCAATAATATGGGTACATGGAATACCGCAATAAAAATGATTGCATTAATGAATGAATGAATTCATTATTCCTTATATTTTAGCAAAACTAGCCACATTGTGGCTACACAGGATTATAGCCTATAGTCTATGATCAACAAGATCGTTTTTTACTATTGACTAATTGAGAGTGCCACAGTCTGTCACATGACGGGATCAGCCAATCACTGTTCATCCTTTCGCTGTTATTTAAATAAGCTAAAAATACCATACATAAGTCGATTCGCCTTGCCACCAAAGTTATTGAAATAGATGTGAATACATTTGCATAAACCTGGCGGGTACATACAAATCATGATATAAATACAAAAAAAAACAGTACTCACTCACAAATTATTGAGAACTTTTTCTTTATTTTTTAATCTACAAACGTGCTGCAATTTAAAATTAATATTACTGTTTTCTTCAAAATATGATAGTTATGTTCTAATGTTTGATCCGTTTATTTTCTACGACGTCGTCCCATCACTAATACCGCACTTTCTTTAAAAAATAAAAAACCTTTAATATTAGCTCTACACAGCAAACACAAAACATTTGTATAACATTTGTACAATGTCGGCCCAACGTCTTTGACGTTGGTCCAACATTGTACAAATGTTCTACAAATGTTTTTTGTTTACTGGGATATACATGCATAAACATTTCCGCGGACTTCATCATCGTGCGCGAATTTGGTAATATTCCGGTGTGTACGTCCTCGTCCGTCAATGTCACACAAGGCGGGAACCACTCGGACCGCTGCACACTGGCCGAGGCGACATTATCAATTTTATTAATGGTTGTTTCTACATCCGCGAAATATGTGGCGTTGAATTGAGATGGCCTAATTCAGCCAGGCTTGTGGCTTGTTTAGTGGCTGGGTGAGCAGGCACAGAGTGGAGACTGCATGGCGAACCACTGATATCAAGGGGTCGACTGTTGTGACCTGCCGCCGATATTAACCCTTTGGAACCAACCACCGGTCCAGATTATATTATTTTATTTGCTATATTGTTTTATTTTTTTATTTTTTTTTATTTTGTATTAGCACAATAAATACCGCCTTATAAACATGTTAAAGAGAAAACGTGACACCAATCAACAATATTTCCAAATTGACAAATCTGAATAATATTCACCGGTGATTATTCCAATTAATAAATTTGGCTGTTAACCTCTACAGCGCGGAGTTCAACTTTAGTCGTCAGAATCTGACGTCAGTAGACGTCAGATTCTGACGTCCAAAGTCGATCCCCACGCTGTAAGAGTAAAATTATGTTTAGTGGCCGTAGACCATGTAGACCCATAACACAGATATTCAAATGAATCAGAAAGAGCCAACTAAGACATTTATGATGATTTCAAACTGAATAAAACCCTTTGGACTCCATGGTCTATATAAAAATATTCAGCGCTTTAATGGTTAATAAGGGGTTAAAGGTTAAAGTCATCTGGCTGGTATGACTTTATCTGTAATTATATATTCTGATTAAGGATGATCACACATAAACGTATGTGTATCAATTAAAATGCAGCTGTCTGCAATGAACTGTTTAGGGTAAAGTCACAGCTCTGACACTGCTTGACTTGTCAGAGGCTTTCGACACCATTGACCATGCAACATTAATTAATAGACTCTCAGATTGGAATATCTGGTCAGGCTCAAATTTGGTTTTCTTCTTATTTGAAAAAATAGGCATCAATCTGTAAACATTAAAGACACTCTGTGAGATAAAGTTCCACTCTCATAATGGAGTTCCACAAGGCACCATACTGGGACCGCTGCTCTTTACCTTATATACTACACGACTTAGCGCTATAATATCCTGTTTCTATACAAACTAAAAGCTTTATCACATGTCTCTATCAGTTTCAAGCGCTAAGGAATATTTAGAGAAGTTGCAACATTGTTTATTTGGTGTATCTACTTGGATGACGGGGTCCAAGCTGAAGCTTAATCCTGGTAAGATAGAATTTCTAATCATTGGGTCCAAACTTCTACGAGAATGATAAATTCCCATGCTTAATTCTATGTCAAGACACAAATCTATCTGCATCAGCCAACGTATTTAACAGTAGTCTGAATGTCCTAAAGTACGTATCTCAAACTGGCCAACCATGCAGATCAAGCTTCTATCATATTCACGACCTGCGTCGATTTCAGAAAAAAAACTGGCACCGTGGTCACCAGCTCTCACAAAGCAGCTCTTGCAGTGGCACTCGTCAATAGCAAATTAGATTATTGAAGATCTCTATTTCGCACAGCTTAGTAGTGCTGTTCATTTGAAAATATGCACTTTAGCTTTCCGAACACTAAACGACAACCAACCTGCATAATATCGCTGATTATAATACTCATAATAGCTACGCTCCACAAATTTGAATAGATTTTTTCTTTCCTCGTATAACAATTAAGACTCGGTCAAGATTTTACTCCACTTCGGTTCAGCCTTGTGAAACGCTCTAAAATCTTACCTATTTGATCTGGCTCCCCGTTGCAAACCTACTTTGTCCTGGATTATGACACATGATAAAGCTAAGGATTTGTGCGCTTCTGAGCTCGGTACACTGAGGATTTTGAAGCTGTAATGGTTTTATGATTGATTGATTGATTGATTGATTGATTGATTGATTAATTGATTGATTGATTGATTGATTGATTGATTGATTGATTGATTGATTGATTGATTGATTGTTGATTGATTGATTGATTGATTGATTGATTGATTGATTGATTGATTGATTGATTGATTGATTGATTGATTGATTGATTGATTGATTGATTGATTGATTGATTGATTGATTGATTGATTGATTGATTGATTGATTGATTGATTGATTGATTGATTGATTGATTGATTGATTGATTGGTTGGTTGGTTGATTGATTGATTGATTGATTGATTGATTGATTGATTGATTGATTGATTGATTGATTGATTGATTGATTGATTGATTGATTGATTGATTGATTGATTGATTGATTGATTGATTGATTGATTGATTGATTGATTGATTAATTGATTGATTGATTGATTGATTGATTGATTGATTGATTGATTGATTGATTGATTGATTGATTGATTGATTGATTGATTGATTGATGCCACTGTATTTCTATAGCTAAGTGTGAGCAAACAATGCATTAATATTTGTAATGTGCTCAATTGACATATCCTGAAACATTCTATGTTGGTTTAATGTTGGGCCAACATCGTAAAACAGAAGGAGATTTTTTCTTAAACTAGAATATCTCGACCAATGAACTCCGGCATGACAGTAGTAGCGTTAACCTCTACAGCAGTGTAAATAACATATTTTAATTAGAAAACACAAATTCAATGGTAATTTATTACAGCACTACACCTTTATTGTAACAACTGTAAGAAAATGGTCAACTCTTCATCCTGTATATTGCTGTCAAAGCCAAAAGGAAATAACTGCTTATTTTTCAAGTAAGCAGTTACTGCCTTTTACTTTTGGAAAGTAGTATATTCAAACATCTAAACTTGTAAGTGGAAATATATAAATTGATTCATTTTACAACTACGTATGGCTATATAAATGTCAGTGTGCTCAATTATGGCTCCAAGATTGTCAAGCGATCATTTGTGGAATCTAGAACGTTTTAAAAGCTGTGAATTCTACCCACTAGTTGAGTGTAATTTCCGAATGATAACACGATTAATTTTTATGACACCCTGCGTAAAATGTCATACCCTTCAGTGTTAAATCCTCGGAATGGGAAGTTTTTAGATAATGAACCATCGCTGGTTAAATTAAACAATCGACTTTAAAACACTACAAACGTTTGACTTACATGTAGTATTGCCACTAGGGACACCTAATTTTTAATATGCGAATTTAATGTTTTAATTGTTTAAAAAAAAACATGCAGCGTCCAGAGGGTTTAATCCTTACAGCGCGGGGATATACTTCAGTCGTCAGAATCTGACGTCTGTAGACGTCAGATTCTGACGACCAAAGTCTATCCCCACACTGTAAGAGTAAAAATATTTCTAATGGCCGTAGACCCATAACATAGGTATTCAAATGAGTCGGAAAGAGCTGACTAAGACATTTATGATGAATTCAAATTGAAAAAAACACTTTTGTTCCCATAATCTATTAAAAGTTTTTCAGCGCTTTAAGGGTTAACCCTTTGCTTACTAGGATATTTCACCTTAATTTCATTCACTATGAGCACCCAGAGTAACTAAAAATTACCCGATTTTATGAAATATTTAAAAGGTGATGTAATTATAAAAATATAATGATCCCAACGCCTTGATTTTAATTGGAAGTGACATTATGTTCAAAATGCGTTAAATGATGTATATATGTGTCACTAGCAGACAAAGGGTTTGCTGATCCACCCTTCACATTCGATGTCACAGTCACCCTCATGAACACCACTCAGTCAGTCGACGTGTTAGCAATAACAGTCAATCAGAGGTGATGGTGTCAGGTCAATTTAATACAATCATTATAACCCCTTGGGAGATATAATAATACTCAGCAAGCTAGAGACTTTGATCCTTTGTTCATTTAGTGTTGGGCCAGAATTTTAAATTTTGGCAAGTAATTTTTTTTAATTATAATAGAATTTTAAGTTTTTTAAAGATACATGTTTTACTCTACGTGGACGATGCAGTCTTAGTTGCAGAAACATGCTTTCACTAATAAGTGAATGTCGTCAATTAGATTTACTCATCGATGTACAGCTTGAGCTCTAGTACCACCTACTATATTGTACGGGTGTAAGATCTGATGACAAAAAAGCTCCGGTATTTTAGAAACTATATATACATCTAAAATTTTGTAAAATTCTACACTCAACTGTATGACATTACTGGGAGTTGGGGCGTACTCATATTGAATGTAAACTAAAGGTAAAAATATTGTCAGTTTGGTTTAAGCAAGGATGTTATATATTCATTCATTCATTCATTCATTCATTCATTCATTCATTCATTCATTCATTCATTCATTCATTCATTCATTCATTCATTCATTCATTCATTCATTTATTCATTAATTCCTCCATACATTCATTCATTCATTCATTCATTTATTCATTCATTCATTCATTCATTCATTCATTCATTCATTCATTCATTCATTCATTTATTCATTTATTTATTTATTCATTTATTCATTTATTCATTTATTCATTTATTCATTTATTCATTTATTCATTTATTCATTTATTCATTTATTCATTTATTCATTTATTCATTTATTCACTTTTTCATTTATTCATTTATTCATTTATTCATTTACTCATTCATTCATTTATTCATTTATTCATTTATTCATTTATTCATTTATTCATTCATTTATTCAATTTACCCATTTATTCATTTATTCATTTATTCATTTATTCATTTATTCATTTATTCATTTATTCATTTATTCATTTATTCATTTATTCATTTATTCATTTATTTAATAATTCATTCATTCATTCATTCATTCATTCATTCATTCATTCATTCATTCATTCATTCATTCACTCACTCACTCATTCATTCATTCATTCATTCATAATTGTGTTATTGCGCTCGTGCCATTAGAAATACAAGTAATGACAGTGTAGCTTGTAAGCTGCCACCTTACAAAGTGACAGATACACCCTTTTTCTCGTATCCGGGGAACGATATAATGGCCCAAAGTGTAGTACTCGACACCAAAACTGAATGACGGATGCTGATTGACAATTTACCACCACATGACATAAAATACCGTCTTTTCGTTGGATGGGAGTCGATAACTAGACTTAGGTCGATATAATTATAATGACATAATAATAAATCGCTCATTGACAAACATGTTAATTACTAATCAAACAAATTATCACAGCCAGAAGTTAGTCAAGCTTTGTCTCATATACATCATCCTTTATGAATCGAGCAAAATGATTACAATGATTCTACTCAGCCGAATCATGTTAAAATTGCAAACAAAATATATCTGAATTAAAATCATAGAGGCTTTAATAAAAATTGTGGTGCCTACTAATGAGCAACCATAATTAGTTAAATAAATAATTCATTAGGTTAAGCAAAATGATCTACAGGAGTCTATAACGTATATAACATATACATATTACTGTAAAAATTAAATGACGATAAAATTGTTATAATTTTTTTACAAAGGCATGTGATATATAATATATATAGGGAGCGTCTCTCCTTTTATTGGTGTCATCTTCAATTGCACCACGGCTAATGAGTTTTTGATTGACAGCGGCATAATGGGACCGCTGAAGCCGATTCGCCTTTTATGTTACACCTTGCTTTTGTTAGAGCTATTGCTACTGACAGAAACGGGAATTGGCGTTTGACTCGATTGTATTCCACAACATGCGATGTATCTATCTTTTTCATTCACCAATTCTGCTGTGCAAAGCCTAAAGGTAGTAGCTGCTTACTTTTCGTGTAAGCAGTTACTGCCTTTTGGCTTTACACGCCAGATTTCTCACACCCAGTCATTTGAATAAACCGCTCAGCATGTATAGCAGTGTAGGTGCCCTTTTAAATGCCCGAGCCATGTTAAACCAGTAATGTACAAGTCATTTTTGGAATGTAGCGCAAAACAAGTTATAAAATGAAGTTACTCATTTGTAAATTAATTAAATTGATTTAATCATCAAAATTATTTATCAATTGATCGTTGTTGCTTGTACGTACACCATTATGCTCTGGTTATCAACTCTTAAAATTATTTTTTTTTGTGATAATTGGATGATTTCCATACGTACGTAATTTTACGCCGTCAACATAATGTGTAAAAACTCTGTGTTGCTGACGAGGACCGTCCCAGTAAACACAAAACATTTGTATAACATTTATACGACGTCGGCCCGACGTCTTCGACGTTGGTCCAACATTGTATAAATGGTATACAAAAGTTGGCGTCCTTTAAAAATAGGTTGATCAGCTGACAGGTACACTATGACTTTTGTGCTGGCTGACTGGGTTTCACTCCTTTCAATCGAATACTCAATGGCCTCATTTGAAACCTATAATTTCATTTTTACCTGTGTTTGAAAATAACACATTCGTCCACTGGAAGGCAAAGTGTCATATCTGCCACTCAGACAGATGAGTGGCAGATATGCCACTTTGGCTCCCAGTGGACGACATTCCACTTTTCTTTCCAGAAAAATTATACATTTGACACCCAGTTTGATTTTACGCTGATAAATGTATAGTTAAGCCACGAAATTTTTCCTGTCAAAACGCCAAGTATTCGCATTTCAAATTTAAACAATATACTATGATTTTTATCATAATTGTGGTACCAGTCTTTCACAGATATAATTATTTCTCATAGGAAAACAAAATGGAAAAGAATGATAAATAAATGCCATTGCTGAATCAAACACCTTTTAACAAAATTATAATTCCCACAACCTTGGATGTGCTATTATGACTGCATTGAATTGACAAGTAGAGGATGGCTTATAAACATATACACATTTTATGATCGTGTTATAACATTATTTACACGCTCTTTTGTATATACCTCAACCGCAGTTATTTACACATATATACACGAAGATGCTATAGGAATTTGCACAAAAACGAAAATTATCTCGTCAATGAGCTACTCATTTGATGACATACACTGAACATAAATTTATTTCTGTACATTTCGAATTTGGCTAAAACTCAAGACGATAAATCCATGCTGGGCCAGCGTTGTATACGATGTGCCAGCGTTAAACCAGCTTTATATGAACGCCTCGTGTTTGCTAAGCTACATTTTTTTCTAATTCAAAGGTTTACAATACATGCTCCTTACACAGTGCTTAACCCTTTCAGCGCGGGGACCGTCTTTAAACGTCAAAATCTGACGTCTACAGATCCTGACGTATAAAGACGGTCCCTGCACTGAAAGAATTAAAATATTTATAATGGCCGTAGACCCATAACATAGGTATTCAAATGAATCGGAAAAAGCAAACTGAGACATTTATGCTGATTTTAAATTGAAAAAACCCTTTGGTCTCCATGGTTTAGACAAAATAATTCAGCGTTTCAAGAGTTAAACAAATTTCAGTTTGTTATACTTACTTCAATGATTTTTTTTACAGGGAAACGTACAGTTGAATATACATTGAAAGCGGAAATGGTTGGAACAGGTGGTGACATATTTTTTTGCAAAACACATGTGGACACTGCAGGTGAAGATACTGATGCTGCGAAGTTAATAAACTCGCAAGGTGCATACTGCTGTGCAAAGTCAAAAAAACAGGATACTGCCTTTGGCTTTGCAGAGCATCTTACGTGTAGGAATATTTTGATGTTTTTTTCTAGGAGATGTAAAAAGGGTGTATGTATAGCAACACGTGCAAAACGGTACATAAGACAGAATAGAACTTGAAATTGATTAAATTATGTGAATCCAACAAAAATCACTGGTTATCATTAACATTTAAATGGGTGTGATTTTCTTTAATTTGGCTTGATTTTGCTGACTTATTCTGTTTCGTTTGAATCTGGAATAATAGAATGACTGATGCAATTTACAGTTTTATATGAAACATAATAATCGGCACAATGTTCTATTAAATATGAGCATGTGGTATTTCATGGTATGATGCGAACACATAGATACTTTGATAGTTTAATGTGTGTCATTTTGGACTGTTGTCATTGATGTATTTAAATCCAACTTCGCTACGCCCACGTATTCACCTGCTGAAGGCTGTGATTGACGTGGGGTCTTCATCGTTGGAGTCATTCATTTTACCACAGAAGTACAAACAGTAACACACAACACAAGCAACCCACTGGGCACACGACCTTGTTGCGACGCTGAATCAACGTCGAAGACGTTGATTCAACGTCGCAACAACGTCGTGTGCCCAGTGGGTTTAAACGTTGAGCTTTGAGTCATTTATAAATCTGTAACCCTTAGACTGCAAATCACGAGTATAGCCGATTTCAACTCGTTTTATTAGCCGAACAAACAACTGGTATTGGGAAATATGGATGTGTGTTTAAACATCAAGATTTGCAAATTTTTGGTCTCATAGGACACATAATATGATTACTTTTTACCCACTTGAAGTTGTGCGTCGCGGAAAGCGGGACACAACTTCAAATAGTTGTTGGATTTCAGTTGGAATTTAAATTGTATAATGTCACTGTAATCTATAGCCCTAGTGGCTGAAACAGGTTTCAGCCACAGATTGACCCCGTACAAAATCGTGGGACATTTCTTTGAACTGTCATATCTAAGACTCTCCCTCGAATAATCAGTTTGAAAATAGTAAAAAAAATAATCAGTAACATTTCAGTTAAATGCCCAGCTAACAGGTCGCATAGTCATCAAAATGTTATGGACATTTTTCGGAGCTCGGGGTCCAGGGGCCGTATTCTCGTACAAGTTACGATATATCGTAGGCTTCTGATTGGTCGAGATGGCCATCTCGACCAATAAGAAGCCTACGATATATCGTAACTTGTACGAGAATACGGGCCCAGATCGCTCTCTGTCACCGGATTTTTTCGGGTAAAGCAGATACATCAATCCACGGCCTCGGAGAGGACGACGCGACTAACTGTAATATACGCTGCAAATACTTATAAAGGTCTTATAGTTTCACAAGAAGTAACGACTGGTGTGGAGAAGGAGATACATTTGTCATTTGACTCGTTTCGATCATTGTTCGCAGAAATCCGTCAAAAATGAGGTCTCACATCAAAGTAAGGAGGGCCGCATGGGAAATATCTCAGCGTTGACGTTGACCTGGTGGTGTTTCAGAGTTGGCCCACCGTCTTATCCTGAAAAAAAACAGTTGAACACCAGAAAACACGAGACGTTGTCCCAATGTTGATTCAATGCTGATCCATCGTCTTCGACGCTAGGCCAATATTGAATCAACATTGGGTCAACGTCTCGGGTTTGTTATGTATCATTGACCCACCACACCCCAGCATACACGATACGTTGACCCAATAGTGTATCGATGCTGATTCACCGTCTACGACGCTGGCCCACCATTGATACACCATTGGGTCAGCGTATGCTGCTCTCAAAGTCAAAAGGCAGTAACTGCATACTTGATGACTAAGCAGTTACTGTCCTTATGATTGACCCATATATAAGGGTATAGGATTCACCTTGCTATTATTAATTGGAGCAGGTGTACCTGTGTTCCTGGGGTCAGGGTTTCCCTGTAAGCGGCCGGGATACATCCTGGTGCCGCCCGGGGGTCACTGCTCCCCGGGGGTGACAGCTCCTCGGGGATGACGTCCCCCCGGGGTGGCATGCGGCAGGCCGGGCGTGAAATGGCAGGTGTAAGCCTGCGGGGCGGAGAGAGATGATGCAGCTTTCGAGCCGGCAGAGCAAAGACAGTGGATATTTCGCGTACTGTGAATTGGAAATTATATTTCTTTTTCCTGACAGCAGTCAAAAGTCAACAACCATGAGTTGAATTAAGAAGATTTAGAAGACTAGGTCTGGAAATGGATTGGAAGGAATTGAATAGGTTTGACTTGGAAACAGCGTGTCTTGATCATGGCCCGTTTTCTCGTACAAGTTACGATATATCGTTGACTTCGGATTGATCGAGATGGCCATCTCGACCAATCCGAGACCTACGATATGTGGTATTTTTCATAAGACAGTGCTTGTATAGTTTTGACAGTGGTTGTATAATTTTTCAAATCCGTTTAGTGTGGTGTACTTTGGTTTGTTTTCTGTGGCTTTCTGCGCTCACATTATGTGTAATAGGTTTGGCTTGACTTGACTTAAGCAGCTGGATTGGCTTAACTTTGTGCGACTTTCCTAGCTTTGGAGTGACTGGTGAGCTACATGTAGCTATGTTATGAAAATTGAGTGAAATATAATCACGAATAACATACAGATTTTATGTAATTTTATTAGAAGAAAAATAACCACACGTGTACAGTATGCTTGGAGCTGACTTTTCAGCACATAAAAACGGATACCAAAATAAGATTCTTTGACTTCATGATCAGACCGAGGTAGCTGAAGAAAGAGGCAGCGGTGTCCCGCGGTGGTGACCTCTGTATCACGTGTCACAGGTCAGAGGTCGCGGCAGGCCGAGATTCGCTCGACGTGTAAAATATAGCTCACCAGACATGGGGTAAACGTCTGCCGGCCTTTCTGCCCTCCGCCAGGGGGTGTGGCAGATGGGGAGGGCTCTCTCAGACTCTGTAACGAGGCGAGACTCATTACACCGGGGTGTACACCCGGGCTGTGATCCCTGACGCTCAGGTTGCCATGTCAACCGTTCACGACCTGGCACTTTCGTGGCTGTGTTCCCCCCAGAAAAAATCGCATTTTATTCAAGCTGGTGATCGCGTCAGCGATCACCAGCTTGGATGAAATGCGATTTTTCCGCAGGACTTTTCATACGATTACGATTTATAACAGATTACATTTCACGAAAATCTGTTTATGTTGACACGGAGTTTTGAGAGTATTTTTACAAAATGGCCGCCGTCGTCACCAGTGCGTCCGGTCTGTCACAGACTCTCGTCTATCACCATTAGCCTAACGTGAGACAACTGATTACAAACCCCCGGAACAATCCAGATCGGCGAGCCAGCGTCGCTCGTGGCGGGAACCTCTGCCCTATGTCCCAACCGGGGCACGACAGACCTGAACCTTGGCCCTGCCCGAGCCTCCAGCCGCAGTCGCTAGGTGTCTCTAATTAACCACATTTGGCGGGTTTTACCAGGACGGGTCGGCGGCCATTACGGCGGCCCGGCTATCTGTACTGGACGACGTCCGCGAAAACCAGCGCTGTATTTAATAATTCAGTAAATTGTCCCTCGGGGGCGCGACCAGGTCATTACACAAATGACCAGAGTAAAGACTGGCGCTGAATTGACTATCGTTTGCTGTCAATCCCTGCTCCGCGACAACAATTACTGGCTGAGCTCTGAGCGATAATTGGTCATCCATAGAGGTAGCTGTTATGTTGATAGTGACTATGATTCTGGTAAGTGATTGGGGTATGATATTTTATTAGCAGTTTAGTGAACATTCAGTCTGTTCAGCCCTTGCAACGCTAAAACATTTTTGCATGAATTATGGAGACCAAAGGGTTTTTCAATTTGAAATCATCATAAATGTCCTAGTTAGCTCTTTCCGCTTCATTTGAATACCTATCTTATGGTTATATATACGACCATTATATATTTTTAATTCTTTAAATGACGGGATCGGTTTCAGACGTCAGAATCTAATGTCTTTAGACGTCAGATTCTGACGTGTCAGATTCTGACTTGAAAAGACGGTCCCCGCGTCTTCCTAAAACGCCTAATACAATTTATGTTTTCATCCACTTGTAGTTGTGTCTCGCTACCGCGACCCATAACTACAAGTGGGTGAAATTTACTCATATATTTGTTTATTTTTAGACCAATATTTGATGTTTAAGCACACATATCATTATACACTTATAATTATTTCAGTGCTGTAATCCCCTTCAGACGTCAGATTCTGCCGTCTAAAGACAGTCCCCGCACTGAAAGGGTTTAGCTCTGAGGTTTCAATGCATGGACTATTCACTTAAAATGTCGAATATACTAACCTTTAGTCTTCGCATTAAATAACATTTTTTGGATCTGAAATTGTTTTATTGATTCGCAATAATCTACTTCTGAGATGTAATCAAACTTGTGATAGGTTTTAAATAACTCCACTCGCTTGAAGTTGTGGGTCACAGTAGCGAGAACTAGTCTCAAAAAATGCGTAAAATACAGTTTTATAATGTATCAAATTGTATTACTTTTTCTTTGGCCAACTTTTTGTCCGATAATCCTCATATATTGTGCTGTTAGACAAAGCAGGTGAGCCCGTTCAGTTCACTGATCATCAATAACCCCACTACTCAGAACGCTGACCAAGCTGCGCATGCGGGTGGTAATGCGTGCGATACCCGGCTCGACTTCCGCTGTGGCTGATAATCTTTTTCAGGTGCACCCCTGCACATACGTGGGATGATAATGATAATAAAAACTAATATATATTTAAAAAAAACATGTAAAAGCTGACATTTAAAAGATGTGTGCATACTACCCAGCAAACACAAAACATTTGTATAACATTTGTACAAGCTGTTGTTTATCGCTGTTTAATAAGGTTAAACACACAACTAAAAAGACACGTCACGTATAAACAATGACGTAGTTGATAGCTGGTTTGTATTTCATTACTGCATGGGATTGTGATAGCTCATTGTCTATTATGTGTGATTAATTGGCTGGCTATAATGTTATGCTAGGTATGAGTGATTAGGTGATGTTATATGGTTATGACGGGTGATTTGACAACTGTCATATTTAGAATCAAATGATGTATTTTGCTATTGCAAAAAACATAGGTGTGCACACTTTGGAGATAAATGAGTGATATTGTAATATTACCTACAGCTATGATTAAACAACTATTATAACTGACTATAATATTCAGGGTTGGCAAAAACCCGGGTAATATTAATATTACCCGGCCCACTGGGCAATAATGGGCAATATGGATAAATACGGGTTTTAATGGGCAATAATGGGCAATATTGGATGGCTGCCTATACTCTCCATTTCATACCATTTTTAATTCAGAACCCCTGATATCTATGTTTGCTTTATTTACAATAAAAATGTTAATTTAATATCAGTCAGGGTGTCGTATTATTTTAATTTTATATCATATAACTGATATTAACAACAACGTATGTTATGATTTTAAGTGAAATATGTGTGTGAGAATAATATAAGTGGTTTATGGCATAAATCAACTCAACAACATGTTGTTTTCATGTGTACACACACACTGCAGCTGATGAACCCTTTGAGGCTGGTATTTTCGGTTATTATGGAAGTACATAATGTAATATAATTTCGCATCTAATTTAATTTCTCTCTCAAATATAATTTATTAGTAGATAAAGAAATAGACCTCCACTGCCACTAATAAATGATCTTGTCAAACTCAATTTGGAAGAAAATCGATGATTGTTATAAAGTGGGAAAGGAAGAACACAACGACAGGCTTTTAAATAATATAAAGACGAACCCTTGACCGCAAACGCTTATTTCCGTGTCACATGTCGCCTTCTGAGATCAAAGCTGCATGGTCATCTTGGACAATGGTCTTTTTTTACCTTACAAACACGATACATTGAACCAGCGTCGACCCAACGTTGTTCCACAGTCCGCTATACTGGCCGAACACTAAAACAACATTGGGTGAAAATCTGGTGCAAAGCCGGTATTCACCCAATGCCGGCCGAATTAGTTGTTTCTCAGGCGCGCTGCAATCACACCTATTGTCAATAAAGTTCACCGTCTGGAGGCGTCTACACATTACGTAACCATAAGGCCAGCTACGAGAGGACGTCTCTCTGATTGCGTAACCTAGTGCAGTACATGGCTGACTGTTTTTTCTTGTCTGAATAATATCCTTATGCGTTCTTTTAAATATTAAATTGTAAGTTCCACTGAAAGGCACTGTAAATCGATACCAAATATTTAAATATAGCACTAAAACTGGCTAATTGCACATTTAGAACCCAAATGGTTTTATGGTACAGTCGTGCATGGCACGCATTAAGTTCCCAAGGGACTACACAATTATAAATTGAATGTTGAGAATATCTATGAAAATTACAATTAGTACATTCGACTAGCCCTCCCTTATAACAAGTAAAATAATATCCTTAATTACCTTTTTTACGATTGATTTTTACATTTCACTGAAAGGCACTGTAGATCGATACCAATTATTTAAATTTAGCACTAAAACTATCGAATTGCACATTTAGAACCCAAATGGTTTCGTGGTATGAGCAGTCATGCATGGCACGCATTCAGTACCTAAGGGACTACCAAATTATAAATTGAAAAATATGAAAAATAAAATATGAAAAATAAATCTGCCGTTTAATGTACCTGACCATCCCCAATTCAAAAGAATGATGTCACTGCTTAGGCCTGGATATGAATCTCCCAACTTGCTGGACATATTTCTTCAAATATGGAGGTGCAATAAATAATAAAGTTACATTTGCTTATAATAAAAAATATAAAATAAATGTTTTGTTTTTAGTTATTTCTCTCTTATTTAAATATTTACTCATTATTGCCCAATTCGACTGCCACACTTCATCATTTATTTTTCATTTATCCCTTTTCTTCTACAAAATTTTAGCTAATATTATTGCGTGCTTTGACAATATTATTTTTACTTTTCACTTTGTGATATTCAATTTTTTTTATTTTTTATTTTTTTATTATTGCCCATTATTGCCCAATATTGCCCACTTTGGCTAAAAAAGCATTATTGCCCAGCCCGGGTTTTCCCGGGTATTCCCGGGGTGGGAAAACCCGGGCCGGGTAATATTGCCAACCCTGATAATATTGTTATGTCAGTATGTGTGATTGATCAGCTGGCTATATTGTTATGTCAGTCATGTGTGCATAGTCAGCTGGCTATATTGTTATGGCAGTCATGTGCGCATAGTCAGCTGGCTATATTGTTATGTCAGTCATTAGCGTATAATCAGCTGGCTATATTGTTATGTCAGTCATGTGCGTATAGTCATCTGGCTATATTGTTATGTCAGTCATGTGTGCATAGTCAGCTGGCTATATTGTTATGTCAGTCATGTGCGCAAAGTCAGCTGGCTATTTTGTTATGTCAGTCATGTGTGCATAGTCAGCTGGCTATATTGTTATATGTCAGTCATGTGTGTATAGTCATCTGGCTATATTGTTATGTCAGTCATGTGGGTATAATCAGCTGGCTATATTGTTATGTCAGTCATGTGCGTATAATCAGCTGGCTATATTGTTATGTCAGTCATGTGCGTATAGTCAGCTGGCTATATTGTTATGTCAGTCATGTGTGCATAGTCAGCTGGCTATATTGTTATGTCAGTCATGTGTGCAAAGTCAGCTGGCTATTTTGTTATGTCAGTCATGTGTGCATAGTCAGCTGGCTATATTGTTATATGTCAGTCATGTGTGTATAGTCATCTGGCTATATTGTTATGTCATTCATGTGTGTATAATCAGCTGGCTATATTGTTATGTCAGTCATGTGTGCATAGTCAGCTGGCTATATTGTTATGTCAGTCATGTGCGCATAGTCAGCTGGCTATATTGTTATATGTCAGTCATGTGTGTACAGTCATCTGGCTATATTGTTATGTCATTAATGTGTGTATAATCAGCAGTCAGTATGAGTTATTAATCAGCTGGCTATATTGGTATGTCGGTATGGGTTATTAGTCATCTGAATATATTTTTATGTCGGTTATGTTGAGCTATTAATCAGCTGACTAAATTGTTATGTCGGTATGAGTTATTAGTCAGCTGGCTATATCGTGTTATACCAACTATGTGTGATTATAGTCAGCTGACCATATTGTTATGTCAGTATGAGTGATTAGTCAGCTGGTTTTATTGTAATGTCAGTGTGAGTGATGAGTCAGCAGGCTGTATTGTGTTATACCAACTATGTGTGATTATAGTCAGCTGACCATATTGTTATGTCAGTATGAGTGATTAGTCAGCTGGTTTTATTGTAATGTCAGTGTGCGTGATTAGTCAGCAGGCTATATTGTATTATACCAATTAAATGTGATTCGTCAGTTGACCATATTGTTACGTCAGTTATGTGCTTTTAGTCAGCTTATATTGTTATGTCAGTGTGAGTGATTAGTCAGCAGGCTATATTGTTATGGCAGTATAAGTCAGCAGGCTATATTATTAGTATGACTAATTAGTAAGCTGGCTAATTTGATATGTTAACATAATTAATAGGCCTACATTTTCCACCATTGAGCAATTATTTTTGTGGGAATTGATCCACTAAGCTTTTTGTAAATATCTGTTAAAAAGATTAAAAAATATTAGAGAAATGCTGAGCATCTGAGATACAAGGGAAGCCATTGTCAAAATAATATATTCTTGATAAAAATACCCATTTTGACTCATAAATATGTAATGCTGTCACACAGTATAATGATTTGTAAATTCATAATATTTTGGTCGTTATCAAACTTGGCCAAAAAGGGATAGCTCTACATGTTATGTCTACATTGAAGGGTAGAACTCTAAATTATCCATACACTACATCAGTACATGTACATTTATTTACACATAGAATATCTTTAGAAAACTGTCTTTCCTATTATGATAATTTTTAATCCACGCTACACAATTAATAATCAGAACACATTTCAAGATGGAGAAATGTTCTTTAAAATCATTAGGAAGGCACTGTTTTGGTGAGGTATATTTATATGATGGAAAAAGTGAATTACAATATTACTTTCATCACATGTTTATTTCTATATGAATCAAATCCAATCAAACAAACGAAATACTTTTATAGCTTCATGTATTTATTCAATAAATTAAGCACAGCAACATTAACATGTACAGAAACAAGTTATTTGTGTATTATGTTCATTATGTATGTATAGATACAGAACTTTACAAAATGAGCAAACGAGTTATGTCTTCATTGAAAAAATCAATGCTGAACCAATACTGAGCCAGAATCGGTCTAGCATTGGGCCAATGCTCGACAGCATCTAATGTTTGTTGGGTCATTATTTATACATCATATAACGATAACAACACATAACAAATGTCAGAAATGTTGAAGACTAACATCTATGTCTGACAGACCAGTCTGTCTCCCCCTTAACTCCGAAAGCGCTAAATAAAATAATTTAAATTTGTATCCACTTGACGTTGTGTCTCGCTACCGCGACCCACAACTTCAAGTGGGTAAAAATACTCATACGTTTTAAATTTGAGATCAAACTTTTGCAAATCTTTATGTTCAAATGCTCATTTCTTCCCCAATAACAGTGATCGGCTAATACAACTAATTAAAACTACTTTTGTCGTTCTGAGCGGGTTAAGGGACAACTTCTCTGTAAATATCATATTCACGACTTGCTACATAATTATGAGAGAACATTCCCTCATATCTGCAACGCATTGGAGTGGCAACTCATTAGAGTGGTAATTCATTAGAGTGTCAACTCATTAGGGTGGCCACTCATTAGAGTGTCAACTCATTAGGGTGGCCACTCATTAGAGTGGTAATTCAGTAGGGTGGCAACTCATTAGAGTGGCAACTCATTAGAGTGGCAACTCATTAGAGTGGCAACTTATTAGAGTAGTAATTCATTAGAGTGTCAACTCATTAGATTGGCAACTCATTAGAGTGTCAGCTCATTAGAGTGTCAACTCATTAGAGTGGCAACTCATTAGAGTGGCAAATCAATAGAGTGACAACTCATAAGAGTGGCTACTCATTAGAGTGGCAACTCACTAGAGTGGCAACTCATTATAGTGTCAACTCATTAGAGTGGCAACTCATTAGAGTGGCAACTCATTAGAGTGCCTACTCATTAGAGTGGCAACTCATTAGAGTGTCAGCTCATTAGAGTGTCAACTCATTAGAGTGGCAACTCATTAGAGTGGCAAATCAATAGTGACAACTCATAAGAGTGGCTACTCATTAGAGTGGCAACTCACTAGAGTGGCAACTCATTATAGTGTCAACTCATTAGAGTGTCAACTCATTAGAGTAGCAAATCAATCGATTGGTGGCAGATCAGATACTTAAGATTCAAGGGGATCATTTCCCAGCATAAGACGTTGACCCAATGTTGGTTTAATATTGGGCCAGCGTCGAAGATGGTGAGCCAACATTAAATTAACATTGAGCAAACGTCTCGTGCTGAGTTTATTTGAATGATCCTTCAAACTTTGTAGTGGATTGAAATGACCACGAATAGCTCCCGCAAATGGATATTTTTAAGTGCAATGATCCCATATTAGCCCTTAGAGCACTGATGTCGACTACAGTAAACATTCTCTGTTTTAGTGGCTCCTCTATAACCAGTTGTTAAAAATAAAATAGGCTTTCAATCTTGATACACTGATTATGTTGAGACTTAAATTTCACATATGACACAATTTTGCAGTCATTTGAAGTTGTGGATCGCGGTAGCGAGACACAACTTCAAGTGACTGAAAATCTGAATTTCTTAGCTCAGTGCTCTAAGGGTTAACCCTTATACATGGGCTGCTAGAACCGCATAATTATGCGGTTCCAACACGTCAAAAAATGAAATCACACTTAAATTGATCAATTATTCATTGGTACATCCTAGCAAACACAAAACATTTGTACGACATTTATAAAAGGTCGGCCCAAAGTAGAAGACGTTGGGGCGACGTTGTACACATGTTTTACAAATGTTTTGTGTTTGTTGTGATGTAGATGCTCAGTTGAACAAACAAATCATTTCGAGCTTATTTTTATCAATAGAAATGTTGTTTTTTCGTTATTTGAAGCTGGAAATGGCGTTAGAAATTCCAGCTTCAAATGACTTTAAATTTAAACAAACGATTGAGCAAGACAAACGTAAAATTTGAGCTCCAGACGGCCTGGGTGGAACCCTTTAAGTCCTCACGATGCCTGAAACCATAATTTGGCATCCCTGGAAGCTGGGTCTATTTTCTATTACATGTACACATCCCGGCTGAAGAATGGGAAGAGGCTTTTTCTATTTATTTAATCTCATTAAAAACATATCAGGTGGCATACAGATGCGTTACTAGCAGATAACACATATAAAGAGTTAATTAATTTCACTCTGATTCAAGATGTATTTTAAAGTTTAAGATGCTAACGGGTTTTACTATTTCCGTTCTACTTTCACGATGAGAGATCATTGTCTGTATAGCATTATTGAATTTCCAAAATGATATCCAACAAAATGGCAAATGAAAGATATAAATAGTTATATTAAGATACATAATTAAACCACATTTGGACCAACGTACGTTTCTTGTTTTGTCCAGTTTAACATCACACAATCATGGGTGCAATGTTGTTTATGATTGATCCAGCGTTGGCCCAACACAAACCCAACATTTAAGCAACGGACTGAACATAACGCGATAACCTAATAACAACAAAAAACAATCTAAATTAAATGCTCAGTAATAACAATTCTCCTGCAAAGACAAAAGGCAGTAACTGCTTGATTGCAATTAGGCAGTTACTGCCTTTTGGCTTTGCATGGCAGAATTGACGGACAGTGCAGCGCTGTGCCGTTAATTCTATCAATAAACGGCTAATGTGTCACACCATCTCTGTCTCATTTTCGAGACATCATTTTTAAAAATTAAATGCTCAAAATAATAACTTTTGTCGGATGCACAGCACCATAATGAATAGTTGCACATACCAGATGATGTAGACGCACATACATCGCCTCGCGTTCACTGTAAAAATTATATTTTTCTATATTACTCTAAAATAAACGAGACATGTACTCTATGTTATATGTTAGCAGAAAATTAAGACCAATTTTATATCCGCATTTTGACGAGACATATTTAGGCCTACATGTCTGTGTGGTTTTGGCACAATCACATCAATTTGCCGAAATATTAGAGGGTGCTGATTTTTTTAAGAGAAAATATTGTATAGTATTGGGAAATTTATAAAAATGATGAATTTCTGACATTCCATTTTTAAGGTGAAATATTTTGCAAGAATATACTGATTATAACACAATTATTTGTCCCACGTTTTACATGTATCATTATTGTTTCTTGCTGATACCAAATTGTTGACCGCTGTGTAAATCTCAATAGCAATACAGCTGCTTCAAACTGCAATTTCTATGAAGTTCCGCACGACCAAAAAGCAGTGACTGTTTACTTAAAAAAGTACAAATTAAAAGTTACTGCTTTTTGTATTTGAAGGGAAGTATAGCTATCAGTTTTGATTAAGGATACCGTTTCTGTGTCATGCATGAATAATTGTCTTCGCACGCACTGTGTCTACTCTGTATTTCTGATTTGATAATCGTATTAAGCACATGTTCATTTGTATATATTCAGTCACATCCCAGAAAACACGAGACATTGAACCAATGTTGAGTCAATGTTGGCCCGCCGTCTACGACGTCGGCCCAGCATTGACCCAACATTGGTTCAATGTCTCGTGTTTGCTGGGATTGGATTATGGGGATGTCATCAGCCTAGTTTTGTGATGGTGGTGAGTGATGCAGCGCTGACATTGGTCTATGAGCCTGGGAGAGGCTTTGGGCAAGTGTCTGGGGCGGTCCTTGGGATAAGCCTTGTATTGGGCTTTGGGCTGGACCAGGGGACATGCAGGGTAGCCCAGTCTTTTCTACCTGCTGGTGTTGACTTCTGATCTGCATACGGTTCACGTGTACAGGGATGGGGACGACTATTTTCGGTTTGTTGGGCTGCTCGGGACCCGTGGCAGTCCGCCCGTGAACCAGCCCCGCCTTCACTCTCTTCCACTTAGCGCGCCTATTCTGGAACCAGATCTTCACCTGAACCTCTGACAGCTTTAGCTGATGAGCTATCTGTGACCTCTCTGTCAGCGACAGGTACTTCTTACAGTGAAACTCTTTCTCCAGCTCCAGCAGTTGCTCGCTGGTGAATGCCGTGCGCCTGCGCCGGGTCTTAGAGGGATTGTTGAGGCCGCCATTGTCAGAGCAGACGACAGACGACAGACCCCCTGGTGACAGGGAAGGGCAACCATTCACTCCACCAGGACTCAATGATTTCTCCGGAGACGGACTGCCATCCAGACTCCTGCCCTCGGCCTCCTCCCCCAGAACCCCGCCCTGCCCCGCCCCCATCCCTGATACATCAGCATCCTCCTCTTCCTCATCATCCCGCATCAGCTCGTCCGCTTCTTCTCCCGCGCTTTCTCCCCTTTCAGGACTCCGGCAAAGAAGGGCTCCCTCTGTGAACAGACACAAATAAACGTATTGAGCCACGTGATCAGAAAAAAACACACTTTCAGGTTAACTGATACGTACATGTGAAAATTCATAGTTCCAAGTTCGGTGTTAAAAATCATTAGACATGTTGACAAATTCTATAATGTGCTACATGTATACAATGTGCAATCTGAGATATTGTATTGTGTGAAAAACATGTATATTATAGCGAGAAAACACAGCCATTCAAGAACTTGAAGTGCATTCCGCCGTAAATAGGCAAATCCTCTCTGGTTCGCTAAGGGTAAATTAGGGCACGTTTTAGGGGAACAAACACTAGGTGCCCCTCTATGTCAAAGGGGTGTGTTCATCTTACTCTACCTAAAAACCCTCCCAGCAAACACAAGACACTGACCCAATGCTGTTTTACCATCAGTAAACGGTTACTGAGATGCACCCGGGGGATTTTCTTATTATTTTTTCTTAACGAATAGAAGGTGGCGCTATTACATGTAGCATCACAAAAAAAACATTTAGGCCACAAACTAAAGTAAGGCATGTCGAGCATCAAAACTAGGACAACATAGCCTGCCAAATTAAAACTAGAACGTTTACCACCTTGCAGATGCGTTTCGCGACCCATAAGTAAAACATCACTGTTCAATAAATACACTCTGCAAAGTCAAAATGATGTAACTGCTACCTGAAAATTAATCAGTTACTGCCTTTTGGCTTTGCACAGCAGTACAGGCGGCTACCAGCGAGTGCGTGGTCCTTAAAGGGTTCAATATAGCCATTTTTTAAATATTTTGTATTTTTATTTAGTAACGTAAACTCGGCAGTCAAGATAGGTTCGTTCTGGTCTCTAGAGAGAAGATCAGGTAAATACAACGACTTTGTCACCACATAAAATATTGTAACATCCAATTTATCATACATAGAACAACTCTATATCATCAAAGATGTAACGCTAACCTAATGCCGTTTTAATGCTGGTCACGATATTGGGTGAACATCACGTCATTCACGTGTCGTCTGTGCTGTAGATTCCATAAGCATACTCAATAATTATGACAAACGTCGAAACGAAATTTTACTCAGTTTTTTATAATTATTTTATCCATGTTATTTTCTGTAGTATACTATATTCTGAGTGAAGTGTTCGTATCTAGTTAATATACCATGCGCCGCCACTTTGACATAATGTAAGCAAACACGGGCCACTCACCCATTGCTGGTTCAATGTTGTGCCAGCGTCTACGACGCTGGCCCAACAATGATCCAGCAATGGGTGAATATATCTCGTGTCTGGAAAACGTGTGTACACAGAGCGCTGAGCGATAATTGATGAGGCAGGTGATATTCGCCTCACCTGTCACGTGATACCCTAATTATGCACAACCTGTCGGTGACAGTGACGTGTTAGCCAGCTAATTATAATAGTGTCAGTTTCACAGTCCCGACTGTCACTATGGTTATCTAAACACAACCCTCTCCTGCTGAAGGTGAGATTATTATAATGCTGTGCTGTGAAATTGATTTTATTCAAATAAACTTATATATATACACCTCTAAATAGGCAAATAGCTAAACTCATTAGCCTATTATTAATGAACTATTAAATAATTAAAGGAGTGATGAATGAATGAATGAGTGAATGAATGAATGAATGAATGAATGAATGAATGAATGAATGAATGAATGAATGAATGAATGAATGAATGAATCAATTAATCAATCAATCAATCAATCAATCAATCAATCAATCAATCAATCAATCAATCAATCAATCAATCAATCAATCAATCAATCAATCAATCAATCAATCAATCAATCAATCAATTAATCAATCAATCAATCAATCAATCAATCAATCAATCAATCTTATTTCAATCAACAACAATATAACTTGATGTGCGAGTCGTTCAATGCAATCAATTAGTTTATGATATAGATAAGTGTCAATGTGGATAAAGTATATCAAATTATTCTGATCAGTCAAATAGCTGATAGTAAAAATGCTTACTATACTATTATTATCATAGATTGATAGATATTTTATTTGACGACGGGAAGTCTATGCAGATCTCTGCGTCATTAACACTAAACAGTATACAATAATATATGCACATGCCTATATACAACTAGTTCGGTAAAATCACATGAAAATGAACCTTATATATCAAGAGTTTACTGTGTCACTATATAACTGATCAATCGCTGTTAAAATTTTAAATGCAAAAAAATAAATATTGAAAATAAATATTTTTAAACTTTATTTGCGTTTTTCGCGTGTCCATGGGAGACAGAGGGTGGGACATAAACACCGTGTGTGATACAACACAACACCAGTTGAAATTAACCCTTCAGATGCTATGGACGACACATTTTCATCTCCACAGAGGGCTGAGTCACTGTGGGATTTCAGCCGTTAATTGAGATGGCAATTTACAGTTTTTCAGCCACATTAAGCCTAGTGAGTGTGAGAATAATGTCAGATGGGCGCGAGGTTTAGATATATTTGGATTTTCAAGGCCGTCATTATTGAAGCTGACAGGTCGCGTTGAACCAATGTTGGTTTAATGTTGGTCCAGCGTCTACGACGCTGGGCCAACATTAACCTAAAATTAGTTCAACGTCTTGAGTTGGCTGGAATATAACGTTGCACATGTCCAGAGTCGTATACAGAGGCTCGATTGGACCTTTAGGAGCACGTGACAGCCGCCACAATGCAAATCGGGGAATAATAGACGGTGTAAAATGGCTGGGCGTTTCCTAAACTGGGGCAGCTGTACACAGAAGCCCGTGGCGGGGTGTACGGGACCTCTGGGAATACAAAGGTTGGGAGAGAGACCTCTGTTCTCTCCGGGGAGGGGAGCGATGCACACTTGTAGCCCTGATTATTATTATGTGTTACAATAATTATTATCGCTGTACAGTATCAGTTTAATTCGAATAATTCATATTATATCTCACATATTCACCCATTTCAAGTTTCGTCTCGCTATCACGACCACAACTTCAAGTGAGTGAAGAGCATTTGTATTAAATACAAGTATTTTCACAAGATTGATATATTTTTTAACTGGGATATAGCAATTTTTGTTATATTTCAGTAAAAAAATGCAAGAATCTTGCAAAGTTAAAACATAAGTCACCAGACAAAACCGTTAATTAAAGGGTGAATAATACTTGAAAACGACAATACTCGCGACTAGTACTTAAGGGGTTGTTGTGATATGCATCTTGTATGAGGGTGACACTATTATTATTATGTTATATAATCAACTTTAAATGCAATGATTATGGGATGTAGGCATATTCTGTATACATAATATGCTCATATAAAACACTATTATTTCAGCTTATTAACATCCATTTTTATTAATTTTGTCAGCTCAAAAAATACCAATAGGTATCCTAAATTTGTTTCTTTAAATAAGATGTTTTATTTTAAGAAAAATATAGAGTTTATATTTTCACAGAAATCTACGTGTCACGTTATACGTTATATCGAATTATTTATAAAATGCAGAAAACAAAGTCTGTGTATTGCAACATGGTAGTGATATGTGTGTGTTTATTTAATTTGTTAGATAATTTACATTATCCTGTCGAACATTATATCAGTGGGCTGTGTGACGATACGTTACTGTGTGTATTTTTAATATACGACGTTGATCATGTTGATATTATGAAATGCTGAAAATTAATTCAATTATATTAAGCCCAATAGAAATTAAGATTGCAACATAATTACAAACACTTGGCACTATAAACATTGTAATTGTGAATTAATGGTAAACAACCTGGTGAGCTTACAAGACAATAGATGGGATGTTTGTGGTTGTGGTCGCTAGAGGGTGCTGATCCCCGGGGGAAGGAGAACCACCCCTTGTTTGGCCCGCCGGTCAAAAGCCCCGCCAACGCAAGACCAATGCTGTTCATATGTTGGTCCATCGTCTCCGACGCTGGACCAGCATTCAACCAGCCTTGGTTCAACGTCTTTGGCCCGCCGGTCACAAGCCCGCTATCTCGGGCACTTTTCACAGTCGGTTAAACAAGTCTAAATTAGCTGAGTCATTCCGCAGGCGGTATTAGGGGCTAATTTAATTCCTCACAAAAGACAGCTCTTAGATCTGTGAAAACGCCAGCTCACCAATGTTAACGTAAACCACTAAAGCTGCACCCTCTAGGCACATGATCTAGAATCGAACAGGATCAACATATTTATAGGTCAATAAGGTCATTGTTTATTCTTATAAAAGAATAAAAAAAGAATTTAATAAGTTTTAAAAAAGTGTATGGACACATTGAAATCACACGGCAAATGTTTAAATGCAGAGTTCGCTGTGCGTTCTGGCGAAATAACACGCTTTAACCCTTTAACCGCCGGTGCCGCATATATTCGAGTTTTCACTTTTTATCAGCACATTAAGAACCACCTTTACAACCTGTTAAAGATAAAATGTGACATCAATCAGCAACATTTAAAAACAGTTGACCTCCATTTTGTCAAATCTGAACAATTTTCACTCACTTGAAGTTGTGGATCGCGTCAGCGAGACACAACTTCAAGTGGGTGAAAATTCAGATTGAATAATTTGGCGGTTAAAGGGTTAAACACTCAGTGTGATATGTTATAACCTTTCAGTGCCGGTCCCCGTGTTATGCGTTCTGCAACTGTTGTTGAACAAATCATATATCTACTAAAATTAAAAGCAAAATGTGCATTTGCAGACATTAAAACCCATGATTGTAAATAGTAACATATAATTTTAAACGTAGTATTATCTTATCATTCGTTTGAAGGATGAATATCGTTTAAAGGTATATATCAAGTAAAGCCCTACTGAAAGAGTTGAATATTATACTAATACATCCGTGTAAGAGGATTTTCACGTTTAGCGTAACAAAATAATTTTAGGAATGCATGCATCATGAATTAATTAATTAATTTGATTTACGTGCATGCATCTTATCTTATTGTTCATTTTTTTATAGGCATAACAACATTGTTTAAATAACAACTAAGTGATCATATGTTATCATTATGACCTTGTGTAGCATAATGGGAACATCTGCCGCTAAGAGAGTCATATTATTGAGGTCAGGTGAGTTCAATATGCAAATTAACCCACATAGTCCAGTTGCTATATATTGTAATCTGATATACCATGTCTTATACAGCCATATCAATTTCAGCTAGGAAACAAGAGGATGTGCTTGCGATATTGTAAAATGACGGATGGAATATAAGTCATTGCAATATATATAATGGTACCCTGTACGGAACAATTTTTAAAACCGAATATTATGACATTTCTATTTCAATTGAGAAAAGTAATTGTTCAGTTCCTGTGACATAATGTATATCTAATATAAGTATATAATATAATATGATCCATGGCAAAGTCATGCTGTCATTAAGTGATATCCCAATAAACACTAAACTTTTGTATAACATTTATACAATGCCGGCCCAACGTCTTCGACGTTGATCCAGCATTGTAAAAATGCTATACAAATGTTAAGTGTTTACTGGGATAGTGGTTACTATATATAAATGACAGCTAATCCAACCTGCCTGATTATTAACATCTCTTTAAGGCGGGGGATGGAATAACTATTCAATAGGCCCACTTGTATCAAGGAATCTCTATGGAATTTTCTTGCTTGTCTATTATTTCGTTATTGGTCGATCCGCTTAATGGCGGTCAGTTTACAATGTTGATACAGGCCACGTTTCATACAGTCCCCCACACAGTCTTAATCATAGTAAATTAGAAGTCACGGAAAAGTTTGCATAATATTCGAAAAATCACTATAATTTGTGCATACTTTTAAACACAATTAAAGTAGATGGCTCCTCATGATTCTCTGAGTAAACAATGTTAAAGGTAAAGGTAAAATTCGCAGGTTTATAGTCTGATATCAAGTCTGAAGACTTATCAGTCGACTTCACAATTTTGAACCCGCAAGTCGGGCAGCGGCAAACGCAAAGGGCCACGTCCAAAACATTGCGCCACGTCTCTCCTTGCGGGCGCACAATGCATTGACACGCCTGCACAGCATGTCATCGTCCACACGAGTAGGGTCCGCTGCAATGTAATATTATTGTTCAGTGAAGCATAACGACCCAGCTGCTTTAATATACAGGTGATGATATTGAATATATTCCCAATTGAAATTAGAACAGGTCTTATATTAAAATGTAAGGGGATTTTTTATTCACTTGGAGCTGGCGATTGCGTCAGCAATGCCAGATCCAAATGAATGGAAAAAAATTAAGTACTGGATATACTGATTACTGAGTACTTATCCGAGAGTGTTTGATTCCTCTATGACACTTGTGGCAAACCAGACACAGCAAATACGTTTGAGTGCTAGACTGATAAACGTTCCTTTGTCACATTTCTAATTATACTGTAATTAATGTGTGGGCAGCACGCGATTTACCCCCTAACTACCCCTAAGTACCCCTCCCAGCCACCTAACAGACCTCCTCGGGGTACTGCTATTTCACGGATCACCTCACTTCTACACGAGTGGTAATTCAGAAAAATGATCTATTCAACAGTAGTTTGACTTCGATCTCAGGCATCTTATTGGTGGATATTATAATCTCGACCAATAAGATTTCTGGGATAATATGGGATATTGAGCACGGCTTGGAGATGTGCAAAATAAAGCACCTTGGCTGGGTTGACTTCTCAAGACCTGATAACTCTGACTGACATTTTAAGTGCCATGGGTATAACCTACCCGGTGACATGAGGACCATTATGGGCTTAGCTTTGTGTGTGTGTACTAAAAATTAGTTATAATTCACATTATAGTTGTGTTTATCATATTTATAAAATCTTGTTTTAATCCTGTAGTATTGGTTTCACCTGTAAACATGAGTTTTAACCCTTGAAGCCCTAAATTAAATAATTTAATTTTTCACCCACTCATAATTGTTTAATTTGAGACCAAACATTTTAAAAACCTGACGGTAAACATGGTAAACACTCATTATTTTGGTTCCCAATAACAATAGTTCGACCGGCTAATAAACCAAATTAAAGATTATGGTCGTGCTTAGCCGCAGCGGTGTATTATAAGATATTTAATAACTGGCGAAAATACATTAAACAATAATATATGTTCAGCATCAACATGATCAAGGGGGTCATAATATCTTATTGATGGTTTTAATTTAAAACTCTTGAAATAACGCGATGTATTTACATAGTATAGATATTGTTGATGAAATTTGACAGCCTTGGAAGCAAATGGTGTCGAAATAACCCTTTACTTACTGGAAATGTCATCATATTTTCATTCACTGTGAGCCGTAAATATCTACTACCATTCACACCTCTCAGAAAATGAAAATAACAAAATTTTGTAAAAGTGCAGTATACCGAAGTGAAAGCAAAGAACATCATTTTTTAATTGATTTTATTTTTTTACGAATATATCGGATAAAGCATATATATGTCTCTAGCAGGGAAAGGGTTAAGCCCACGTGGATGTTCTATTGTGGTGGAGCTGTATAAGCCGCAATCCCCATCACAGCTGGATTAACATAATCTGCATATTCAATTAGGCGAGATAATTTATTCAGCCACGCCGCTGTGCTCACGTAATTGTTTGGTCCACACTATTATCCAATCACAGGGGCTGTCTCACCGTAATAGGCAGATAGGCTGTGGTCGGAGAGGTTAATTGGAAAATGTACGTAGCCCATATCGTCATCTTGTTATTAAAAAGTCGTAACTGCCACTTTGCAGTGGCAGATACGACTTTTTAATAACAAGGTGACGATATGGAAAAATTCGAACCATACCAATTTTGCATGTACTTCCCCACACGAATTGAACTGATGTTTCGCATCCGCTATTTTTGGTTATTCAAAACATATGTGTAGATTTGTACACAAGGCTACATTTTTGTTGTTATTAAATATGCTGTTGCATTTAAATGTGGGTGTGTCTTAATATCAGAGCTGGGTATTTTAGATGTTTATTGTATGTAATGTTTTATTATATTTATTATGCGATACCATGTGATTGTTATTACTATTATGCTCTTAATTATAGATATTATTTGTATTTATATCGATCTCATGAAAGTGCACACTCTGTGTATATTTTTTACAAAGGTCTATATGTGACGTGCCACATCGGCACCCAATCTATGTCGGAGCTTTAGATTTTGAGTTATGACCATGTTTTGTTAAAATAGTATTTTTTTGCTAATTTTCTTTTTGGACGCTGATCGAAAATACAACTTCAAAGTAATATAAGTACCAACAATTAAAGATACCATAGTTTTATTTCGGATGCAAAAAATGATGTGATTTAAAATATTTAACTATTTGTCAATTAAATTTAAACTTTGAAGGTCATTTTCTCAACATTTTGCGATATTTAGGGCTTAAGTTTTTAAATCTTTTTTTTATCGATGATTTCCCAAATAATTGAGATATATTTATAATTTTTGCTGCATTTGAAACCTGAGCGATGGCTCTTTAAACGCCACTTACTAACTCATTTTCTATATTTTGCGACATAGAACTGGTTTTGATAATTATGGCACGTCACATATAATTATGTGCGCACCAAAAGACTGAAACTCACCCTGGTCAGGTTCAGATTTTTTTGCAGTCTCGTAAAAAATGGGATTGTGTGTCATGATACAGGTATCCGTCTTCATAACAGTCTCAAAGAAATATAACCCAGCCATGATCTATGATCATGATCAAACCATTAGGATTGAATAATGATATTGAAATATTAATGATTAATCGTCACATTAATATTTGATAATTTTATTAGAGATTATAGTAATCTCATACCATTAGCAACTACTTGAACAACCAATGATCCATATACATGCATACTAATTTCAATATGTAGATTATTTGAGAATGTATAGCCTAATTATAATTCTATGCATTAATAATTACACTGTAATTTATAACTAGGCCAGATTAACTAGCTAACATGAAACAGGAAATTGATTAATTTCACTAATTTGTTAATACCAAAATGACGATATAATAAAATAACAATTTAATACTTTTAAATAGGATCATTTTACTATAATTGTCAAGCATAATTTGCAACGCACCTGACTAAACTCTTGTGGAGTTTAAAATATAATATTGGAGATGGATCTAAGATAATATAAGCCTATGTGCGGTGAAACAGCGACGTTTCACCTAAATTTATTTATTTATTTAGGCTATTTTCTTAACGAAAAAAAAAAGAAAAAGAAAAAATATTTGGATCCGAAAATGTAATTTATTTTTGGAAAAAAAAGAAAAAACGTTGAATATAATTAAAACATATTTGAGAGTGTATCATTTGTATTCTGTATTTAATTATAAATTACCTGCCCCGTTTATTATATTGGAGAATTAGAGTATATGGGCTGCAAAATCAAAAGGCTTTATACTTGAAAAGTAAGACGTTACTGCCTCTTGGCCTTATTATGTTGGCTTTCGATCATTGTTTTGTGCTGACTGTGTCGCACGCAGGGTGCTCAGGGGAGCAAGGGTACAATTTATAGTGAGGGGGTACTGAGGGTGAATTGTTCTCCTACCTGTTAATGCGTTTGTCTGTTTTGCCAGTTTCAGCGCTGATTATTATCATAACAAAAAAAATATATAAGACATTGTCAGTGATTATTATTCATTCATTTCAAGCTGGAATAGCTGACAAAATTTTCAACTTTAATTTACGGAAATATATATATTTATGAAAAATGGGCATCTGTCAGATTGAATTGTTTGATTAGCTGATCTACAACATAATGTAATCATAGAGCTAGAAGTCTCTTCTAGCTGTATGGTTCAATAATAATTCCTCCCTTTGGATATGAAAGGGTGTATCTGCCACTTTGTAAAGTGACAGATATACCCTTTCATATCCAAGGGGACGAATTGTGGAGGCATTTTATTTGGTTTGAAACCTGCTTGTAAACGTATACATACGGGCGAATCACGAAAAGGGTTTATCATTTTAATTTTGAAATTATTAATCTGATGTAATATGTACGTTATTTCTTAATTGTCTGTGTCCTATTGGACACTAATTTAGTTTCATAATGTTTTTTTAGCTTGCATATTGATAGCTGATACAATAAATATATAGACACATTTTAGTAATTGTATTCTTTATATCTCTCAAATGGACATTATTTTCGAATACTTTCTAACTAAAAAAGCTTTTAATTATTTATTTAACGGGGCTACGTAATGATCATTTATGCAACGACATTTCACCATTCAAATTATTTGACGTATTGGTGATTTATATTTATTCAAAGTTGATAATTGTGTGTAATGTTTAAAAGGCTAGGCCTATGTTTAAATTAACACACAAATGTCTGGTGATATCCCAGCACGGTTAAAAAATGAAATTATTTCATATCTTTCAGTATAAAAATGGAATTTAAATTATTTATCTGCAACTTATTTGTGTTAGCCTACATGCTAGAGCATTATAAAAAATGACTTTTTTGTCTTTTTACAATTTTCCCGTCATCTGAAGGTGGAATTTCTAACGCAATTTCCAGCTTTAAATGACGAAGAAATATTAATATTTCTGAAAAATAGCCATCCCCCTTGATCAGTGTTGATGAATAACTGAACATATTTTCATCAATTTAATTTCGTTCGACATTTGCTTGTCCCAGCATGACAAGGGTTAATAGTATTAACGGTTTTATCTAATTCTAAACAGATTAAGCCTCACTGTGGATATAGTTGTGTATGCTTAGCGCTGCGGGAGATAAAATGCACATCGTTCTCGTTGCGTACACCTGTGTACGCCTGGGGGGAGGGGGCGGGTGTTTGTCGCCATCTGTATTGTAATTGGGTGACGGGAGTGGTGAGCCCCCCCTAGTGAGTGTTAATGACACCACTACTGGGAGAGGCCACTACAGGAGGAGGGGAGGAGGGTGTAACGCACACCGCCGACACAGCTTTTGTTTGCCCCTTTTCTCTGGCTGTGTAATCTACCCTACATAATCTACCCCTTTATCTCTCCTTCGTTACCCCGCTGTCCACCCCTAAAGCCCCAAACAATCCTGCTGTCAATTCAAGCAGACGCAAGACGTTGAATCAATGTTGGTTTAACGTTGGTCCAACGTCGTAGACGGTGGACCAACGTTAAACCCACATTGATTTAACGTCTTGTGTCTGTTGTCAATATAGTCTTCTGTACACCTATAATTAGCTGTCATTGCAGGATTGGGACACAGCTGGGCCAGTGCACCATACATTGGCCCAGCTTTGAACAATCGCTGGCCCTAGGTTTTCATCTTCTAACTAATGTTTACTCGACAATTCAGAGTGAAATCAATACAGATAGAATTCAGGCGGACGTTTTAGAGACTTGGACTTCGCAAATGTCAAACTGAATCGCGCGCCATTTTTGCTATAGGTTGCTTACAACCATAGTATAAAACCAGAGTTGGTATAAGACTTGATCTCATTTTATTCTATTACCTTGCAGCCGAATAGGCCTAGTTTGAGTCAAAGTGACGCTCTGACATTTCTACAAAACAATGATCACTTTAAAAAAATATATATTAATCTTCTCTGATGGATGAGTATTGGTATCTGATTATCACATAAATACGACCCAATGTTGGTTAGACTTTGGACCAACGTCATAGGAGGTGGACTAGTAATACATATTTTGTTTTTATTTACCGTTTAACGTCAGCTTGGTCTTAATTATTACATGTTTTATATATTCTTTGTTTGGTTTATTGATAGAATTATATTATTGTGTACTGTTTATAGTTTGCTGTTGTAGCATGGTGTATTTTACATTGTCTGCAATAGAGTTTATTTGATTTGATTTTGATATTTAATTTAATTGAATTTTTAACTGGTAATTTTGTTGCTTTTTTAACCCATACATTTGAACAGTTTGGGGTTACTGATGCAATTATAATGTGTGCACCGAAGATACAATGTCGGCAGGAGATATCGCTAGATCTGCATAATTATGTAGCTCATAATAAAAATACAACAAAATACAACAAAATAAATAAAATGTATACAAGTTGATTCCAGGGACTTTTTCACTGTGAGATAATAATGAAAGCTTGGAAATATATTGAAAATATTCATTTTTTCGCACAAGGACTGTTTAAAATTGTTAATAGATCTAATGGATACTTTTATATCTCTGGCAAATAAATAAACAGAAAAAAATCCCCAAAATAGATTACATAAATATTAAACAAGAATGCTATGATCATGTTCTATAATTACATTATTATATTTACCATATTTAATATTAGATAAAAAATCTTTTCAAAAAAACCCGCTAAATTCTAGAATTAAATTTTCACCCACTTGAAGTTGTGTCTCGTTACGGCGACCCACAACTTCAAGTGGGTGAAAATTAATTGCATTTGTATAATCTAAATTATATTATATATATAACATATTTAATATACGACGTCGGCCCAACACTGACCCAACATTGGTTCAATGTCTCGTGTTTGCTGGGAACATACTGTGTGATCACACCAGAACATGTTATGCCAGCAAACGGAAAACATTTGTATAACATCTGTGCAATGCCGGCCCAACGTCTTCGACGTTGGTCCAACATTGTACAAATGTTATACAAATGTTTTGTATATGCACAACTGAGAATAAACTATACACGGGATCTCACTTGATGCCGAGTAACTATTCCAGAATTCTCGGCTATTTCTCAGAGGTTCACCGCGGCACCTGGTCGGCATAATTACCATGCTAATTAGCATACCAATTAGCCGCCTGCCGAGCACTGATGCATTTTTACACATGGTCAGTGTAGCCATTTGGGCTCCTCTATCAAGCGATTGGCTGATTTCCCGTTGCTTTTCATTTGCGACACGTTGGCTGAATGGCGATACAGCTTCGTATGACGTTGTGCCGTCATTAAGCCAACGTCTTGTTTTGCCGGAGGGTATGCATGGCTAAACGCTTATCAAGTCTTTGATTGGTTAATTAGTCACAGCCCTAATTCCACTGTAATTTACCCGTTTGATTAGGACATCAAATCGTAGAAAACATGTGATACTTCACCACAATGCTAATAACAGATGACTTCCTATTACCATGATACCAAAGACTAGTCCTTGCTTACAATAAATCTAACTTTTACCATTTAATTTGTTTTACGTCAATATTTTTCAATGATTTTAAAAAAGCCCGTGTTTACTTGTCTTATTAGGGTCAGTAGCCTATAAAACCAGTATTCTGCAGATTGGCTATTTCAATTCCTGTATTAATTCCTATCTTAAACACATAACTTTCTTTTCCATTTAAACACTTAAAAACTTAACTCCTTTGATATACAATATATAACACTAGGACATTTCATTAAAACGTTGATGTATATTTTATGCATTTAACTAAAAATTTGTAGTTTCAAAATACACCTTTTACGATCCAAGCGACGCATGTTTAGTCCTTTAGCCTCACACGCCAACCCATTCAGAAATTATGAAAATTATCAAAAATGACAATATGCGATAGTTGTAAAAAGGTTAGTCGGTTTCAAGCGTCAAAGGGTGCTGCTAATCAGCCCTGATGAGCTTGTCAGGTAGCTTGTGGGCGCGTGCTAAAGCGGCTGATAACAGCTCTGATAACAACGTAATCACGAGCTATTATATGCTAGGCACGTATATGTATACTGCTTTGTAAAGCCAAAGGGCAGTATCTGCTTACTTGTAAAGTAAGCAGATACTGCCTTTTCAGCTTTGCATGTATATGTGGAGCTTCAGGCATATCATGCTGATGTAAAAACAGCCGCGCGAGATCTAACTGCAAATACTTTTCTGCGACGCTGGCCTAACATTAGCCCAACAATGGGGCAACGTTTCGTATTTGCTAGGATACCTGCATTGTTAACCCTTTACCTGCTAGTGATTCAATGGGATATGGGGCACAGTTTCAAAGAAATCAATTTTATATCACAATGCAGTGCTCCGCAAAGCCAAAAGTCAGTATCTACTCACTCGTAAAGTAAGCAGATACTGCCTTTTGACTTTGCACGACAGAGCTCATCGACATGAGGATGTCGTAAGCTTTAGTTTTGATTTATTACACTGATTACACTTGAATGGATATTGTACAAAATTATATAATTTTCATTCATTGTGAGCTGTGAATTGCTACAGCAATTCACAGCTCACAATGAATGAAAATTACATAATTTAGAATGAAAACATCATTGCACTTCCGTTTACACAAATTGTCTATTAAACGTCCCACTGAAGCTGTGGACTCTTCCTAATTATAGGTTAGTAATTGCTTGTTTATTCGTGCTTATATGCGTTGATTCGTTCATTTATTCATGCTTTTGTTCATTCGCTCGTTCGTTTATTCGTCCGATCGTTCGACCACTAGCTAGCTTGTTCATATATCAGATCCACGATGAAAAGTTGTCATGAAGTCAACGCAACGCAATAAAATAGCCTTCTATAATGTTATTTTATTATGTCTGTATGTTTATTTTTTTCACCGCAAAGTATTTGACATAATGTGCTGGCAAAGCATTGGGCTAACATCTTGTTAACATCGTTCGGACATCACATTATAGCATTGCGGTTGTCAGAACGTCTGATTAACTGGGTCGTACTAATTAGCAGAAGACACCGGGACGTCCCAAGAAATCCTCGACACGGCAGGGGTCCAGGGAAAACCACACATCCCAAATCCCCTCAGATATCCTTGGATTGTCCTCTGCGGGGGAAGGTGAATTAAATGTCGCATTTGTCCACACATGCCCTAGAAAACACGACGCTCAACCAGAGTTGTTTTAACGTTGGACCACCGTCTGCGACGGTGGCCCAACGTTAAAACAGCATTGGTTGTGCATCTCGAGTGATTGGTAACCTATTAAGTGTTACGATAATTTAAAATTAAAAATGTTACTATAATTTTAGGGGAATTCAGCTTGATATATATACAACTGGCATTTACTGGCAGTCAATTTCAACGCTTTATTTTCACGTGAAATGATTTAACAAATTATGTTTTTTTTTATTGCTGTCAAAGTAAATTAAGGGAGACTCTCTGACTAGGTGGTAGCGAGCTAGGCTTCAGATGAGAAGTATGGTATAATTTTCGGGGGTTGCCAATTTCATCCTATACCTGTGCATTAAATGGAGTAAATGTACGATTTTTGCAATAACCTTAACAAAGAAGCTCTCTAAACATGCTAAACTGTTCTCTTGACAAAAAGGCTCATATATCTATTTAAAATATGGTAGGTTAATATAGTTATAATAATTATAATTTACTTGCAGAAGAATATAAGATGTACTGAATAGTTTATAGTTAATACCAGCCACAACAACGTAACAGCAATATATCATTTGAATTGTATTACATGCATGTTTAGATTATCTTCATTCTGTGTTGAAAATACAATGAACCATGACATTAAACTGATCCCTAGAGAGCAGAATGACTTGCTTTTAAAGGTTAAGTTTTGACAAAATGAAGTTAGATTCCTTTTGATTTTCAACATCCAATATTATTGTACAGCGTCAAGATATATACGTCCCCAGAGAACACGAGTTGTGGACCCAGTGTTAAAATGATAATGGGTCACTCAGCATCATTCCAACACTGGGTCAATGTCTCGTGTTTTCTGGGTAGCTTTGCACTTGTATATTTGAAAGCAGAGCCCCTGTACAGAAAGGGTGGGTCGTGTGGGGTAATTAGACCAATGGCATTGATGGATGATGTGGAGTTATTACCATAAGCAAGCTGTGGTAATGAGTCTGACAATGACAGTGAGGGGGGGGGGGGGACTGTACACACGACAGACTGTTCATACTAGCTGTATAGAGCAAAGCCAAAAGACAGAAACTGCTGACTTTAAAAGTGAGCAGTTGCTCCTTTTTTACTTTGCATGATAGTCCTATATCCCAGAAAACAGGAGGCGTTGACCTAATGCTGGGCTAGTGATGGCCCACCGTCTACGACGCTGGGCCAACACTAGCCCAGCACTGGGTCAACGCAACCCGGCAATCTGCTCGTGAACTTTTACACGTCTGAATTCCTGAATGGATGGGAAATCAGCTTGTTTTACTATGTGTTAGAATGTGAACAGGTGAAACATTGTTCTGATTAAAATTGTCAGCCACTTGAAGTTGCCGATCGCTACTGCGATCCACAACTTCGAGTGAATAAAAAATTGCAAATATCAGTGTCACAAAATAGACACTTTTAACTTTTCTCAACTGGTAAGAAAATTTCGAAACTAAACACATATACAATACTTTCGACTGCAGTAACTACCAGTGTTCTAGGGTTGAAGGTACATTTCGGAACCATACATTTTTACGCTAAATGAAGAATCCTTTAATAGATTCCATTCAGAAGTTGAAAAATGTGATTTTATACTGAACCCGTTGAAGGGATTCTATATGGGTATTATTTATTCCTTAATGAACCTTCAATAACACTTATTGTGGGAAAGGTTCTCTTTTTAGGTACTTTGTATTAATTATTGGTCTTCAATCCTCAGGGGATTCTCCGTGCTCAGTTTTGCCTATTTGGGCACAAATGTGGTCTAAAACCCCATTCATTTCATTTTAGTAGTCTTCAAGATCCGTTTTGGCTAAGACATGCATATAAGATTTCCATAGCCCTTTACATTTTGTCAGTTTTACTGTGTGCGGATATTCTATTTGTGAATTACGAAGTTGTGCATTTGATACGGGCTAACACTCAGCATGTAGGCCTACTGTGCGATGCAAAGCCAAAAGGCAGTAGCTGCTCACTTGCGAAGTCAGTTTAGTTACTGCATTTTGACCTTGATGGCTGTCAGATGTCATCTCGTATAGGCGGTCAAACGGAACAGTCTCTGCACGTGACGTAACAAACGAGGAATTAATGACCAATCAATCAATTGGTGATCAATTTGACCTGTCACCAGTAGCGGTCATAACTTACAATACAAAGAGCTCATTGGGGAAAGGTGATGATAATTGGTTTGCTCTGTCTGTAATATGTGTGTCCAGCTCGCGGAGGGAGTTCATACACATCACGTCACGGGGTGTAAGTCACGGAGCGTACGTCACGGAGTACACGTCACGGAGTGTACGTCACGGAGTGTACATGTACGTCGCATAGTGCACGTCACGGGGTGTACATGTACGTCACGGAGTGCACGTCACGGAGTGTACGTTACGGAGTGTACGTCATGGAGTGTCCGTCACGGAGTGTACGTCACGGAGTGTACGTCACGGAGTGTACATCACGGAGTGCACGTCACGGAGTGTACGTCACGGAGTGTACGTCACGGAGTGTACGTCACGGAGTGTACGTCACAGAGTTTACGTCATGGGGTGTACGTGTACATAGTGCACGTTGCGTGGTGCACTTCACGTAGCCTACGTCACGGAGTACATATAAAAAAACAAATTACCTGCATCGTCGTCCGTTTGAACGTGAAAAACCTTTAGTTACACTGTTATATATTAATCGTTGCAAACACTTCCGATAAAGTGATCTTCGTAGTAAATAACTTCAATATTGTGGGGATCCTCCTTAAACAAGGACCCTCGGGTTTAGACTTTTTAATCATGTGTCTGGAGAGAAGTTTCATCTAATTCATCTCACTATCATCAGGAGGTTCTCATGGACCATTCATTCATTCATTCATTCATTCATTCATTCATTCATTCATTCATTCATTCATTCATTCATTCATTCATTCATTTATTCGTTCGTTCGTTCGTTCGTTCGTTCGTTCGTTCGTTCGTTCGTTCGTTCGTTCGTTCGTTCGTTCGTTCGTTTGTTCGTTCGTTCGTTCGTTCGTTCGTTCGTTCGTTCGTTCGTTCGTTCGTTCGTTCGTTCGTTCGTTCGTTCGTTCGTTCTTTGTTTCGTTCGTTCGTTCGTTCGTTCGTTCGTTCGTTCGTTCGTTCGTTCGTTCGTTCGCTCGTTCGTTCGTTCATTCATTCATTCATTCATTCATTCATTCATTCATTCATTCATCCGGGATGGAAAATCTCATATAACAATAAAAATATTTTTTCAGGGCTGATTTTAAGTTTAATATTCCACAAAAACAGCACCTTTCAGTTTAATTTATTTGTTATCACTTACGGATCTGTCATTGTCAGGGTATTCAGCATGAAACTTATCCAAGTGCGTTAGCATGATACCATTCCTGGTATCCCGGCGCGTCCGTTGTGCATGGAACCCTCTCTGTTTATTTTTGGCGGGATTTCAAACAGCCACAAAGGCAGACGACCGCGTAAAACTTACTAGAGGACGTGTGGATCTCCCCCTAAACAAAACACTTGCCCGAGTGTTGATATTATTTTGGTGTCCAGTTCTTACAACTTGAGAGAGTGGCTGGTATCGTTTTATTTCCAGTCGTCCTTGATCATGCCCCGCTGGGATCGACCCCGATACAACGTTGTATCAATAGTGGGCAAGCGCCTGCGGCGCTGGCCCGCAATTGATACAACGTTGTAGATATACCGCTGTGGTGATGAGCCTCGCAAGTGGCTGATCCATATCATTGACACCCTCTGATCCCCAGAGCTTGTATAACATCGGGTCTAAATACTCTCAGAAGGAAGTCAAAGGTCCTGACATGAAATACCAACCACCAACACAACAGAGTGAAGCTCCCTGGCACCTTATGATTGCTGGGAGCCTATCAACCCACGAGTAAAGCAAAAAGACATCGTGCAGTTATAGTCCAGTGGATTTTGACTAAAGCGTGTTTCGCGGTATGGACGATGTTTTATGATTGATTCTGATACTATGGGGTATCCCGAGCAGAAATCAGCCGGGTGCCACTTTGGCACCCTTGGGCGGAATTTTTTAAGGGCAAAAACAAAATGGCCGCCAGATATTTCAAGGTCAAATATGTTTTTTTCAACAAATGAAGCCAGGAACAAGTGTAATACCTCATTTTTATGTGATTTTGACTGGGCAATCCATTTCTTGTATTATTTTTATGATATAAGGTCATCTTCAAGGTCAAAACGTCAATTTCAAGGTCAAATAAGCAAAAATACCCTTTTTAACAAATAAAGCTAGGAACATGTGTAATACCTCTTTTTCGTTGGATTTTGTCTGAAAAATCCATTTATGGTATTATTTTGGTGATCCAAGGTCATCTTCAAGGCCGAAAGGGCATTGCCAAGGTCAAAAACAAAATGGCCGCTAGATATCTCAAGGTCAACTATGATTGTTCAACAAATGAAGCCAGGAACAAGTGTAATACCTCATTTTCGTGTGATTTTGACTGGGCAATCCATTTCTTGTATTATTTTCATGACTCGAGGTCATTTTCAAGGTCAAAAAGTCAATTTTAAGGTCAAATAAGCAAAATTACCATTTTTAACAAATCAAGCTAGGAACATGTGTGATACCTCTTTTTCATCTGATTTTGTCTGAAAAATCCATTTATGGTATTATTTTGTTGATCCAAGGTCATTTTCAAGTACGAAAGGTCATTTCCAAGGTCAAAATGTAAAAATATGATCTTTTCGAAACAAAATAGGAAGAAGTGTAATACGTCTTTTTGACGTGTTTTTTGACTGAATAATCTATTCTTGATACTATTTTGATGATAAATTGTCATCTTTAAGGTCAAAATGTCAATTTCACGGTCAAGTGAAGGAGAATATGATTTTTAACAAATACAGCTAGAACATGTGTAAAAAAAAAATTTTTCGTGAGATTTTGAGCGAAAAATGTCTTTTTCCTATTACTTTGGTGATTTAAAGTCATCCTCAAGGTCAAATATATGTTTCAGCGTATAAGCTAGAAATTGGAGCACGTATAATATCTTGTGTTGGGTTTTATTTTAACTGGATAATCTAATTCTGTTTAAATGATCAAACAAGCTCAAGGTGAAGACATCGGCTCAAAGGCATTGAATGGCAATTAACAGAGATGTGGTAAAGAGTGATGGAAAAGTTCTAACGGTCGATGAGGAGGTATTAAAGGACAATGAGAAGGCGATAAAGGACAATGAAAAGGCATTAAAGGGCAATGAGGAGGCATATTATAGAGAAATGAGGAGGCGTTAATGGGCCACAAGAGGCGTTACAGAGCCACCGAGGGCCTTATAATGTGAGAGAGGCATTATGGAACTATGGAGAGGCACTAAAGGGAGACAATAATGTGTCTTCATAGCTTTCAGTTTAATGCCTCTTCTTTGCAATTGAAGGCCTTTCTTTTGCCCTTTAACGCCTCTTCTTCGCCCTGAACGTCCTTTTAGTTGAACGCCTCTTTATTGCAATTGAAGGCCTTTCTGTTGCCCTTTAATGCCTCTTCTTCACACTGAACGCTTCTCCATTGCTCTTCAATTTAACTCTCCGTCACATTTTAAGGCTTTATCATCAATCGTTAGCGCCTCCCCATGGTCCTTCGACGCCTCCTCATCGCCATTTATCGTCTCTCATTGCCTCTCAATGCTTTTGGGTCTACCTTTATATTTTTTCTTCGTCCTTTAACGCCTTTCCGTCACCCTTTAGCGCTTCTTCGGTGAAATTTAACGCCTCCTCATCGCCCTTTACTGGCTTCCCATCACCATTTATGCCTCTCCATCACCATTTACCGCCTCTTCATCGCCCTTTAACCCTTTAGCATCACCATTTAACGCATCTCCAGCATCTTTTTAACGCCTCTCCATCAACCTTTTAGTGCATCTCCATCAACCTTTAACACTTTTTCTTGGCCCTTTAACACCTTTCTGTCACTCTTTGACATCTCCCCGTCATAATTTCATTTTTCTCAGTTGCCCTTTAGTGATTCCCCGTCATCTTTAACGCCTTTTCATCGCCCTAAAACACATATCCATCACCCTTTAGCACCACCGCATCACCTGTTATTTAATGTTTCTCGTCACCCTCTGACGCCATTCAATAACCCTTTCATGCCACCCACCAACACATCCCTTCACCCTTAGCGCCTCTTCGTTGTCTTTCAACACCTCCTCATTGCCCATCAACGCCTTCCCATCGCCATTTAACTCATCTGCAGCGTCTCTCCATCAACCTTTAATTCATCTCCATCAACCTTTATTACTTTTCCAATGCCCTTTGACGTCTCAGTCACCATTTAACGCTTCTCTGTCGCCCTTCAGCAATGCTCCGTTGTTTTAATACTTTCTACTCACCATCACACGCTTATCCAGCACACTTCAACTCCTCCCCATTGCCCTTCAGCGCTTTTCCATAGTCGTTTAACGTTTCATGGTCGCCCTTGAACGACTCCTCATCACCCATTACCGCCTTCCCATCGCCATTTAAAACTTTCCCATCACCATTTAATGCCTCACCATCGCCTTTTCCCACATTCGCATCGCCATTTAACGCATCTGCAGTGCCTATTAGCGCCACTCCATCAAAGTTCAATGCATCTACATCACTTTTAACACTTTTTCGGCCTTTAACGCCTTTCCATCGCTCTTTGACGTCTCTCCGTCACCATTTAACGCTTCTCCATTGCCCTTTAACGATTCTCTGTCTTTTTTAATGCCTTCTCATTGCACTTAGACACCTATCCATCAACCATTAGCACCGCCCCATCACCCGTTAACGTACTTCCTTGTCACCGTTCCATAGCCCTTTCATGCCACCCCGCCACCTTTTAATGCATCTTGTCGCTCTTTAACGCCCCATTTTTGCCCCTTAACGCATCCTCGTTGCCATTCACCGCCTCCTCATTGCCCTTCAATGCCTCCTCATTGCCCTTTAATGACTGATCATTTTCTTTTAACCCTTCTTACTCGCTCTTTAGTGCCTCTGGGGCGCCTTTTAGCAACTCGTCGACATCCTTTAATGCCTCCCCATTGTCTTTTACTACCTCTCTGTCACCTTTTACTGCCTCTCCATTGATCATTTATGCTTTTTCGTCGCTATTTGACGCCTCTCTGTGACCCTTTGATGCCTTCTAGTTGTCTGATCATTTCACTCTGTTGATGTTTATTCATTAAAACCCTACTAGAATTAGATTATCCGGTTAAAAATACACCAAGACAATTTATTATGTGTGCTCCAATATGTATAATACTACGTTAAAATAATATTTGACCTTGATATTTACATTTGACCTAGAGGATCACCTCAAATAACCAAAATCATACCAGAAAGATATTGTCCTGGCTTTATTTGTTGAAAATCATATTTTCGCTTACCTGACCTTGAAATTGACACATTGACCTTGAAAATGACCTTTATTTATAAAAATAGTAGCAGAAATGGATTATTTGTCAATATTACACTAAAAAGACGTACAATACTTTTTGCTATTTATGTTTGTTAATTGAATTTTGATGACCTTTAATTGAAATTGACCTTGAAGATAACCTTTAATCACTCATATAATACTATAATTGGATTTGTCAATCAGAATCCCATAAAAAGAGGTATTACACACATTCCTAGCTTTATTTGTTAAAAATGATATTTTCTCTTACTTCACCTTGAAATTGACCCCTTTGACCTTGAAGATGACCTTGAATAATCAAAATAAAATCAGATATGGAAAGCCCAGTCAAAATTGCATGAGGTATTACACATGTTCCTAGCTTTATTTGTTAAAAACGGTAATTTTGCTTGATTGACCTTGACCTTTTGACCTTGAAGATGACCTTGAATCATGCAAATAATACAAGAAATGAATTGCCCGGTCAAAATCACATGAAAATGAGGTATTACATTTGTTCCTAGCTTCATTTGTTGAAAAATCATATTTGACCTTGAAATATCTGGCAACCATTTTGTTTTTGACCTTGAAAGGACTTTCGACCTTGAAGCTAACCTTGGATCAACAAAATAAAACCATACATTTATTTTCAGATAAAATCCCATGTAAAAGAGGTATAACACATGTTCCTATCTTTATTTGTTAAAAATTGTATTTTTGCTTCTTTGACCTTGAAATTGTCTTTTTGACCTTGAAGATGACCTTGAGTCATCAAAATAATACAAGAAATGGATTGCCCAGTCAAAATCACATGAAAATGAGGTATTACACTTGTTCCTGGCTTCATTTGTTGAAAAATCATATTTGACCTTGAAATATTTGGCGGCCATTTTGTTTTTGCCCCTAAAAAATTCCGCCCAAGGGTGCCAAAGTGGCACCCGGCTGATTCCTGCTCAGGACATCCCTTAGAACCAGAATCAATCATAAAACATCGTCCATACCGCGAAACACGCTTGAGTAAAAAAATGCCATTTGACAACTGGACTATTATCGTAATCCAGTCGAGCCAAATCTCTTTGATTTTTATTATTCATATCGTGGGACATACTTCTTTATTTTATATAACCATGTATAATGTGTATTTGTAATATGTCTATATAATATGTTTTTAGTACATGTAAATGTATACAGATTTCTTTGAATGATATTTGATTTTATATAACCATATTTTGTAATATGACTACAATTATAATATGTTTTTAGTACATGTAAATGTATGTGATTTTGCCGATACAATGTTAATTGTTGTGCAAATAAATTTGATTTGATCTGATTATTTTTTAATATTTTACATAAAGAATTGAAAAAAAATCTATATAATCTAAACTATTAAAAGCTCAACTCGTTCCAATAAAACAAAAAACTTGCCATAGGCCCTATGTCATATCTTTATTTTTTGCGTATTCTTTCATATATGCTTTGAAAGTCAATCGTTTATCAATTATAAAATTTGATATATTTTGATAAAAACATTACACGCTATAACAGTTGGTATATAGTAATTTTATCAAAACAAACAACTGAATGAAGTCTATGTCCCAATGTTGTTTGAGACTTATATTTATATTTTCTACAGCTATAGGCTACAGCACTATATATTATTCCTATCATCCGTACTGTCATTCACTGTCATTTGGATCTACACACATAGCCTTACTACGATATCCGTGGCACATTCTGCTTTCCAGAGCCTTAGTATCACAGCCACCCTCCTGACACAAAACACAAACCACCTGTTTCCAGCGGAAAATAAGTCCCTCAACCCTGAACCCAATATCTGCCCATATTATTCTAGGTGTATCATGTGGACATGTGAAGAGCCTGAGTGTTTTTCATGGTGTGAGGATGTTATAATCAATGATATCATGCTCAGAGTGAGCTGTAAAGCTCCGTAAAAATGAAATTAATCGGGCCTAATGCCACCTTTGTGAACATATAGACTAAACTGGGCCAGGAGAACCTCCTGAGGATGGTGAGATGAATGAGATGACACTGTCCTCCAGACACAGGATTCGAAATTCGAGCCCTGGCAGTCTGAGGCCGAGTATGGTACCTCTCGATCACAGAGGCTCCCCACAATACTTACTTTTACACGTGGATGGGGAAGAAACATTTTTGTTTCTTTCAAACCGCCGAAACCGGGACCCGAACTCTAGCGTGAAAGGCAGCGTTGCTAACCACTACCATAGGGCCCCCGCCCGTAAAGCTCCGCACGTGTATGCGTGTCATCCATGTATCAGCCGTGTATCAGCCGTGTGTCATCCGTAAGCCGTCCGTATATATGTCACGATTGTTCCATGTAGTAATCGTGACATATACGGACATATATACCTCAAGTAAGCAGTTACTGTATTTTGGCTTTGTACGACGGTATTGTTAAACCTATTATCGCAGAAGTTGATCCCACGTTAAACTAACATGGGATGAACATCTTGTATGTGGTGATTTACAACGTAGCTATGTTCCATTTTGAATGGTAAAAAAATATAATTTATATCTCAGCTTTGTTTTTATTTGTCATATCCACATCTTTCTATCCCCAGGTATATCTATTTTCTTTTAATATATTGTTGCAATTTTGTTGTTATTTTATAATCCAAGAACTATATCCATTGTACCAGGCATGATATCTGTTAGATATCACGCAGTCTATTGATATTACTATTTTTATTTTTTTCATATCGACATTAATTTTGTCATTCCGTGTAACAAATGAAATTCTTAGAAAATAATTTGCACATAGCCAATAAAAATCAGGATAAGTTTAATAAGCCCTAATTGAAAATTAGATAAATTATATAATTTGCTGTACATTTTGAGAAAGTAACTGAATACGTGCATGCAGAGTCATTGTTGTCAGTGGCGAAATCTATCATCTATCATAGAATATCTTCTTTTTGCACATCAAGCATTAAATAATTAAAATGACCACAATTAGTGAACAGAGTGATAAATTACAGGACATATATCACTTTAATTAACACAAACCTACTTGATGTAAATTTGCTAATATCCAACTATTAAATTGCTCAATTGGTAAAACTGAAGATGCTTGTTCACCACAAATTCTATTGTATTTAGTTATATTTTATAAGGTCATTTCTCCTGAAACATACTGATCTACGAAAATAAGAAAGCATATATTTTTAATATAATACGAGCTTCGAAATGTGTCATTTTGCCATTGTTACTTTCTTTTTCTATTAAATTATTAATTAAGTTAGAATATATTTTTAAATCTTAAAGATTTGACTAATCTTTTTAACATAATTATTAAATTAATCAAATTGGTCTTTCCAGCATTCATAATGGTCTTATCGTAATCAGGTTTAATTAGCTGCTATAATGATCTGCTATGCATACATTCTTGTGTGCATTCCTTTGTGCAGTTAGTGGCAATACACATTGTCATCTAAAACGTAACCCTTGATCATGCTAAGCAGATCAAATCTGGACCCGTGGTATTTGGCAGGGACCACGACGCTACCGACTCAGTTACCGAGGTGCCAATAACTGATGTGTGAGTTTGCTTTGGTTATTCTACCTGGTCGACAGCTCTTTGACATATCTCACAGCTGGCTTGTTTTATGATAGCTGAGATATGTAAAACACGTCTTCAATGAACACAAAGATATACATGCACTATGTAAATACACGTATCATCTCACTCAGCACTTGTCTTGTATATATCAGGTTCCAACCCTTATCCTGCTAAGTTAATTTATTTAAATTTTCAACCACTTGAGGATGTGTCTCGCTACCGCGATCCACAACCTCAAGAGGTTGAAAATTACTCATATTTGTTTAATTTGATACCAAAAATTTGCTAATAATGATGTTCAAACAGTCATTTCATTCCCAATAATAGTGGTTTAATCGGCTAATAAAACGGATTAAAAAGGACAATTGTCGTGATTAGCAGACAAAGGGTGAAGCAGATTTAAAGCTAAAAATGGGTAGTATAGTTCGTGGTAGATGATCAGTTTGTCAAATAATTCAATTTAGAAAATGTACATTTTCAAGACATATAAATATTTTTCGTCATTTGAAGCTGGAAATTGCGTTAGCAATTCCAGCTTCAAATGACGAAAAATACAATGGAAACACTTCGGCACGACAAGGGTTAATGTCCTAAAGTTTGTCCCTGTTTTCATCCACGTCAAGGTCTGGTTCGCTACACAGAAATTGAAGTTGACGGAAATCTCATTCTAAGATTGCACTTTTCAAAAGCTGATAGAAAATAGTGTTTCAAAACACTGATGTGCTTTGTTAAGTTATGGTTTTCCAGAGGCCTATCTGTACAAAAATGCAATAAAATATTTCTAAGCTTTAATCACGTGTTACCATCATATTGTTTTATATTTTTCAAAGGTGTCGACCTTTACTGAAATAAAAACGGTGATTGCAAAAACTAATGTGATTAGATTATCTCAGCATTAAATGTAGTGAATGTAACAATTTTGTACACGTCTTGTTAAGAGAGATTATTTCTATCAAGACAACTAGACAACGAAATAATTGTTACATAATGTACATTGATCAAATTAATGACATTAATTTGCAGGACATAATTATGTGATATATCTGTATATACATTGGTCACCAATTACGTTGTTTCAAACACTGTTTTTTTTTGTAATTCAAACTCATACCAAGCAAATTCTTTAGAGCTGTCTTTGCTTCGTTGAAATCTTTCCACATAACTGTGTTTTAATCTCATGTTATTAGATTAGATCAGAAATAGTTCCATATCTCACGACAAAGATCATTGGCCCTGTCCCGCGGTTGTCGGGTTCGCATCTCGCGGTCCCAGATAACCCAGCGTAATCTAGACGCGATCAAACAAAACAGCTATTTCTCCGGGGCTATAAACCGGAGATGGGGTATTTTCAGCGGCAGGGTGTGATGTTACTAGGCAACGGGGTGCAAGGGGTCAACCGGGATCAAGTCCTCAGATCTAACTGCGCGCAAAAATATAGCCGCACATGATACGGCACAGATAGTCCTGTTGTCATACAACGTTGTGCCAAAGCTGGGCTAACGTCTGCGACGTTGGCCCAGCTTTGGCGCAACGTTGTATGAAGATATCGGCCTAGATATCTGCTGATCCGTGCCTGGATCGACTCAACTGACACTTTGATAGCTGCGGATCGATACCCTGAAATTCGATTATCTAGCTAGGTGTGTTTTTCGAAGCCGGAAATTATGAGCTCGAATCCTGTACGATGGCGTTTTACTATTTTCGCTCAGCCTGGGGATCACGTAAATGGCGGTCCCGTCTGTATCACAGCAGCAGGAGCATCACCGTTATCAGTTAGGGTTCGAACGGGATTTTTCGCAGCAAAAATATCGTCCTAAACTTTGCCACTATAACATGTATAAAAACATGAAAAATGTGTTAGAAAGTCATTGATTAGCTTTTACTAGCATTGATTGCCCTATATCATAGCTTATCAAATTAAAATTCGATTTGAAAATGGACAGATGTGCAGAGCTATTCGCTAATGTATGATCCTCTTCATTTTATTAAAGGCGAGTGAATCTTAAAAAAAATATATAGTTATTATATTTAAAAAAGGCGCGCATATGAAACATGCAGCCTCAATGATAATCTTATAATTTACGTAGGTTTGGTTTCATTTATTATGGTGTGTAATAAATAGGATGCGGGGCGCAAAGGGTGTGTGTGAAATAGGATAGGGATCCAGTGGAAGAGATCCCGGGACTTAAACAGCAGGTGGCTGACAGGGTATCAAAGGTTATCAACACCCTTGTTTGTATTCATATCAGATGTGCGGCGATGTACGGGAAACACAACGTCAGCCCAACGCTGGCTCAACCTCTGCGACGTTGGTCCAGAATTGGGCTGACGTTGTTTTTCAACACAAACTGTGGCACTGGCCTAACATTGGAATTGCAGTTTAGTCATCGATTTTGCTTGTCGGAAGCTGTGTGTAGTAGGTTCTACGAAGATGTTGCTGTCACTCAGAAGAAACATGTATTAAAGAAAATAATAAGGAAAATTAGTATTACACACAAAGTGAAATATAATTACATTTATGTCTATGTAAATGACATTTATAGCCTATTATCATGTATTATATGTGACGAAAATGTATGAAGTTACACAATATAAATTATATTTATGCATATTTATAGATCCTATTTACCATGTTTAGTTGGGGAAACAGACAACACGTTTTATAGATGAACTGATGAACATATACGTCGAGAAAAATCGTGTTATTATTGTTATTGATTATATTCGATTATAAAATAGTGTTAGTGGAGCAAGCGTGTGATATCAAGGATAGTAGAGCTGTTCTAGTATTCTTAGAGATATAAAGGGTGTAATGGTCTGTCGTTCGTTCAGTGGGAAGTTTTTTGGACATTTTTCAATTATTTACTTTTATTCGGTATAGGTCATTATTTATTAGTCATTGTTGTGTTTTGTTAATCTATAATATGCATTAGTTATATTACACAGTTATGCGGGTCGACATAGGTTATTGGGAAACATGCTATATGTAATGCTTACTCGGCACGGCCAGGCTACGTAGACTGTATAGTGACGTCAGCGCTGCCGGGTCTGCCGCAGAGTGAGTTTCAACTCACTTAGCGGCAGACCCGGCAGGGCTGACGTCACTACAGTCTACACAGCATTTTGTGTGCGCGCCAGACCACACCAGAGCCATCTACTGAAAAGGTCAAGCAACATGTTGTGTACTATGTCAAGGAAACGTAAATGTAAACTATATATATTCTGCTTCTGTACTCCAGAAACTTTTCATGTCCCTTTAACCATGTCAACCCTCAAAGATAAATTTTTATACAAGCCAAGAGATGAAAGAGTTTAATCAATTTAAAAAGATAAAAAAATATTTTAGTTAGCTCTTCCCGCTTTATTTGAATACATATTATGTTAGGTATCTACGCCCATTATAAATAGTTTACTCTTTCAGTGCGGGATCGACTTTATACGTCACAATATATTTCTGTACAAACCAAGATATGAAAGGGTCTAGTCAATAGACTACTTGCACGAGTTTGCGCGTGAGCAATTGTCTGATTAAAACAGTTCGGAGTTGCTCACTGTGTGGCGTGTTGTCATTGAAACGTGTGTAACAGTTGTCTGATTTAAACAGTTCAGCGTTGCTCACCGTGTGGCGTGTTATTGTTGAAAAGGGTGTATTTAAAGACATAAAACATGGTTTATTCAGCTATTTCCGCTTCATTTGAATACCTGTATGATAGGGGTATACGGCCATTATAAATATTTTACTCATTCAGTGCGGGGATCGACTTTAGACGTCGGAATCTGACGTCCATAGACGTCAGATTCTGACGTCTAATGTCGATCCCCGCGCTGTGAGGGTTAAGGTGATGGTGGTGTCATCACGGCAGATAGGAGCTGAGACTGAACTGTAATTGTGGGACGCCTCTCATCCCGATTACCACCACGTGAAGAATCCGGATCATCCTAATCAAACACTCAATCTAAACTGATGAGGTACTCATAAAACAAAGAACGTGAAATTCTACAAATTTGCAAGTTTGATCTTCTCATTTTCATAGCGCTCATTGAGGATGCATCAATCGGCGGCGACTGGGGCGGAGTAATCCTAGAAATATGACTTCGAGGGACTGCGTCTCCTCGTCGTATCCCAATCGGACCCGACCAGCCGGGATCGGCGCTAAATCTTTTCAGTTACTTCCCGGGAGAAGTAATTATTAGTTTTGATAATTTGCCGACAAATCACGCGGTGCGATTACTGCAAAGTAATTACGTTCTGGATTGGGGAAGCAAATCAGGCGTATTACCGCACCGCAAGATTCGAGGTGTCGGTCCAATGCTGGGCCAGCGTCGCGAGACGCTGTCCCAGCATTGAACCGACGCCTTGCGCACGGTGGACCCCTCGTACAGCCGGTTGTCTTAATGATAATTAGAATCGCTTGTTATTTCCAGTAGACTCCTAACTCTCCCCTGCTGCGTCGCATTGTGAGAAAACAGAATGGCTATTTAAATTCGAGGCATCGTATGCATGGCTGATGTGAGCGAGATCTTGCAATCACAGGTGGGATAATCGCAATTGTAATTAGAAAATAGGATGAGGATTGTAAAATCTCCCTATAAGATATCTGCCATCAGCGCGAATATCTCTTACTCCCCCACAGGGAATTTAACGTCATGAAATATAAATATATTATCCTGTAGAATATATTATTTTTACACAGTTTATTTATCAAGCTGAAGTCGTTCACCCACAACTATATATTTATAGAATACTGGACATCTAATTAGCCCACATATATAAAAATAGCATGCATGTTTCATATGATATATTTTTTTTCACACCGTTCAAATCAGGCCTACCAGTTCCAATAATTGAATCATTTTATGGTCGGCAGGTGTTTTGAAGACATTCTAGTATCTACTATATTATAGTCATATCTCTGTTATACAAAAAAAACTACCTGTAACTCCCTTTTACCGTTCGTCTGTCTACTCGGCCAAACAGTTGCATGATTCAGTTATCAATTAATTCAGCAAACTACCATTTACCTAACACAAAATTTGTCAACATTTATAAACGGAATGCATTTGAAATACATTGAACAATTCACAAACAATGATTGGCTGGAGTAAAATATGCTTTCGTTCCAAATAAGGTGTATTTTCATTATATTTAAATAACACATCAAAAAAATTCGAAAAAATGTATTCACACCATAATCTGTCACTGTCCTTGAAGTGACAATAATCTTGCCTAAAAAGATTCGAAGGTTGTGTCTAATCACATAAATCTGATGAGATTGTCTGATCGGACATAATCTGACGCATAGAAATATCCCCGGATATGAACATATGAGATATTATATCCGTGAAAAATATATCTGTGAATAATGTCTGGATAATAATAGCGTGGTGATAATGGTTAGAGGTTGATATAAACATAATCTGATAATAAATACATGGTCTTTATCACAAAGAAAATGAAGAATACATGGAAACGTTCACGCATACTTAGTAATGTGATACTCCATAATTATAATATCATAATGTGAATCAGTTTTTTCAAAAGGGATGTGGTTGCAAATAAAATGAGTGCAACCAAGTCCATAGACACAGACATACTTCTGTGTCTTTATGGACTGCATGGCTGCACCAAGAACTTTATGTACTAGTAGTTCTTGGTTGCACTCATAGATATGTTTGCACTATTATCATGATTATCCATTATGAAAACGTAGCTACCAAGATTTGTTTTGATTTGATTTTTATGATTAATCGGGTTTACTTGACCTGAAATTCACTAATTCTACCTTTTGCCTGAGTTCTAACATAAACTTTTTTGATCCAGCAAACCCGGAATATTGACCCTGTGTTGTTTTAAAGTTGGTTCACCGTCTACGACGCTGTCCCAACACTGGCTCAACGACACGGTGCGCTAGCAACAGGTAACAGCTTCGCTGTTACGTTCTTGATGTTAAGGATTTAATGCACTTTAGTTCTTTATTTCGTAAGTAAATAATTAATATCAGATACACTCAATCCAAACATTATAATGGGGATATGAACATGATTAACAGCGTTATAATGGTTCCCCCACATGAAAAAGGGATCACAGTAAACATTGTAAATATTGCCCAAATAAATATTGACTTAATGTGGCAGACGCTGAGCCATGTTACTGAGATGAAAGTAACATAATATAATTGTGTAGGCCCTAATCAAAGCAATTATATCAACCAATCGTATAGTATCTATATTTTTTCAACCCTTCAACTTCCAGGCCGGGGTGCATGCCAGGATCCAGATATACTGGTGTAGGAGTTCTATTTTTCGTCATTTGAAGCTGGAATTGCTAACGCAATTTCCAGCTTCAAATGACGAAAAATACATGAATGTAGTATATATTTGACGAAAATTTGTGTCATTTTATGGTTACGTTCATTGACGAATGACGACAGAAATTTCCGTCATGTATGGTAGTGAAAAGGTTAAAGGTAATGCATATCTGTATGTATGATACGTATACACTGATACATGGTATAGGCCTACCACTACATGATATTTTATCAGCAAACTAACAATATGAGGGACGAATAAACGAGCGAACGAATCAACGAAATAACACACCAATGCATTTAACCCTTTAACCGCCGGTGTCGCATATATTCGGTTTTTTTTATTTTTTATTAGCACATTAAGTACCACCTTTTAAACATGTCAAAGATAAAATGTGTGAGATCAATCAGCAAAATTTGCAAAGAGTTGACCTCCATTTTGTCAAATATGAATAATTTCACTCACTTGAAGTTGTGAATCGCGTCAGCGAGACACAACTTCAAGTGGGTGAAAATTCGAATTGAATAATTTGGCGGTTAAAGGGTTAAGGACAAAAGTAGAATAGAACATATAGAACGAAAGCACGATTAACCACTGACTGATCAGAGTAAACCAGCTAGCGAAGAAACGAACGAAACGAACGAACAAGCGAACGAACGATCGAGAGAACGATCAAACGAACTAACAAATGAACGAACGAACAAGCAAAAATAACAATATAAAATGCTTTTACAGCTTATGATTTATTTTGTGTGTTGAAATGTAACATACTTCCACAATTTCCGACTTTCTGTATATAAAAGGAATCTATATGTTGCAAAACCTCTTGGCTTTGCACGGCAGTAATCATATACTGATATATGCATGTCATGCCTTGAAAAAGCTTTGCAACTTCGGTCGATTCCTGAACCCGATAATGTAAATCAAGGAGCGCTGCTGAGACAATCTAGAGTGAGTTTATCCTAGCTAGGAATTTTAGGATTCTTAGTGGGACGGGCTCTTGAGAATTTTAAGATTAAGATGAACTTATCTTTCCCTTATTTCCATTAGAAAACTTGTCTAATGAAAATAAAAATGAAATGAAAGAAATTAATCGGGCTTTAGGCCACCTTTGTGCACATATAGGCTAAACTGGGCCAGGAGAACCTCCTGAGGATGGTGAGATGAATGAGATGACACTGTCCTCCAGACACAGGATTCGAAATTCGAGCCCTGGCGGTCTGAGGCCGAGCACGCTACCTCTCGGTCACGGAGGCTCCCCACAATACTGACTTTCACACGTGGATGGGCTGATGAAAATAAAATAAATTAAAGATTATCTTAATTTAACTGTTTAAGATCCTTAGTGGGATGAGCCCCTGGACCTATATGCTATCTGCAAGTTGACTTTTGTTCGGGGATATATAGACATAACCAGACCCATATACAGATGAGGACAATAAGATTAAATCACTTTGGGTTTAAAGAATCGTGGCAACGAATCCGGAACGACAAATTCCCCTAATACTATCGTACAAAGCCAAAACGCAGTAACGACATGTCTTTGCCTTTCACAGCAGTATACTTGGCTAAAGTGATACAATTGTAATTAATATATAACCATCTGCACTTGGGTAATACCTTGATATGTGCAACCTGACCCAATCTCCAACTCTCCACGTCAAGACAAATGAAAAAGGCCAGGGCCCCATATCACACTGAAATCTTAAAATTAAGGTTATCCCCACTTTCTCTTCAATTTTTATAATGGAATTGAGAGAAAGTTATGATAATCTGAATTTTAAGATTCTTATTTTGTCCCCCCCCCCTTTTATCTGTTTATTATATCAAATAAAATCTGAGAGAATTATTATTTCACAGAATAGTACATTTTTTGGTTTGATAAATTTTATGTCATGACGTATGTGCTACATGGAGGCAACAAACCAGCAAGCACGATAGTTTTACCCAATATTATTTTAATGTTGGTCCACCGTCTACAACACTGCCCAACATGAACCCAACAGTGGTTCAATATCTGGTGTTTGCTGGGAGGAGAGCCGCGAGATCAGGAATTCCTGCTTGGCCAGATCAGCGCGTGAAATACATAATTTGTAGAACAAGAGTACTCAAAAGGTTAATAATTAGAAAATATATACGATTATCTGTTTACATGCACTTGAATTTATTGTTGCCCAGAAAGTGGTTGAAAATTAGCCAGTCAAATTTTAATCTCAATGTCTGTTGCAGATTGAAAAACAATCAAATTGAGTCAAACTACATGGTATGAGCATGATGAGAGGCTATGACAGAAACAAATAATTTCAGTGGCTGACAAAGATCCAGATTTGTCAAATAAAAGCGGTTTGTTTGAAATTTTTGCCTAGTCAGGACATGCATTTTCACCTTCAAAAGAGTTTTTTAAGTGCTAATAAAAATGATTTAAAACTATTATTGTCGTGACGCGTAATTAAAGAGTTAACCCTTTAACCGCCGGTGCCGTCCATATTCGTTTTTTACATTTTTTATCAGCACATTAAATATCAGCTTTTAAACATGTTAAAGATTAAAAGTGACATTATTCAGCAAGATTTGAAATATGTCGACCTCCATTTTGTCAAATCTGAATAATTTTCACTCACTTGAAGTTGTGGATCGCGTCGTTTAAACTTCATATAATTGAATAATTTGGCGGTTAAAGAGTTAACCCTTGTGTTACTGAGTTGTTCGTCAGATTTTTCCATTCATTTGCAGCTGGAATAACCTTTCCCAACAGCAACACGCCACACAGTGACTAAAAGCTGAACTATTTAGTTGGGAGTCCTGTCACACTCTTTTCTATTACAAGACGCCACACAGTGATTAAAACTGAACTATTTAGTTGGGAGTCGTGCTTATGCGCAAAATCGTGCAAACAGTGTATTGCTTACACTATTTCCAGCCTCAAAGGACGAATAATAAAATGAATAGATCTATGATTCTCAAATCGACCAATTCCAATAATTGAGCATATAGTTATACAACATATTTGTCAAATTTGAGCTGCATTCCATCTGCATGTTTGAAACTCCTCATATTACAACCCGTTGTTGAAACAATGTTGGGCCAGCGTCGTAGACGGTGGACCAACATTTATCAAAAGCAGTTATACTGCTTTTCAATGTGAAGAACAGGGAATTAACCCTTTCACCGCTAATCACGACTATAATCATTTTTAATCCATTTTATTATCATATTAGATCACATTATTGGGACTGAAATGTGTGTTTAAACATCAAAAGTTGCAGACGTTTGGTCTCAAAATAAACAAATATTAGTAATTTTCACCATCTTGTAGTTGCAGGTCGCGGTAGTGGGTGAACAATTAAAATATATTAGGCCTACTTGTCGTTTTAGGACTAACACGTTATGGTTACACCTTTCAGCGCGGGGACCGTCTTTAACCCTTTAACCGCCGGTGCCGCATATACTCGGGTTTTCATTTTTTATTAGCACATTAAGTACCACATTTTAAATATGTTAAAGATAAAATTCGACATCAACCAGCAAGATTTGGAAAGAGTTGACCTCCATTTTGTCAAATCTGAATAATTTTCACTCACTTGAAGTTGTGGATCGCGTCAGCGAGACACAACTTCAAGTGGGTGGAAATTTAAATTGAATAATTTGGCGGTTAAAGGGTTAAACGTCAGCCTCTGTAAACGTCTATAGACATCATATCCTGGGTCTAAAGAGTAAAAATATGTAATGGCCGTATATATAGACATGGTAGACCCATAAGGTAGACCCATAGGTATTTAAATAAAGCGAAAACTGCTAACTAAGACATTTATCATGTTTATAATGATTTTAAATAGAAAAATACCCTTTGTTCTCCATGGTTTATGCAAACACATATTTTATCGTTGTAAGATTTAAAATCCATGTTCTTAGTCTTACCTGGATCATGCAGGCTGTGACTAGAGTATAAGGGATGGTGAGATCGGTGTAGGGTGCTGGCAGGATGGAGTAGCAGGGAGGCTGGATGGCTGTCTTCAGGACTTGAGGATGATGGTGGACTAGACGGCTGGTCGGATTCCGCCAAGTGTCGTCTCTTGGCCTCGTACAGGCCCAGACTGTCCTGTGATGTGGGTGAAGGCCTAGGCCTACGGGAGTCCTTGTGAAGGCCTAGCAGGCTGTTGGCCGTGAGGGCCGCACTAGCCACCGGGTGGAACCCCCGGGAGCCCTCCACCCCGCCTGTTAGCGGCAGAAAGAGTCCGGGGCGGTGCAGGCCACCCCCGGGGAATCCGGGCATCCCCAGGCCGGCTGGATGCACTGATACTGTCTGTGTGAGAGAGGCAAGCGGAGAGAGAAACCCGGGGGAGAGGTGCGCCCCTGCTCCTCTCCCAAACCCGGCCACGAGGGCGGCGTCTGCTGCAGCGCTGCCCAGACCCCCGGAGCCGAGGAAGGGAGAGCCGGGGTACAACATGTATCCATTATGCTGGAATAGTGGTTGTGATTTAGGTCCCGGTGTGCCTATCAGAGCCTCTATAGAAAACGGGTTGTGGCTGGTCTTCTGCATCATGACTGGCCTGTCTTCTGGGGTGCTATACCCCCGGGGTGTGCTGTACCCCCCGGGCTCTACCCCACGGCAGTGTCCCCGAGTCTGTGATTCACTCAATCACCGCCATGTGGCCAGGTAACTTAACAAGTCCTTACTCCAATGCTGAGATTATACACAAGTCCTGTGATACAGCAGATTATTATAGTTCACACAAATATAGGGCCTATATTTCAATCCATGTAACTTTTTAAAAATATTTTTTACAGCCACATGTCTCTATGATTAAACAAATGTTCAGCTGTGGTTTCTTCCAGTTGTTTCACATGGCATATCAGTTCCTAGTTCACCCGTTGCTTACACGCGGCATCTGGATGCTATGGGAGTTCTAACAGTATCTGGATCACTCACATCACAGACGGCGGCCAAACCCCGGCTGACGGCGGCGGAACAAGCTGTGCGACTTTTAACGAGGTTTGCACTGCGCGTGACGGCCGATCTTATCAGGAGTAGGCACTAAATTGAGGGGTGGGCCGACCTGCTCGTCCGTCATCCTAGAGTTACACACACACAGCAAACTCGTCCTGTCATAACACTGGCCGCTACAGTCACGTGCCACCCAGCCGCGTTCTCATTGGTCGACGAGCCGAATCAGGTCACGGGGCGATGTCGGGGAGGAGGGGGCCGATCTAACAGCCTGACAGCTGCTCCCCCATTGGCTGCAGGCTCTTTAGCTCGATGGCGGCTTCCCGCGGTGCCAATCAGATCGAGTTAATTGGAAATTTGCGACCCGGGATATCGTTTTCGCGGCTGCAGCATTTGGCCTAACGCCGCCACTATTTGCTCAGCTCATTCGCGGCTAAACGGCGGCGAGACGCGCTATTGAGTGAGTGGCAGTCTAGGTCAGTATGAGACACGCGGACGTGTGTGTACGCCGTCCTCCCGCCGTGTGTACACACACTGGCACGTGACCAGAGTGTATGATATCAAGAGGTACTGATCTGCAAAGCCAAAAAGCAGTAGCTGCTCACTTTTCAAATAAGCAGATACCACATTTTGGTTTTGTACTGTAAAATTGCCCTGCTGACAGGAAGCGTTGGGTTAATACTGGGCCAGCCTCGTAGACGGTGGACCAATATAAAATCAGCAATGGTTCAATGGGAGTCCCATGTGAAAACAACAGGGAAAAACACTTGATGCACACCCTTTTTGACCAGAGTAAATCACTGAAACGTGGGGAAAATCTGATTATTATTGTGCGGTTTTTGTCGCGACAGAATGCTTGTAAGACTAAATAGAAGTGGAGTTGGGTCAATATTTGCTTTCCTATTATTATCAATATTGCTTTCGTATAATTGGGTCGGTTTCACAATCAAGTGATTAACGTTATGAACCCTTTAACCGCCAAATTATTCAATCTGAATTTTCACCCACTTGAATCTGTGTCTCGCTGACGCGATCCACAACTTCAAGTGAGTGATAATCATGCAGATTTGACAATATGGAGGTCAACTGTTTTCAAATATTGCTGATTGATGTCACATTTTATCTTTAACATGTTTAAAAGGTGGTACTTAATGTGCTAATAATAAATGAAAACTCGAATAGGGACCTATATGCAACACCGGCGGTTAAAGGGTTAATGTTAAACCAATTTTAAATTTAACTTATATCTACTTCAACTAGATTTTTGTTCTGAGAAAATATCTATAAATAGATTTTCAATAATGAATACAACACTTTTTGAAGGAAAATAGAATATAAAAAAATAATTGTTTCACAAATTAAAGATTTGGAGAACAGCCATTTAAGAGCAAATTGTAGACATATAGATTTTAAATAGAATTTGCAGAAAACATGCCCAATGTGTGCAGCTCAGTCCCATTTCAAATTGCTTTCGCATCAAAGCAACGCCATTTTGTAGTTACTATCAACTTGCTCAACTCGTTCGAGGCTGGCAAACGTAACGTGAATTTGAAGCATCAGATATGCAGTTTTAAAACACTGAAAATGTCAAGAAGTATTTTATCTGATAATAATGTATTATTGTTGTTTTTCCTTCTCATAATAACAAATATAATACACGTATATCAAAACATTGTTTTAGAACATATTTGTATATATTTTTTAAAAACAATTGTAACGGCACAAAAATCCACTACACGTTCAGATAATCTTCTAAATCGTCCTTTTTTTCAGGTGAGCACACAAATAGCTGTCACTGGGAAACTAAGACTGCAAATTAAATAAGGTGTTCACCAATTAACACAACAATATTTCACATCTTGAAGCTGCTGCGATCGTTTGAATTTTATCCACTAATATAATATGCTGTATTGACATGCTGTATTGAGATTCAGACCTCCAGCAGGCAAAGCACAATCACATGTAATAATCATTGAGGGTCATTTTATGATATTAGCAAATAAAATAGAGATATCAAAACGTATTGGCAGATTATGCCCCGTCACCTTGGTATTAAAGAGTGGTATCTGCCACTTTGTAAAGAGGCAGATACCACCCTTTAATACCAAGGAGACGAGATGTACCCTGGTATCTGCACGCCGGTTTGGTGGTTATCCAATTAGAGGTTATCTGGAAGCTGTGCTGCACCCCGCTGGTATGGTGCTGCCGCCTAGCGAGCTCCAGGTATTTCTGGAATGGGGAAACAGCTGATGTAGGCGACGGGGTGAGGTTTGAAATGCAGGCTGAACCTGTCCAAATTAAGTCTCATAATCACGGGGACCAACAGTTACAGCTTGCTTTGAAAGTTACTTGTGAGACATACATTTTTGTTAATTACAGCACAGAGAAGGCCTATTACAATATTATACTATAACATGTATAACTTCCATGCCTGACTCAATGCAGACAAATCAAGGCAAGGCAAATTTATTTGCTTCACAAATTTTACAATACATGGTGGGTTACAACAGTACATAAAGCCAAATATTAACAATTGTAAGCAAAACAAAATATCAGCATAATACACCCGTCATGAGAGCAGACTTATGAATCATAATATACACACGTTAGTGTAAGAGTTTTGATGAAATAAAATAAAGTTTGGGCAATGTATGACATTTTGAATACTGTTTTCCTGGCACATGTGTCGATGTCTACATGTAGCCAATTAGCGATTCCCCGACAAAATCAGCTAGTCTCCACCTGTCATTCCGTTGTGATTTTAATTCAGGTAGACTTGGACACACAGTCTTGATTTCTGTGGAATGTTAATTAGCCTGTGGGTCCCACGGCAATTAAGCTTGACCAATTACCAGAATGAAAAACACGGATGAGAATACTGCCGTGCAAAGCAAAAAGGCACTAAGTATGTAGTTACTGTCTTTTGCCTTAGTAGAGCAGAATAGAGTTTCCCAGTAAACAACAGATACATTGCACCGGGATTGATTAAATGCTGGGCCAGTGTTGCCGACACCGGGACTGCATTCGTAGTTGCTTTCTCATCAATTATTATATAGCAATATAATTATATATTATATAGGTATTAGCGCAACAATATCGTGATATCGCAATGGTCATCAGCAAACAATAAAAACTTAAAACAACTGCATAACGGAAGGGGATTGGCTGGTTATATGTCACGTGATAGAAGCTTAATAGGTGGATTTTAATAATAATCACGTTAACCAGATAGATATAAACATGCGCGCCAAAAATGCGAAAATTCGATTTAAACACCGGAGCACTCGCATCACAAGCCATCGCTTTACATCTACCGAATTTATGACACTACGAAATGACTCACGGTCAAATCTGGCCATTATGTGGCTGACATGGGGGGTGGGGATGGGGGGTATAAATTCACGTGTGGTTGGGCCTGTACGTGCGCACTCATGCGAGGTTAAGGCACGCCACAGCTGATGGGGCATGCAGAGAAACCCACCGACGGCAGGGATGCTGTCCCGGTGCCGGGTCAATGGCGGGCCAGCGTCGGCGACGCTGACTCGGCATTGAGCCGGCACCGGGATCCGAGGGACATCCGGAATTATGCGTCGGCCATTTATCACAAGCGTTCTGGATCCATATACTCGGGGATTCAATGTAGCGCCTAATAACTAGGCGGGATGCGACGGTCGTTGCCAGAAATTCGCGGCATTTCGCGGAGACGTGGAGGGGGCGGTGGGGGTGTGCCCGCACCGCGCTATCCCCCGGGGTGGGGGTAATTAGGGCGACACCGGGGTGCCCTCCCTCGCCCTGTCTCAGCACCCGGCCCCCGCTTACAGTCTGTTTGACTCTTTAGGTACCAGAGGCTAGTTGATTTCAATATTATTAGTGCTAGAAAATCACTCATCAAATTAGGTTATTTATCAAGAGTAAATAAAGCTCGATCAACTTACCCTCTGTTTGACGCTTTAGTTGCCAAAGTTACTCACATATAGTAGCGACCACAATTTCATTTTAACACTTTAAGTTTTCAAGATTCACTTTTCAGATTAGTACGATAAATAATATTTTCTCTCTCCTGTATTTTGCATTGAAGTCAAAAGACGTTCTTATCAAAGAACTGCAGTATCACAATTTCATTTCGTACATTTAAAACGATGCACGTTATATGAAAAGAATTGATTACATTTCCAAGATATGCGTAGTATTAAATAAAATCATAATATCGTCAAAATATATAAGACAATTTAATAGTTGATATGACAACACACTGCCTTTTTTTTATATTATGCAAATAATTTTGTTTCTAAGAAAAAAAATATTTCAGTATAATTTTTAAAGACGTTCTATATAGTTAGTCCTTAATTAACATTGGATCAACAAAAACACACACATTTACAAAAAGTAAAAACAATCACCATTATTGAATTATATACTTTTGATATTAGTTGAATTAATTTTGATGTTTTATTATAAGTTCTTAGAGCAACATCACCCAATGCATGTAAATTCACTGGTATAACATTCATCTTTGAACGATATAAACTCATAGATATGTTTGATCGTTTTCTTTTAAATTATTTTCAATGTGTACAATGCCCATCATCTTATATATCAGGGATAAAATATTACCATATAAGGTATGGTAACCCTTTCACCGTCAAGTTATCTTACTTAAATTGAATCAAGTTATCTTATTATTTTTTTTTTAATTTCTTATGAAAATTACTCACATTTTTTTAACTTAAGACCAAACATTTGCAAATTTTGATGTTTAAGTTAAACACATTTCGTTCCGAATAACAGTGATTTAATCAGCTAATAAAACGGATTAAAACGTGCTAAGCGGTGAAAGGGTTAGTTTTCGAGGTGGAGAGATTTAACTGTTTAATTTTATAATGATGATTTTATGCTATTTTTATTGTACATGTGCTCTTTGTGTTTTATATACGGATATTGCTTCTTACATTACCAAGATCGCAAGATAATATAACGTCCCCTTGGATATGAAAGGGTGTAACTGCCACTGCCCACCATTTAATATCCAAGGCGACGATAAGCTACTACCATTGCATTAGGAGGATGTCCATAGCCTCGTATCGCAACGTTTTCATCATGGACATGTTCTGATCGACCAACAAGTCCAAGCTGCTGAACATCATCTTGGAACAAAAAATCGTCCTTTTTACTTATTAAACATATTATTTTATCCCAAGAATCAATGATTAAAATATTAAGTGGTGGGTCATTTTTTGAGAATTGTACGCCGGTCACATACCCAGCAAACACAAATATTTGTATATAACATCTATACAATGTTGGTCCGACGTCGAAGACGTTGGGCCGACGTTGTAGAAATGGTATACAAATATTTTGTGTTTACCGGGTACAGGACGAAAGGACTGATGATTTTAGGTCATTTAGTGCACTAATATCATAATATCATTCATGATGAATTGGGTGGCCCCATATATCCCGACGTATGTAGGCTTATGCACTTTCCCAAGATTGGAGCACGGATCGCGCTAGACGGACGGGCTGTATCCACCACGGGGGGTATATCTATATGTATACCTTTTTGACTAACGTATCGTCGCCTCGGAGCTAAAGGATCCTATCTGACACTCGTCAGAGTGGCAGATAGGATCCTTTAGCTCCGAGGCGACGGTATACTGTCACGTAAACATGATACTTCAACCCAATGTTGTCTTGAAGTTGAGCCGGCATCGCAAAATGGTGGCCCAACATTACGCCAATATTGTATTAATTTATCTTAATGTTTACAGAGGGGTCAGATCGGCATACCCAGCAACACAGGGCGGTGAGCCAATGTTGGTTTGATGTTGGGTTACCATCGCAGGGCAATGGCGTGCAAAACCAAAAATCAGTAACTGCTTACTTTACAAGTGAGCAATATCTCAGCAAATACGTATAGGTTTACCCGATGGCGGACTAATGCTGGGTCATTGTTGTACACGGTGGACTAACATTAACCCATCATTGGGTCAACGCATCGTGTTCGTTGGGATACCATACATGGATCACTAGTTATGCTAGCAATTAAGACAACAAGAATAATTATAATTATGTTATATTCTTTCTCTCGCTGCATGCTCGACTCCTATAAGCAGATAAGACGGATACTATGTTTAAAATATAAGTTAATATAGGCCTACTTCTCTATCAGTCATTTTCGCAAATTAGTCAAACACGTAGAGGAGCTAGCTGATATGATATATGCTTGAAAAACAGAGAAAAGAACGCAAGAAAACATTTCTGTCAAACCATGATATTATATTTTAATAATATAATAATACGCTGTGATAAATACCAGATTATCTCATCCATGCAAAGGGGCCACCTTTGTACATCTACCCTTTAGTTGAGAACATACCAGAACATGGCGATAACATCAATTTCACAATGTTTTGTTTTAAAAATACAGCTTTATTATAAACCTAATCTGGTAATGTGTTATAAACATATTGTTTAATTATACTCTGCTCTACAAAGCCAAAAGGCAGTATCTGCTCACTTGTAATGTAAGCAGAAACACAATAGAGGAACACTATTGTGAAATATGATTACGTGTGCCAGAAGTATATGTCTAGTAAATAAACGCCACACACAAATCATTTGTGTAAATAGATAAAAAGACATATGGCTAATAATTGTGATAATATTAATAAAACAAAGTCACTAATATCATTTTTAGGATCAGTGTTGCTATGATGCACTGGTCTTTTGACATGTCATGCTAATTCAGGCGGTAGTCCTAGGACATTGAGGGTGTATGGTAGAATGTGGATGGGCGTGTCTTATTAGGGAGGTAGGATTCGAAACGCTTGGCGTACAAAAGTGGGCCAGATGGGTCTCTTTGATGCTCCTGATGTCATTCTCACTCTGTAGATATTTCAAATATCTTCCTGGTAGTATCAGTCTTGCAGATGGTTTTGTATCAATTTGTTTTACTATTATGTGTGTCGATATTTGGATGCTGAGCACTCCACAATAGAATGTTGCCCCAAGATTCTAACGCAAATTCTGACTTCTAAAGCCAGTCCTCGCACCGAAAGGGTTAATATCACCTCTAGCAAACAGAGTGTGGTTTGTGCCACTCATATGAGTGCCACTTACCGCACTCTGTTTGATGATGGAATATATGGTGGATATGTTCGATTCCCATAAAACTTGATGTACATTAGATGGCGTTTATTTCTAGTATAAAGTGAAATACTTTCAAAATAAATGCAGCACAATTTTTAGTACTTTACGCAGCACATAGTAATATGTCTATCTTTAAATATTTTCATTTCCTACTCACAATTTGAGAGTAGGAACTTTGCTTGCAGCTCACACGGCAGTACTGGATCACCTGGGATGCAAAGGGTGTACTCTAGGGGAGGAGAGGTTCACGGGAGATGACTAGCGCCACCCTGAAGCTTATTTCATGGGTGACTGGAAATATTGGGCATAAACCAGGAGGATGATAAGCCACGGACCATTGGTATTGCCGGCAGTATGATAACCAGTGATTAAGAGATGAAATGGAACTCAGTGACATGGTCGTCAATGAGGGAGATGGTAACCACGGGCTACATGCACCACTCACCAGAGAGTGCTACTCCTCAATACAGCAATGCTATACAGACGCGTGTAGTGTAATATAATGATAGTGTAGGGTAGTGTAGTGCAGTGTTGCTCAGTAATTATTAATTAGGCATTCAACAAAGTGGAATGCAATGCATTGCAATGCAATGCAATGCAATGCAATGCAATGCAATGCAATGCAATGCAATGCAATGCAATGCAATGCAATGCAATGCAATTTGTCTTTAATATGGCTTCTAAATTAGCATAAGTTACTGTTGTCAATAATGTGCTAATTCCTGTTCTGGTCAGTTTTTAAATAATACTGTTGTGTTGTGTAATCGGAAAAAAATATTATTTATTATATCAATTCACATAGAGGACACAATACCAATATCGTGCAGAAATTGTAATTTGTAGTGATTTCTTGCTGATAAATCTATAATTTAAGGTCTTGATCTTTGATATTGTCTTGATATGATAACCAATGATTAATAGTTTAAATGATATGCCCTGATAGTCCTCAATGAGGGAGAAGGTAATTACAGCTGAACCACTGGACGGAGTGCGTTACTCTAATAAACTGTAATGTAATGTAATGTAATGTAATGTAATGTAATGTAATGTAATGTAATGTAATGTAATGTAATGTAATGTAATGTAATGTAATGTAATGTAATGGTTAAAGCTCTGGGCCTTTAAAGTAGGAGATCGCGGGTTCTTCCCCGGCTCTGGCATCCAGGTTTCAAAGAAACAAAAGTTTCTTCCCCGCTTACTCGTAAATATTAGGGATTGTGGAAAGCTTCCGTGACCGAGAGGTAGCGTGCTCGGCCTCAGACTGCCAGGGCTCAAATTGTGAGTCCTGTGTTTGGAGGGCAATGTTATTTCATTCATCTCACCATCTTCAGGAGGTTCTCCTGGCCCAGTTTAGCCTATATGTGTACAAAGATGGCCTAAAACCCGAATTATTCACTCATAGGTTGTTGTTTCTATATCCACAACTATTCCTCTATCCATCGGTTATGAAGGATAATTCCCAACGCGCCTTACTAGTATTCATCTACTTCGACTTCGTTTGGATTGTTATTTTATCATGATTGACCAGAGGTAATGCTGATCACAGCTGTGCAAGATAAGAGAAAACTGGTTTGGTTTCCATCTAGATATAGACGAGCCCAATCTATAGCCTATGATTTATAAAACAAAAGCACTATCTTATCGAACGCGGGACTGTTGGGCGAGCATCTGCGACGTTTTTCTCAACATGTGTATTAGTTTCAACCCAAAACAATCCCAGTCTGCTCTGGGATAAAAAAATAAACCTATCGGACAGACAATACAGTTCTGCATTACCCCTTCAAACCCTCACGATGCATACATAAATTATATATATTTAACCTTTTAAATACATTTGGCACATTTATACAACAATTTAACTCTTTAAGCGCAGCGCACGACTATTGTTAGCCCTGTGAAGTGATTTCACTTGGTCAATCTATTCAAAGTGTATATAAACTCATAACTTAGCAGATTATTTTAGTCCACCAATTATCAGTTATTTTCAAAAATAAAAACTGAAAATGTGCACATTTTCTGGGCTGGGCGGATCATACAACTCATGACTTCACCCACAAAAAACGCCCATTATTGAATCTGAATTAACATTGAAACTGCATCGGGTATATAATCCAGGTTTCTAGTATTTGTACATGAACTGAACTAGATTTTTCCAATCATTTCAATATGTCCGCATCGACAGGGTAAACAAGGGGTGAGTGAGTCAATGCTAGATGCTGGCCAGGAGCGGGCGCGGTGATGGCCATCAATTCTAGTGCTGCACCTGGATTCAGGCAGCGTTGGACCGACGTTCCGTGTTGACTGTGGTCAGTTTTATAAAAGCATACAGTACAACATAGGCTACATGTACATGTACATGTATTATAACCAGCCAAGCATGTCTCCACCTTTTGACATCACGAATTAACTCCGCCCCCTACTTTTTCCTTTGGGAAAATCGTTCTCAGTGGATTAAAAATGGGAGCTGAGCAGTGTTTGAAACGTCATCTAAAATAGTATGAAATATGACATTGTGCAGAGTTGGTCTGGGGACTACATGGGGCCATTAATCTCTTTTAGTAGAAAAGGATATTAAGTAAATCACAGTTATTGTGAATGAAATGAGTGTTTAAACATCAAGATTTGCAAATGTTTCGTCTCAAATTATTGATAAACAAACGTGAGTCATTTTCACCCACTTGAAGTTTGGTTCGCGGTAGCGGGACACAACTTCAAGTGGGTGAAAATTTAAATATGATAACTCAGCGGGGGAAGGGTAATTAAATTAAATTAATTTAATTAAATAAATTCATGCCATCGCAATAAGGACGTTCTGCAGAGGGCTATATTAGCCTATAAGCTCTTCACAGTCTTTAAAAGAGGCAAAATTGTTGAATGATATACAACATTGACCAGGTTGCATGATATGTTTACGATCTGCTAAACCCTTTCATGCCCAAGACATCTACATACCTAAAATTATTTCGATTTTGCCAAATGGAGGTCATTAATTTGTAAATACCACTGATTAAAGACAATGTTTAATCCTTACAGCGCGGGGATCGACTTTAGACGTCAAATTGTAGACGTCCGATTCTGACGTCTAAAGTCGATACTGTAAGAGTAAAAATATGTATACTGGCCGTAGATCCATAACATAGGTATTCAAATGAAAAAGCTGACTAAGACATTTATGATGATTTCAAATTGAAAAAAACTCTTTGGTCTCAATGGTTAATACATAAATAATTCAACGTTTTTAGGTTTAAGTTTAGAATGATAAAGAGGGAATGAGGAGTGGATAAGTATGAAACTTGAGCTGATGTACTGAGAAAAAATATACCAAGTTTCAAGAAGCCAATCTTGGATCGCTTCTGACGACTAATAAGCAGACAATTCCCATCCTCATTTCGGTGTTATTTATATTTGACACAAGCGGAAGTTTGGCCCAATAATGGGCATTTTCTACCCTGGTTAAACAGCAGCGAGTAGCGGTACAAGTCAATTGGTTATAGTGCAATACTGAAATAACAAGATTAAAATAAAATCAATGAAGTATTTAAACACATGCATCAAACGCTCTGAAGCGCTATACTGCATACAAATCAAACATCATATATATACAGCCGCATAACAATCAGTGTTTATTAAAGTCCCCATTGCATAGCCAGAAATATAATTCATACACACATTTTAAGAAGATAAACTATATAGAACTGTATATAACTGTATATAACTGTATATAACTGAAAAACTGTATATATATACCACAATATGCCTATCTACTCAAAATTCATACCCTCCCAGCAAACACAAAACATTTTGTATAAAATTTATACAATGTTGGGTCAACGTCGAGGCTGGAATACTTTTATATTTTATAAAATGTAGTATGATGCATAAATAAATGTATGTATTGATAATTATGTAGCTGCATTCGTTGTCTATATTATGTATTGCTATTTGCCATACAATGTAATACTGTTGTGCACTAGACTTAATTGGTTGATTGAATTGCTATACTTTTGATACTTACATTGACATATATAGGCTACCCATCTGATTGTTATTCCAGTAAACTAGATATGTTTGTCTTCCATCTTGCCCACTTTCATTTTGGCATCGTGCACTTGAACATTCGTGACACTCGCGTACTGCTGAGTTAGACATACATTCTAACCGCGATAATGATTTCGTTGTTACTTAAATTAACCTATAATTATGAGTTGTAAAATGTGTAAAATGTGTAAAATGTGTCAAGTGGTATCCGATTGGCAAAGTAGTGTACCCAGCTACATACATACTTTGGAAGCATTGCACTTTCAAAATTTCTATAAATATATAGGGGGCCTATGGCACCGTTTACGCTCTATATATTTTTTTCTACTGAAAGTTACACATTTAACATCAACACTTAAACCTTTAACCGCCAAATTATTCAATCCGAATTTTCACCCACTTGAAGTTGTGTCTCGCTGACGCGATCCACAACTTCGAAGTGAGTGAAAATTATTCAGATTTGACAAAATGGAGGTCAACTCTTTTCAAATCTTGCTGATTGATGTCACATTTTGATCTTTACCATGTTTAAAATCTGGTACTTAATGTGCTAATAAAAACTGAAAAAACGAATATATTCGGCACCGGTGGTTAAAGGGTTAAAGCGCTGAAGTATTGTTATACAGACATTGCAAGTGACCAATTGTTTTTTTCAATTTAAAATCATCATAAATGAATTAGTTAGCGCTATCAATTGAATACCTATGTTATGGGTCTGTGGCGATTATAAATATTTCTATTTTAGTGCGGAGATGGACTTTGTAGACGTCAGAATCTGACGTCTACATATAAAGTCGGTCCCCGCGCTGTAAGGGTTAACAAATGCACGTCCAAACATAGCTCGAGATTCACATTTATGACGCCACATGTAGACGTCAGATTCTGACGACTAAAGTCAATTCCCGCACTGTAAGAGTACAAATATTTCTAATGGCCGTAGACCTATAGCATATAGGTATTCAAATGAATCGGTAAGAGCTAGCTAAGACATTTATGATGATTTCAAATTGAAAAAACCCTTTGGTTTTCCATGTTTTTTTACGAAAATATTTCAGCGCTTTAACCCTTTGACCGCCAAATTATTCAATCTGAATTTTCACCCACTTGAAGTTGTGTTTTGCTGACGCGATCCACAACTTCAAGTGAGTGAAAATTATCAGGATTTGACAAAATGGAGGTCAACTGTTTTCAAATATTGCTGATTGATGTCACATTTCATCTTTAACATGTTTAAACGGTGGTACTTAATGTGCTTATAAAAAATGAAAACCCGAATATATGCGACACCAGCGGTTAAAGGGTTAAGGAAAAATGTCCCGTAGCCGGCAGACGTCTCAGAATAAGGCTTGTATTTTGCTAAGCCTATGGAGTTAACATATATAATCACATCATAAGCCAAAAGCTATCAGCGCCGCACTCATCATGGACAGACCAGATGTGACTCACGGCTCATTATGTCCGAGGGGACAATATGGAACTGAAAAATCAAAGTCAAATTCCGACTTCAAAGCCATCAGCGGCCCATCCACCTGTTATGGTTCGAAAGTCATCAAAACACATGTCACATGACTCCAATGACCGAAATGCGCGTGCGCGCTTCCCGTCTCTAACCGGAAACGAGAGATGCTGCCGGGTAAACTGTATCACATCTTCTTGTGGTGCGTCGCTTTATTTTTCCCTTGTCGAGAACTAATTAATTAAATTAGGGAATATGAATAATTGGTAAGAATAGCTTCGCGATGATCTCCCCTACGCGACCCTTTGGGATCCAGAGGTTTTGTGGATGGATGGATTCGCCTGGTGAAATGCGATCTCTCTGGAATTAGTGATGTTAACTAATTCCCGCTCCATATTTTTTGCAGGCACATCACACCAGTTTTTAAACATGTTACAGTTTAAAAAGTGACACCAGTCAGCAAGAATCGTTTACTTTCATTTTGTGAAACCTGGATAATTTTCATTCACTTGAAGTTGTGGATCGCGTCAGCGAGACACGACTTCAAGCTGGTGAAATTTCCGATTTTTTAAATTTGGCGGTTAGAGGGTTAAAATACCCGATCTTTTTGAAAATTGAATGATTCTGATTGAGCAAGGAATTGCGGGCGCAGGATATTATAGGCTTCCTTGAAATTCTCCATGCAATTCAGGACTCAAAATATCGCGTATAAATGAAGCCTATAAGTGAACAGTCATTAACGGTTGAGGGGGATGCCCAAGCCAACAAGCGATAGACCTCTCCATTTGCCAAATTATCTGGCAAAACACAGTGCGTCAGCCGTGGCAACGCGGCGAGCATAATGACCGACCCCGCCTTGCTCAACATACGCGCCGCTCATTCAGCACGCTATTGTTCGCGCCATTCGCCAGTCCTTTGAAGGGCGCTGCCAGTCCTCCTGGCTTTTTGGTGCCAGTTGCCCGGGGATGGTTTAGTGGTTTTGTGCGCGTGCGCGCACATCGCTTTGGGGGTTAATTGTTTCAATTAGAGAGAAATTAAAATCCCCTTCTTCGCTCTACCAGGTCAGTGAGCACAAAACATTTGTGTAACATTTGTACAATGTTGGCCCAACGTCGAAGACGTTGGGCCGACGTACAGATGTTATACAATTTTTTTGTGTTTGCCGTATTTCCCCCCGTGTGGTGAACATTCATCTCACGGCAGCGGGGAAAATATTTATCACTTACAACGCAGAAATATGTTTGTATAAAACATGGAGATCCAAAAGTTTTTTCATTTTGAAATCATCATAAATGTCTTAGTTGGCTCTTTCCGCTTCATTTGAATAACTGTGTTTGGGTCTACAGCTATTTTAGATATTTTTACTCTTACAGCGCGGGGATCGACTTGCTAATAATATCATTCCATCAAGAAGGGATAAATGTTTTCGATTTCACCAGGAAGGAGACAACAGACAATTAATGATACTAGTAGGCCCATGTAAGTCCACTATACAATTTATAAATGAGACATTTCATTATAATGCACACTTTTTTCAATCGTTTTTAGATTATAACAACTTACGCGGTTGCTATTGACAGGAACACGCTTACAAGCAGTATTGACAGTGAGATGATCAGCCAATCAGAGCTTCCAGAACACCATGCCTCCACTGAAACCACATTTTACCAACATGGCATCTAGGATTGAGGTTGGAAGGAGTGTAAGGAGGTACTTAAAAGACAGGGTCAACCTTTCAATAGCCTCCGCCTTAATTGTATTCATATATCTGTTCACTCAATTTTCATAAACATATAGTATAATAATTATTATAGATCATACATAATTATTTGATACAATATGACGACTAGATCATCATAATTATTACTATCGTTTATATGAAAATGTGCGAGTAGGTCGATTCCATTTATATAATCAATTATTAACCCTTCATATTTTATATGAATATTATTATTTTTCCTAGAAAAACGGTGATAATTTGATAAATATAAGAATAAATTAGCCCAATACGTTTTATAACGGACTACGCGAAACATAGGCTTACATACTCACCGATTAGCGCCGTACAACTCCAACCACATGCTGGAATCTGTTAATGCTCTGGGCTGTATTCTCGTACAAGTTACGATATATCGTAGGCTTCTGATTGGTAGAGATTACCATCTCGACCAATGAGAGGCCTACGGTATATCGTAATCTGTACGAGAGTACGGATGATGTCATTTCTTTGTTATTTAAACTCAGATTGTTTTTAGTTGTTAGTAAAGTACGAACATATGTGACCTTGACATATTTTAGGATCACAGTTGTCAACGCAGAAAAAGAATAGTTTCACTGAAGTGACACAATTTCTCACACCTGCTCTGTGTCTTTGTACCACTTAGACCCTAACCCTTTCAGCACAGGGGTCGACTTTAGACGTCAGAATCTGACGCCTAAAGTCGACCCCGCACTGAGCGAATTATAATATTTGCAATGGACGTAGATCCATAACATATACATGATATAGGTATTCAAATGAAGCGGATAGAGCTCGCTTATTTATGGTTATTTCAACTGGAAAAAACCCTTTTGATCTCCATAGTTTATACAAAAAAATATTTCACTTATGCACTTACTTTATTTTATATTAATCCTCTTAAGCCTGTAATTACCATTGTCATCTTCATCCACAGCAAGCCGTGAATTGCTGTCGCAATTCCCGACTTGCAGTGGATAAAGATGACTTGAAGTGGGTGGCAAATGAAAAAAAAAGTTGCTATTATTAAAACAATTCCATGACAATTTTCCTTCTGAATCCCCTAGGTGTAAGAGATCAAACCATTCTTCAGAGATTCAAAATGATCCCTTGGTGCATCGTGAGGGTTGAAAGGACTAAGACTTCAGAATGAATACTGGCAAATAAAATAGGGATTATGGAGACAAACATGTCACATTATGGCGATCATGATTTAGGAGTGAACATCAAAAGAATCACATGTACTAATTAGTTGTTAGCCATATGTCACCAGGGTTTACTTATGACACCTCAACATCGACACCATTTTCTGTCAGGATACTTTTTTCTCCACAAGACAATTGTAGGCTCTACTTCTGTTTCTCTGACAGTTTCTGATATCTGATATATGCCTTATCTTCAGAATATCGAATTATCTTTTTTTAGTTCGAATAAAATTGTAGGCAGTTTTAATAAGCATTAGAATTTCCATTTAATAAGTTTATTATGATAGGCTATATCAGAAAAGTGCGATGTAGCTATACATTTTTTTAAAAAAATATGTTATTTATTTAACAATAAAACGCGTCAGTAGAATAACGAGGATTGCCAATTTCATGGAGATGTATAAAAGTACACACCCGCGCACAGCCAGACTACAGTAACTGCATACATCACAAGTGAGCAGTTACGGTGTATAGGCGTCGCAGGGCAGCACATTTGTTCCCAGCTATGAAATGGTCACGAGGATCATTGTGGTCCATGTTTTTCACAATGATTTCTCGTCCGTCGGGAGCACGACAAAAAATCTGTCACCCTGCACTCTCCTATTGTCAACAAAACAGCACCGTGAACGACTTCAAAAGGCAGCGTTATACGAGAGCATGCAGTGACGAGTTTACTCGGTGCGCACAGCACATCTCAATTTGTCATTAATTTGTGAGATGTATTTTTTCATTACGACATGCATTTTTTCATGCTGGTAACAATACATATATACTAGTATATACTATTCCATGCAGATACACAAACTAATGACACCTTCAAGCATTAAGTTAAATAATTTAAATTTTCACCCACTTGAAGTTGTGTCTCGCTTCGGCGACCCACAATTTCAAGTGGGTGAAAATTATTGTCACTTTGTTTCATTTGAGACCAAACCTTTGTAAATCCTTCATTTTAAACACCCCTTTCATTCCCAATGACTGTGACTGTGTTTGTCTTGGCATTGTTGAACTGATGTGCAATTAATTAATTTGTAGTACGAGAACTCATGTGTCAGTTAATAAATCATTTTGTTTATTGCCGTTTATTGTTCCTGTCATTCACCACAAAAGTACTTGTGTTCGACAAAAAGCAGAGGTGACAAAAGATTCTTCTTCAAAATCATATTTCTGGTGTTCATTTCGGGGAGTAAGCGCACCGAAAATCTAATTAGTCCTATTTAACAGAAAATTAATGAGCATAACTTGATAAATGAACAGTGTCCTTCAATTTGATCCCTAGCTGTTTGTCTTTTTGTCGGTAAAAAGAGCAGATCAGAATGATTAATGTACATGATAATTGCAGGCAATATGGTATACAACACAAATCATGCCCTGCTTAGCCAAATAGACAGTAACTGCTAACTTGAAAAGTGAGCAGTTCCTGCCGTTTGGCTTTGTACGGCAGAATAGACCGTCGTATGAAAGCAAACTAAAGTAACTGCTAACTTTTCAATCAAACAGTTACTGCTATTTGATTCTGCGTCACAGTGTAACTATGAAAATATACAAGATATCGGGAGTTCAAGTAAGCTGCGCACATATTTATTGGTGAAAAAATCTTTGTGTGTGGAACCATACACCTTAAACATAAAGGGGAACCACCTCATAACAGCAATGGCGAGATATAGAATGAGCTCACATGATTTAAAAATAGAGAGAGGACGATTCAATAATCCAATAACTCCAATAAACCAACGAATATGCACAAGGTGTGAATCAAACGAAATTGACGACGAAATACACCTTCTTCTCCACTGTAATGCCATGAACAATGAACGCGAAATCTTGCTTAATTCTATAGCCGGAATTATCAATATGCAACCAGCAAATTATATTTTTCTCGAATTATGACATCTAGAGACATAACAGTGGTGAAGTCGCTAGCAAAATTTATCTATGGTTGTTTTAAACAAATTAAGGGTTAAAAATATTGAGTATGATAATGTAAATTCATCTTCAAGCTGAAATATTTTGTATGTGTGTCGTGCCGTGCGTGACTAGCATGATTAATTATTATCATCATGATCATGATTATGTGTCATTATTATCGTTTTAACGTTACATTTTTATGTAGAACAATCACAAGTCACCTGTCGCTATATTATCCATATTATCATGCTTTCATGATTTGACTTGGCTCTCGGATCTTATTATTTGGCTTTTTAGGGCCGGCTAGGGACGTTTCCGTCGCCTTTGTTATCATACGAGGTGGGGCCTTATGGAGGATTTCAGAGTTGCTGAGTCAACTGATTTTCTCTATGAGGTCGGGAATGTTTTTCTTCGATTGTAACTCCTAAGTATGTGGTACTAACTAGGTCGTGAGTGAAATTGTATGAACAATATAGTGAATTAAAATAAGCTGTAATGTTTTTGTGCGAGAGCCATATAGATAATAAATCACTAGTTAATTAAACAAACGTTATTGCTATTGTGTGAGTGCCATGTCCTGCGTTAATGGCACGCATAATTATTATCCGTAATTTTTATTCTTATTACATCACTAAGTCTCCAACACTCGATAATATGGATGGTTCTGATGCTATACTTTGTTGGCAGTCGACGAACCACCATGTCCGACTTTTATTAGTATGTATATATTGTGTTTCGGTGGTATTACTGTTATTACGTTGTTAAATTTGCATCACTAGTCTATATCAGGGAATCGCCGAGTTCATAGCGACTGTGCTTGCATGGTCACATGGCTCGGAGCTACCTGTGTCGCAGATTGTCACATTGATTGTACTTGCATGATATAACATTTGATTTTTATTGTCTTAATACATTCTCAAATTACTGTAGCATAATTATGTACTTGTATATATTCTAGGCTTCTACGCTTTCCAGACTTTTTTGCTACTATATATATAATTAGCATGTCATACATAGTAGCTATTTCATCTCTGGTTTTGGTGCGGGAAACAAAATAATAGCCCTTACGTTACCCTGGCAATGCCTTTCAATTTTATTTTAATTATATACCCAGTGTTTCTTATGGCAATGCCAGTTAACGTGATTTTAGTTATATATGTCATACTATGTATATTGTCATATGATTTTAACAAATTAACAATGTTGTATATACATGTACATATCTCTATTTCTATGACAAATAAGTCTGGATTGACTTTCTTTCTGTCAATAAAATATCTGTCTGTCTGTCTGTCTGTCTGTCTGGTATGTAAGTGCAAACATTACCGCTCATCCAAATCAAATGGTTGTAACTGCGTACATTAAAAGTAAACCGTTACTGTCATTAGCTTCACAAGGCAGAATAATTCTCTTTCTGTCGCTAACCCCTGGCCTGCTGGGTCATTCTATGTTATTTGTACTTTGAACAGTGCGATTAATCATGAAAATTATGTAAACACACGTAAATAGATGACAAATTTACGAGCCAGTCAATAAATTATTGATCAAGTTCAACCCCTAGCTGTACGTAGTGATTTGTTTGAATATTGATTATAATCGATGACCAGTCGTTTAGTAGATCAATTATGATGATCGATTATAAATGATTAATCAATTATTGCTGATAAATTTATTGATGGACAAATTTACAATATTGCATGTAGCTCGCTCAGCGGTCCGCCAGATGCCCATATTCTTAGCACAATTGTTGCAGTGTAGGTATGGTGGGTGTTGATAACATACTGGACAAAAATATTTTTTTTTTTCTTTTTATGCGAAAAAATGTGTTCGTGTAATTTGAGAACAACAATATCTCATAAATTAGGCAAACATATTATGTGTGCCATGACAATTTCACTCAACCGATTAACTGCGATCATCGGTTGGTTACACCAACAAATTCAAAACCAATTCACATCTATTCATAGTGATAACATAATACATACTGGGCTGTAATTCAGAATAGTCACTGGAATTACGCTTTGGACCCCAAACTAAACAAGCTGCTATGCCAAATATCATGTCCATCACAAATCCCTATAATTAATTATCGATTTAGCTAATTAAAAGTCGCACCAAAGTAATATATTGCAATTAACGCAACAAGAGCCTGATGAAGTTCCATCAATCAATCAATCAATCAATCAATCAATCAATTAATTAATCAATCAATCAATCAATCAATCAATCAATCAATCAATCAATCAATCAATCAATCAATCAATCAATCAATCAATCAATCAATCAATCAATCAATCAATCAATCAATCAATCAATCAATCAATCAATCAATCAATCAATCAATCAATCAATCAATCAATCAATCAATCGATCAATCAATCAATCAATCAATCAATCAATCAATCAATCAATCAATCAATCAATCAATCAATCAATCAATCAATCAATCAATCAATCAATCAATCAATCAATCAATCAATCAATCAATCAATCAATCAATCGGTCGGTCGGTCGGTCGGTCGGTCGGTCGGTCGGTCGGTCGGTCGGTCGGTCGGTCGGTCGGTCGGTCGGTCGGTCGGTCGGTCGGTCGGTCGGTCGGTCGGTCGGTCGGTCGGACGGTCGGTCGGTCGGTCGGTCGGTCGGTCACATGTATAGTCTTTTGAGGAAATCATTGGTTTTATAGTTTTACACTTACCGAAAATAAAACATAATTAGAATGTGTGTGAAGAGAAGTTGGTGTTGATGGTTTTGTGTTAACAACTGGTTAAGGATGTACGCTGCCTAATCATGGTAATTATATAATATATTTTCCTATGAACCACAATTTTGTCATTCATCATTAAGCGGAACTCTCCAAGAATTGATCAGCTATCGCTCTATACCAGAAACGAACAAGGGACAGCGTAGTGTTGTATTCCACCAAAATTTAAATAACGACGAAATGAAAAAAGGCGATAAGTAGCTCTGCCGTGAAAAGCCATCAGGTAGTATCTGCTTACTTTACAAGTAAGCAGATTCTGCCGTTCAGCTTTGCACAGTAGAGCTGATCTGGTCAAGTGACAAATTGGGCGACTATCAGTCAGACAGATATGTTATTGACCTGTTGACATAAATAAAGCAGTAATACATAAGATTCTCATATGTATTTCTGATAAAAGTCATTACAGACTTATTTGTCATAGAGATATATGTACATGTATATACAAAATGGTTAGTCTTGTAAAATCATTATAAATTTAGGCCCTACATGGTTCTCAAAATAGTAGAGATTTCAATTATTTGCTACAGATGAAGTATCTGAATAAATAACAGAAGACTAAATAATAAGGCAGCCAGTAGGGTTGTGAGACAAAATAAAGTTTAAATGACAGCAGGAGTTTATAACCTTTGTTCTGCAAAGTTAATTAAATCATCATCATTATTTTACATTGTACCTTGTTTGAAAGACTTAAAAATCATTCTAATTAATTTGGGAAACGAACAATTAATTAATTTGATTCACAATAACAATAAATTGCTGCATGTCTGTTTATTGAACTGGTTATGCATGTCCAATCTTGAAGGATATCTATTCAATCAGTTTATTACAATGACTTATAGGTCCATATATTACCAACATAGCATAGAATGAATGAATAATCGAAGGTTTCACATGTTTAAAATCTTCATGGAAATCTGTGTCTCTCCTTGAAGGAAGGTAAAATGGACAGTACAGTTATCTAACTTATTTGTGCTTTGTTTACTCGTTTTTCATTTATTCCTTCTTTCACCGAATTCTGCACGTATTCCCGCATTTGTTTATTCATTAATCCATCCATTTCCACTTGCACACGTTTTATAGGTTATTATCTAACATCATTGAACATCACCATAATGCACACAAATATTGGATGGCTCATTTGAACAGAAAATACTGTATCATTTCATGTTTGTCCTGGAAAGACTCAATCAGCTGACTATCTCATACTCTTAGATAAGAAAGCCTGTATCTGCCACTTTGTGAAGTGGCAGATACACCCTTTCGTCTCTAAGGGAGCGATATATGTGACTGTTAGCCAGAGTTAACAGGGCGTTAATACACTATTGATTGCGTGATTAATAAAACAACTCCGTCATTACCCTGGCCCTCCCCGCTGTACCATTCCGTCTAATGATGTTTAAATTGATCGTCCGGGGGCATATTAATCCCGAGCGATCCTGGGAGGCAGGGATCTACCCCCGTCCCCCCCACCACCACCACCACCGCGAGTTAATTATGTGCCGGTTAAATTTGTGTTTCCAATACCTTCCATGTAATTAACCCTCTCTGTCCTCGCCGCCCCTCAGGGCCCCGGGTCTACTCAATCCTCTCGAATAATCCATGGAGCACCCTTTAATCCCCGCGGCTGTTTTGTGGCGGTTATCAAACGCGGCGGGCTGGGAATTCCTGCGGAATTCTCAGCCGCCGCGTTTGATAACCGCATCCGTCGTCGTTTATTATCACGAATTATTGAAGTTTACCGGCGATTACAATTTAAAATCGCGATGTTTGAAAGCTGAAATTCCTCCCCCGCGGGGCGGAAAATCTCCCGCGGCCGCCGGCAGAGAGACGGCGCGGTTAATGATCCGACAATTTTCACCGCGGCTCATCTCAATTATCCAAACTTATATGGAAGTTGGGTCCGAGGAGATCCTGGTCAATTTGCCGGAACAGAAATGGAGACCCGCCCCCTCATTCCAGGGGAGACCGCTAGTTTCTGATTGAAGAGACAGCCACATAATTGCGTGCCATCTTCCCCAGTAGATTCCTGCCCGACTAAATCGGTCGGATCTGTTGTTATTCCACCAGGCTGTTGAACTAATAACATTATTCCCCGAAGTGTTCGCGGGGTACGCGCCCAGAGATCCGCGGACGCTGCGGCTGCTATTTTTTGGACTTCTCAGAGATATTGCTATTCGGCACCACCCACCGTCGCCGACCAATCGCAGCGCCTGATTTATTATCGTCGTGTCACGTGACACTCTGATGATGATCGTACGTGACCCACTGAGCGTCTTGACCTTTGAATGGTTCAGTGATTATACTGCTCTACAAAATCAAAAGCAAGTACTGTCTCCTTTGCACGGCGGCATACGTGTGAGAATTATAAAAAATAAAATACCACGTCTTTCCAATGAGGAACGGTATTTTCACGTCATCATGTGGGTTTAAAATTACCTATCAAATGCCGTTTTGGTGACGCGAGGTTTCGAGTGGCTTGCGAATCATTAAAGGGAATTAATTATTTATAATATGTGACAAATAAAACATCCAAAAAATAATTATATGTTGAAAGTATGAAAATGTAGGATGAACATAATAACTGACCTAGCTACTTACAACTCACCTTATAAGTTATATGATTATCACTCACCCAGCAAACACGACACATATACCCAATGTTTGACCAATGTTGGGCCAACGTCGTAGACGGTGGGCCAGCATTGGTCGAACAATGAGTTTATGTAGTCACTTCATCACTCACCCTACCCTACACCTCATCATCAATCCCATCTATCACCTCATCACATACCTCATCACTTACCTCTCAATTAACTCAGCACTCACTATTTCACTCATCTCATCACATGCCTCATCATTTAGCACATCATTTACCTCATTTCTCAATCACTCAACGCATCACTCATCTCATCACTTACCTCATCACTCACTTCACAACTCTCCTCATCGATAACCTCATAACCGACCAACTACATCTCATCATACACCTTCTTTAATTCACATCATCAATTACCTCACTTTTCATTTTTTCTCACTCATCATTCACCTCTTCATCCACCTCATAATTCACCTCATGATTCTACCTTACCAGTCACATCATTAATCATAGTTCTAAATCACTCCGCTCATCAATCCTGCAACATTTAGCTGATCATCCACAAGTGATATCATGATCATTAGTCATATAATAACTCACCTAATCATTCACCTCCTCATCACTTACCGCTATATCACTATACTCATTCGTCTCGTCACGCACCTGACCATTCATGTCATTTTATGCAGATCAGACATCACTTACATCAACCCTGACCTCTTATGTTATCCATTCATGGTCATTGTCCTATTATCTGCCGATATTTCATGATTCCATTACTATCTAAACATTCTTTCTCAGCTACACACTTTGTAACTCATTACTCATATTATCACACACATAATTATTCACCTGATCACTCATTTTTATTGGGGGAGAGCCACATCACTCACACGATCACTCATCTCATAATTGATCTTATCACTCACAACACTCACTTATCACACCATCATTCCATCACCTCATCACCCCATCACCCTATCACCTTATCACCTCATCACCTCATCAGCCCATCACCTCATCACCCAATCACACCATCACCTCAGCACCTCATCACCTCATCACCTCATCACACCATCACACCATCACCTCAGCACCTCATCACCCCATCACTTCATCACCTCATCACCTCATCACCTCATCACCTCATCACATCATCCCATCACCTCATCACCCCATCACCTCATCACTCTATCACTCCATCACCTCATCACCCCATCACCTCATCACCTCATCAACCCATCACCCCATCACCTCATCACCCCATCACCCCATCACCTCATCACCTCATAACCCCATCACCTCATCACCTCATCAACCCATCACCTAATCACCCCATGACCTCATCACCCCATCACCTCATCACCCCATCACCTCATCACCTCATCACCTAATCACCCCATGACCTCATCACCTCATCATCTCATCACCCCATCACCTCATCACCTCATCACCCCATCATCTCAACACCTCATCACCCCATCACCCAATCACCTCATCACCCCCTCACCTTATCACCTCACCTCCTCATCACCCCATCACCTCATCATCTCATCACCTAATCACCTCATCACCTCATCACCCCATCACTTCATCACTCCATCACCCTATTACCTCATCACCTCATCACCCAATCACTTCATCACCTCATCACCTCACCACCTCATCACCTCATCACCTCATCACCCCATTATCTCATCACCTCATCACCTGATCACCCCATTATCTCATCATCTCTTCACCTCATCACCCCGTCACCTCATCACCTCATCACCCCGTCACCTCATCACCTCATCACCTCATCACTCCATCACCTCATCACCTCATCACTTCATCACCCCATCACCTCATCACCCCATCACCTCATCACCCCATCACCTCATCACCTCATCACCTCATTACCCCATCACCTCATCACCTCATCACCCCCATCACCTCATCACCCCATCACCTCATCACCTCATCACCTCATCACCTCATCACCTCATCACCTCATCACCCCATCACCTCATCACCCCATTATCTCATCACCTCATCACCTGATCACCCCATTATCTCATCATCTCTTCACCTCATCACCCCGTCACCTCATCACCTCATCACCCCGTCACCTCATTACCTCATCACTCCATCACCTCATCACCTCATCACTTCATCACCCCATCACCTCATCACCCCATCACCTCATCACCCCATCACCTCATCACCTCATCACCTCATCACCCCATCACCTCATCACCTCATCACCCCCATCACCTCATCACCCCATCACCTCATCACCTCATCACCTCATCACCTCATCACCTCATCACCCCATCACCTTATCACCCCATCATCTCATCACCCCATGACCTCATCACCTCATCACCCCATGACCTCATCACCCCATCATCTCATCACCCCATCACCTCATCACCTCATCACCCCATCACCTCATCACCTCATCACCTAATCACCCCATGACCTCATCACCTCATCATCTCATCACCCCATCACCTCATCACCTCATCACCCCATCATCTCAACACCTCATCACCCCATCACCCAATTACCTCATCACCCCCTCACCTTATCACCTCACCTCCTCATCACCCCATCACCTCATCACCTCATCATCTCATCACCTAATCACCTCATCACCTCATCACCCCATCACTTCATCACTCCATCACCCTATTACCTCATCACCTCATCACCCAATCACTTCATCACCTCACCACCTCATCACCTCATCACCTCATCACCCCATTATCTCATCACCTCATCACCTGATCACCCCATTATCTCATCATCTCTTCACCTCATCACCCCGTCACCTCATCACCTCATCACCCCGTCACCTCATCACCTCATCACTCCATCACCTCATCACCTCATCACTTCATCACCCCATCACCTCATCACCCCATCACCTCATCACCCCATCACCTCATCACCTCATCACCCCATCACCTCATCACCTCATCACCCCCATCACCTCATCACCCCGTCACCTCATCACCTCATCACCTCATCACCTCATCACCTCATCACCCCATCACCTTATCACCCCATCATCTCATCACCTCATCACCTCATCATCTCATCACCTCATCATCTCATCACCTTATCATCTAATTACCTTATCACCTTATCACCTTATCACCCCATCACCCCATCACCTCATCACTCCATCACCTCATCACCACATTTTCTCATCATCTCATCACCTCATCATCCCATCACCTTATCACCTCATCATCTAATTACCTTATCACCTCATCATCTAATTAACTTATCACCCCATCACCTCATCACCTTATCACCTCATCACCCCATCACCTCATCAACTCATCACCTCATCACCCCATCACCTCATCACCTTATCACCCCATCACCCCATCACCTCATCACCTCATCACCTCATCAACTCATAACATCATCACCTCATCACCCCATCACCTCATCACCTCATCATCTCATCACCTTATCACCTCATCACCTCATCACCCCATCACCTCATCACCTCATTACCTCATCACTCACATCAGTTCTTACTAAATCAATCACCTAATCACAACTTCACAAGTCAACTCCCATCGTTATTCATTCGAGCCTCATACGCCCTTCTGATACGAACCTTTTCTTGCAGAGTGATAAAAATGTCTTGGTGTGACCTTATTAGACTTCACCACTGTCAATAATAATACGATATCAATCAGAAAAATTGTGCCCTTGCAATTATTGTAAGCAGCATGTCAGGGTAAACGTCGTTTCCAGAGGTCAGATTTGGATCATGTTAATATTGTTGTGTACACTAGAAGCCAATAATATTATCATAAATGTATAATCTGATAAACTGAATGCCTAGAAGCAAACAGCTGTATAATTCAATGCTTAACCTTCAGTCAAAGATAAAGTCGAAAAAGACAATCGTCAAAGAATGTGGTATGCAAGTCTAATAACCTGTCTGCGCAACATATTCGAAATTGGCTGGCTGAGATGTGCAACATTGATAATTATTGTGTGTGATGTTATAGATTATTTAGAGTTGGCTTGGCATTTTGTAGAAACTTTCTATGCTGCATACTGCGGCTGGGTCAGGCTTGCACATATCACCTTTGATTAACAACCATACCCTAAACATGAAATGTAGTATGATCAGCAAAATGCGTGGATCATGCTAGGTGGATGTCCAAATGCATTATAAGGGAACATAATACATTACTATGGAAGCTACTGATTTACATTCTAGATATTTAGGTGGAAGCTGCGGCGTGTGTGGATACAATACAGCAAAACATATCCTGATAGGCAACGTATAAGCCTTTGGAGCAGAGTGATCCGAGCGCCTTGTAGGGGCAGCATTACAACAAGTTGATATCGAGAACACTTTGGAACTACGAATGGGCTATTATTGGGCCAGCGTCGTAGGATCAATACCGGACCAGTGTTGCTTGACCAACATTATCCCACCAATGGGACACGTGCTTAGGGGTTTTGTAAAGTTAAAAAAATTAAACAATCTGAGAACAACTCGGAAGTGGGTGTGTGGGTCAAGCCCCAACTTGGATTTTTTTTTAATTTAGTGTGTTTTTTTTGTACATGTTTCTAAAAAAAATAGCTTGACAAGAACTCTGCCAGGGATGTGACTGGGATATCATGGTACATGCCAGCGGTTTTTGCACCGGTTCACCTTGACGTTTTAATACCTACAGTGTCAATGTTCAGTCAGGTGTTAAAAGAAAACTGTTCGAAATAAAGAGGAAATGATTCTGTTATATACAGAAAGATATCCATATGCAAGGCACAACAAAGGTTTGTAATTGTAATATTATAACGGTTTTCAATTCAACGTGATGGAAATTTGTTTGCTGCTCACCAGACGAAATGGGTTAACACTTGAAATATTCGCCCGCATTTTTTGGCAGTGCATACTGGCTACATTGAGAAGAAGTGAATTTAAACTACAATCATGAATCAATTTTATAATAACATTGCCATATTTCACACGTTTTCAATCGATGATCACCAATGAGCCGCAAAACATACAAGATAAAAGTGTACCCTGAGACTAAAAGGGTCCACGGTGTGCTATCACCTATTTTGACGGTGGCCACGCGCGGCGATATAAAACAGTGGGCAATAATTACAACAACCGTTATTATGTATGGATTCGCTGTTTGCTGCTCCTGGGGCCGCACTAAATCCCATAACGCTGTTGTTACAGAGGGGATGATCTCATTTAGCGGGTTATTCTGGTTTTTAGATGTCCGTCTCTCACATCAATGTGTCAGCGGTGGATCCAGACGATCCCGACGTGATGGCGCACGTCACACAGTGTCCAGAAAACACAAAACATTTGTATAACATTTATACAATGTTGGCCCAAGATTATCAAGATTATAACGAGCAATTATAATAATATGTACAAAAGTGTACTCTTTCTGTTGATTCATAATAAAAATATGTGTTAACCCTTATAGTGCGGGGACCGACTTCAGACGTCAGAATCTGACGTCTGTAGACGTCAGATTCTGACGTCTAAAGTCGACCTCCGCACGGAAAAGAAAAAAAACACATAACACAGGTATTCAAATGAAGCAGAAAGAGCTAACTAAGACATTTATGATGATTTCAAATCGAAAAAACCCCATTAGAATGCCATAAGATAAGCATTCCGTTAATTAACTCATCTATTAGTCAGAGGGCTTACAATTACTGACATGACAATGTCATGGTGACAAACCCTACATCTCCCTTTGGGACATCATGTAGATAACAATCAGATAAACAGCAATAACATTTATGGTCCAACTCTCTCCACTTTCCATAAATCAATGTTCTCATCAAGATATCGGATATAGTGAAAAATATTTCCAAAAAAAAGATTTTAGCAATAAATTCAGAAGACGACAAAATAAGAGAATTTGTTTTAATTCAGGCTATTGTTGATGGCGACAATTAAGGGGAATTGTAGCTAAGTTGACAATTATTGCTGCGGAAAAATATTAAATAACTTTCCTGATGAAATACAAATTTCAATAAAATTGTAATTACAATTTTTATTAAATTAAAATAATTATTGTGTCTGCCTGACGCGATGGATTCAAAAGCTTTGACAGAGCAAGTGAAAATTATTCAACTTCGTCAAAATGGGGGATAACTAATACCTTCATACTCATGTCTATGCCACTGGGTTACCACGAATTCACATTGTATAAATGTGTCATTTAAATGAAGGCCTTCAGCAAAACCGCAATGATATTGAACAAGCTTCAATAAAAAATGATATAGTGTGCATTTAAAAATAATTATGTGCTCACCTAGGCTACATGAAGAGGTACCTCGGTGCGGCGTGGTCACGAATATCTATCCTGAATCATTTAACCCTTTAACCGCCGGTGCCGCATATATTCGGGTTTTCCTTTTTTACTGGCACATTAAGTACCACCTTTGAAACATGTTAAAGATAAAATGTGACATCAATCTGCAATATTTGAAAACAGTTGACCTCCATTTTGGCAAATCTGAATAATTTTCACCCACTTGAAGTTGTGTCTCGCGTATTGGCACATTAAGTACCACCTTTTAAACATGTTAGAGATAAGATGTGACATCTATCAGCAATATTTGAAAACAGTTGATCTCCATTTTGTCAAATCTGAATAATTTTCACTCACTTGAAGTTGTGGATCGCGTCAGCGAGACACAACTTTAAGTGGGTGAAAATTCAGATTGAATAATTTGGCGTTAAAGGGTTGATGGTAAAATGGTGTCAGAAGTAAAATAAAAAAGCTCAAGCCTTACAACGCTGAAATCGTTTCGTTTAAACCATGGAGACCAAATGTTTTATTCAACTTGAAATCATCATACATGTCTTAGTTAGCTCTTTCCGCTTCATTCGAATACCTATGGCCGTCTGATTCTGACGTCTGAAGTCGGTCCCCGCGCTGTAAGGATTAAAACCTCATAATAGCACCACGGATAATCACATAGCAGCACACACATCAAGAAATATCTGCTTCTAACGCACGCATTCTGTTTTATTCTTGAAATGAAAAAAATGCATCGTACAAGGAGCCTGAGAATATAGACTAGCTTTGTCAAACCGTCATCCTAATTTATGGACATTGTTAAATGGTCTGCCGCTAGATAGAGATCTAGTTTAATCTTGACTACTTTATTTGGTGCTGACAGCAGCGCTGGTGCTGGTGGCGAGCCCTGGCGAACTGTGGGAGAGTTAGTGACTGGTGGCGCGTCTTGGCGGGGAGTTGGCGACTGGTGCCGGCAAATGGCGACACCGGCCATCTATCCCGCCCTAATTACTCCTAGCGGACTCATTAAACCCCCCTTGTCTGGCCCCTGACTGTGCCCACGGCGGCCAGGGGAGCTCTGCAATTAATTTTCTCAATGCATCCTGAATTACGCAAACATAACCCGGCCGTACTTTATTTGGGCAGCCCGGCGGAGTCCCTCATTATGGGCGTACGGGGCCCTTTTCCCCATTTGTCTCCCCGGCAAGAACAATAGACTCCCGACTACAAAGCGCAGCACCACAGATAGCAATCGCTGTGACACACCAATCCCTGTCCCCAATTTACAGCGATAACATTAAGTCCTCTTGGATATGAAAGGGTGTATCTGCCACTTTATAAAGTGGCAGATACACCCTTTCATATCCAAAGGGATGATTATAAGTCCTGTGATATGAGGATCGTGTAATCAATGTACGTTTCCAAGTGTGTATGAAATCAAATAACATTCCTGTGAATTTGATCAAACTCTGTGGGTTCAAATACTCAGTTAAAAAATATTTTTTTTATTGACAATTTTTTCATCATTTGAAGCTGGAAATTGCGTTAGTTTCAAATTATGAAAAACCGAAATAAGCAATTCATTGGGACGAGGGTTACTCGTTCAGCGCGGGAACCGTCTTTAGACGTCTGACGTCTAAATACGGTTCCCGCACTGGAAGAATTAAAAAAATGTAATGGCCGTAGAAACCATTTAGACCTATATAGCTATTCAAATGGAGCTGAAAGAGCTAACTACCATTTATGATGATTTCAAATTTAGAAAAATCTCTGGTCTCTTGGTTTATACATAATGTCTCAGCTTTGTACTGGTTAATTATGCATATTATTTTGTGAAGGACTATTTTCAGCGATGATCTCTCGAGTCGGAATGACACAGATCACTACGCTTCATTCAAGTGAGCAGCACGAGATGCTGACCCGAGATTGGTTTAATGTAGGACCAGTGACGCAGACGGTGGCCCAACATTAAGCCTCTATTGGATCGACGTTTGGTGTTTGATGTGATATCATGGAAGGAGATCTGGTGCTATGTGGGCCAACGTCTTAACCCGTCTTTGCCAAAATTCGCACATGTATGCACACAAACAAATATTCAGGAATTCAACCAGGTACTTGATAAGGCAGTTAGTAACCGTTCATGTATGAAATAGTACTGTTTAAAGGCTGACAACAGCTAGGAAATAGCCATAATTATATAGAAATGCTAGCCAACAAGTCATTTAAGTAGTTGTTCATTAGTCCACCCATCCACTCATTCATCCATCCATCCATCTATCCATCCATCCATCCATCCATCCATCCATCCATCCATCCATCCATCCATCCATCCATCCATCCATCCATCCATCCATCCATCCATCCATCCATCCATCCATCCATCCATCCATCCATCCATCTATCCATCCATCCATCCATCCATCCATCCATCCATCCATCCATCCATCCATCCATCCATTCATTCATTCATTCATTCATTCATTCATTCATTCATTCATTCATTCATTCATTCATTCATTCATTCATTCATTCATTTATTCATTCATTCATTCATTCATTCATTCATTCATTTATTCATTCATTCATTCATTCATTTATTCATTCATTCATTCATTCATTCATTCATTCATTCATTCATTCATTCATTCATTTATTCATTCATTCATTCATTCATCCATCTAAGTATTCAATTTTTTATTCGTTCGTTTATTCATTTATTAATTCGAAGTCGAGGTTGCAGCTGAACACACCCATATTCTTCTTTAGAGTCCAACATGGGACATAAATTAATTTGCTCGGCGCACACAAGCGCTTATTCTGACAGGTCGGCATTTTTTTAATATTTGTTTAACTTTCAATGCAAATAATAAGACGTTCGCCTAGGTTGACCGATGATCGTCGACGGTCGGGAACTGTCAACAGTGAAAGCATACCACAAACGTCGTAGGTAAAATTAAAAAAAAACAGTTTCACAAACATATAGCTCCCAGAGAACAACAGTTCTGCTCTGCAGTGAAAAGTCACAGTAACTGCTTACTATTCAAGTAAGTAGTTACTGCATTGTGGCCTTGTAAATCAATGCTCTGGCGTATTTGACCAGCCACACAACCACTAAAAATCACAACCATCAACCAGAAATTAGGACTGACGCTTTTATGAATTTTGATCGTTTTGAAGGAACGAGGTGGTAAATAGGTTAACTGATTGTCAGAGTGATTGCCCTGTTGGTTAACCTACCTCTCCAGCCTGTATTAACCCGGATGAACCTATTCGAAATCACCGCTAACCCTTGAAGCTTTACATTATCAAAATTGAGTTTGCTACCTCCTTGAAGTTGTATCTCGCTGCCGCGACACACAACTTCAAGTGGGTAAAAATTGCTTACATTTGCATAATTTGAATCAAAACAGATGGCAATCCAGCAAGTTGAAGCTCATTTTTCGTTCAAAATGTCTTGTTCAAAGAATAAACAAAAAAGCTAAGAACGATAAAAAGCTAAAATCGGTCATAAACGCGATCAGCACTCTAAGCGTTAACGCTTGGAGCGCGAGAGCAAATTTATGTGAGATTAAAGGTAAAACGAAAACCCCTTGGAATATGTGTTTGATTCCTTGGTTTGCTAAAACACACTATTATGATAATCGTAAGATATAGACTCTAGAAATCAGAGTGTCATTTGTGCCTCTCAAATGTGCGGCACGCTTGACACTCTGCCTGCTAGAGGTCCATAATGTGATGCACTTTGAGGCCCAAGTGTCGCGTACTCGTCACCAAAACTCCATGGCGGCGGTTTAACACCACGTGACGTTAATATGCCGTCTTACTGTCATTGGGTGGATTTGCACTTGACAATAGCACTTTGGATGGAATTATTATTTTTATTATCATAATCAAAGTATTATTATTTTTGGCGAAGGTGTGAATTGCGTTACCTTTTAAACATGTTAATGATAAAAAGTGACATAAATCAGCAATATTTGAAAACAGTTGATCTCCATTTTGTCAAATCTGAATAATTTTCACTCACTTGAAGTTGTGGATCGCGTCAGTGAGACACAACTTCAAGTGGGTGAAAATTCAGATTGAATAATTTGGCGGTTAAAGGGTTAAAGCGCTAAATTATTTTTGTATAAACCAAAGATCTGTTTTCAATTTGAAATCATCAGAAAACGTCTTAGTTATTCCTTTCCGTTTCTTTTGAATACCTATGTCATGGGTCTACGGCCATTTGAAATATTTTAATTGTTTCAGTGCCGGGACCGTCTTTATACTTCAGATTCTGACGTATAAGGACGGTCACCACCTGAAAGGATTGATTATAAGAGTACAAAACTTACCTGGAGCCCATATGTTGCATAAAATGTAGGTCATTAAGAAGGTGTTATTAAAGTCTGATGTACTAGCAATAATTTATCAAAGTATCACTCTTGTCAATACAAATATCATTCAGAGTTCGAATTCGAAGGGACACATTATACTAAAAAATTCAACAGATAAAAACATAATGGACATAAATGTCATTATATTATATTATAGGGCATTTATTTTGCCCTTCACGTGGTTCAGCATATAGTGCTTGCTGAGCACTAATACCTTGGATCTCATGTTCTACTCAAACTCTTCAAAACATGGTAATTACGCATGTTAGTCACACGTATGAAGATCATGGTGTGGTCTTTGCTGATTGTTAACATCACACAATGCAAGCTAAATTAATCATATTTTTGTGAATTAAACGTTAATAATTTAGCTCGGGTCCGTATTTAAATTGCCGCCCTGAATTTCTCGCCCTCAAATGTTTGCCCTCCACCAGTCACTGCTGGCCTTCGCACTCTCGTCCTCTGTGAATTATGTTCAAAGTTGAGGTGCAGCGACGATCTCGTCCAGAGGCAGCCATTAATAAGCGTTCATGAGAATAGAGGTCCCGCCAACAATTACCCGCCTCAAAATGGCCGCTCCACACATGTGGCTACAAACACCCGCCCATTCTGCACGGCGAGATTGCTCTCGCGTTGTCTCCCGTGATTAATGGCCGACTCTCGCCCTCCAATGTTTTGTGCGGCTCCAGAGCGGGGGCGTCCCCGCTTGCCTATTTGGCGGTGTTTAAAAATTAATGGTACTGTTGGCTATGAACAGCTAGAGTTGATCTTTGCTCCCTTGGCCAGAGGGACAGAGGTATCCGTGAGAGGACCACCCGCGAAGCGGGGTGGTTCCTTCAGGGATACCTCTGTCCTACACGTATGGCGAGTCTGGGTGATGGGTGGCGCCCCTTCACACCACAAGGGGGGTGGACATGCTCTTACACCAGTCTGACGTAAAGGGCTGTTAGGCCCTCATACAAAATGACCGGTGTGGTCAAGGGGTGGTCAGCCACTTGAAAGTCCTCTCACTCAAACACAGATGCTGGACTCACTCTACAAAATAATACGACTCACTCTACAAAATAATACCATGGTTTATTCACGAAATGAAAATCTATTTTGTATATAGAGAATTTCTTGGTAGTAGAATTTTTAATTTAATTTTATATTTGATTTAAATTTAATGAAAAAGATCATGATTATTAGTATTATTTTTCGATTTCTTAACATAAGGTTCTTTTGGCTAAATTTCAAACAAATACCTTTAAATTCAAACAAATGCCAAAAGTATTTGTAATGGAAATAATTTACATATGTAATGAAAACGATCATGATTATTAGTAACTTAATATTTATTTTTCGATTTTTCAGCATAAGCCTAGAGGTTATTTTGGCTAAATTTCAGACAAATAATTTTAAATTCAAACAGATGCCACAAGTATTTGTAATGGAAATAATTTACATATATTTGGAAAAAAACGCCAACTTTTTTAAAATAACAATTATGCGAACACGCTATTGGTAATGACAGGTGTTATTAGAATAGACAGGGGATGGGCATGGCAATGGCTTTCATTGACGGCTCTCTTATATGGCTAACAACCTGTCTCTCAAAAATTCGATGGGTGACACTAGTCAAACGAGGTCGGAACGAAAAAAAATGAGATCAGAGAAATATATATTAATTTTGATGCGGTCCGTTTTTCTTAAAGTTCATTCAACAGGGTGATACAGTGCTTCTCAATTGCTTGGTGTTCGGTAAGTCATTTGGATTCGATTATTCACTGATTACAGGTCAGTTAATTAATTCGCTGGTTGCTTAAATTATTCTTTGTTTAATTGTTATTTTATTTCTTGCATTGCTTCGCCCTCTTTATTTTTGCTTTATTGGGTGAATGACTGCTTCATTGAGATTTACCTAATTGATTGTGAAATGGTAAATTGGTTTGGTTGTTGTTTGTTTGTTTGTTTGTTCGTTCTTTCGTTTGTTTGTCTGTTTTTTTGGTTGTTTGGTTGTTTGGTTACTTGGTTGTTTGCTTTGTTAGTTGATAAGTTATTGGATTGGTTGGTTGTTTGGTGTTTGGTTTATCCATTCATTTTTTTTATTTCTGAAGAATTTTAGTGATATGTGGTTGGTTGGTTGGTTGGTTGGTTGGTTGGTTGGTTGGTTGGTTGGTTGGTTGGTTGGTTGGTTGGTTGGTTGGTTGGTTTTGTGGTCAGGGTGAGAGTTAGGGTCCATGGTTGGGGTCGGGTAAGGGTTCCAGTACCTGGTTCCCCATAAAACCCGGTATCGACCTGTCAACCATACTCTCATCATACCCTAAAGGGTCTGACTTTCGTCACCCATTCAAGGGCATGCCTTTCCATGTTTTCAACATGGTGCACTGACCGAGGAGAAGTATAGCCTGATTTATAAAAAGGAAAACAATCATACTGATATTAATTATACCTCGTCTAAGGCATTTACTAATGTAGTCAGATCCTGACTTGAGTCGGATCCGGTAACCATCGGGTTGTCCAGTGGGGCTTTCCCCAATCTACTTCTCACCAAGAGATCACGTAGATTTTGTCCCCTTTTAAATGTTGTTACACACCGTTTATACAGGATGTTCGAATGTTTCGCTTGAAGTTTGTTGAAGGAAGTCTTCACTAATTTAGCTGCCTCCGCTGCAGTTGCAGAGGAGGTAATAACAAAGGGGGTGACGCCACCATCTTTAGGGGAAGGTACCGTATTAAAGCCGAATGGAGAAAACGTTTTCAGGGCTAATGGCCACTTCCTTTCCGCTTCAAGTTGCCCAATCTTATTTGGAGTTATGTCTCCCGTGGTTTACCGTCTCCCGTATTCTTCAATACTTCAAGATACAACACTCTCAGATGGGTCGCCCTGCAGCTCCAGGGGTTAAAGTGTGTGGCAACTGCTGTGTCCTTCTTAAGGCGCACATCCGAACGATGTATGTTTATCCTTTTTCTGAAGGAGAGCACAGTTTCCACTACATATAATTTATTGCATTTTGAACAAACTATACAGTAAATACCGTTAGTTGAATCACACCTTTGTGTGGTAGGAATTTAAATTTGATTCCAGACATCCAGTGCGCCCCCCATGGTCTTACCACTCTCTACAACTACTTGCGTCGAACATAATTCACAGTTCTTAGTAGTGCATCTTTTAGAAGATCCCTTGTTCGGGTTTTTCCTCAATTCACACAAGGTTTTATCTTTAATCTTTTGCAAAAAAACGTTCCGAGTAACCTCTCCTAACTAGTGCTGCAAAGAGTTTCCTACACGCTATCATTACATCTTGCTCGTTATTACATATTCTGACATATCTAAGGATTTGTGACTTAATTAATATCCTAAAAGTTTGGTTTGTGTAACACTTTCAAATTATCTGTTGGTTTAAAATAAACTTTGGTATCAAATGTCCCTGTCTCCTTAAATCTGTTTCCTTTGTAAACTACTGTGTCTAAAAAATGCATTGATTCCGAGCTCGACTCTGCCTTCACAGTAATCGAATGGTGAGGGGTATTCAAAATTTTCTCAAATTTCTAAAATTCTTCCTTGGAGTGTTCCCAGATCATAAACATATTACCCAGGAACCTTCAGTACACTGAGGGTTTTAGGACGCATTTTTATATTGCTTTTTCCTCCCACTCTGCCAAAAACAAATTAGCATAATTTGGTGCAAATGTCTTACCCATCGAAGGTCCCCACGTTTGTAGGTACCATTGGCTGTTGACCCCAAAATGAATGTTTTCTAAATGAATTTTTAATAGTTCTAAAATTTCTTTATTCGGCATCTTTGAGTCTGGATTCCTATTAAATATTTGTTTGACAGCCTCTAACCCATTGGTATTATCTATGTTTGAATAAAGACTGTCAACATCTATTGTGGCTATAAATGCCCCTTCCTTCGCTTTAATTCCCGCAATTTTGTCATTAGTATCCTTTAGATATGATTTATGTTGTTTTGCAAGCGGTGCTAAAAAATGATCTATATATTCGGCTGACGCATAACTTTCACTACGACAATCCACTATTATTAGTCTGGCCGGTGGGACTTTTCCCTCTCCGGCCCCACTTTTCTATCCTTATGTATTTTTAGTAATAAATACATTCCACGTGGTGCAGGGTCTTCCGGACATTTCAAATAACATAGTTGTCCTGCAGCAATAAATTGGCGGTTAGCCAAACTTTCAACAATTTAGTTTATTTTTGGCATAGACTTAGGGAAAACTGGTTCCTCTAAGCGTTTGTAGTGGGCCTGGTTTGGTAGTTGCCTTTCGGCTTCACCTACTAATCCGTTTTGTCCATTACACAATTGCCGCGCCCTTATCCGCCAGTTTAATTATTATATCCTTATTCTGTTTAAGAAGTTGTATTGCTGTACGTCCCTCTCTGGCTAAATTATTTGGTGTTTTTTTAGTTCTAGAGATCCCAAGCTACGCTTCAGATGGTCCAACTCCAGCTTCAACACTGGGTTAATTGGGCCAGGTGGATTGAAATAAGACTTAGATCTGAACTTCTGATCTCTAGTTCTCGATTTTTTGTTATGAAAAAAAAGAATGATAGTTTCAATCGTTGATTGTTGATTGGTTGATTAGCGTTGGTTGGTTAGTTGGTTGGCCTGTTGTTTGAGTGGTTGGTTAGTTGGCTCTTTGATTGCACTAGTTTTCGTTTGATTGCGTGTTTGATTACCTGCTGGTTGCCTGATTGATATGTATGCGTAATTTTTTAATCACGTCATTTATTTATTTTTATGTTGATTCACTGATTTATTCGTTGAATTATAGGTGTAATAATTTCATCACTTATTGTATTTCTTCGAAATTTTAATAATATTTTGTGGTTTCACCTTTTCTCTGCATTCTTCATCTTGACCAATCACATTCCTCAGGTCACGCTGATGGAGAAGTAGGTATTTTTTAACTGGCAATGCATTTTATCAGATTATTTTCTAACATATGTCATTGTGTCTATGCACGATATAGTTTCGTCTCCAAACAAAAATGGTAGATGTATGAGTAAGACAAACGTTGATTAGCGACAGCTTCTGATTACAAATGACTGACGCTCTATGCAAACAAACGAAGATCCTCACAAACAATTATTATTAATTATCATGCGAAATAACATTCCAAGTCTTAAAGAATCGATCATTGTATGTACAGATTACCGGTACACTTTACTTGCCTTAGATGCCTTAGTTAGGTATATAAGCCTGTGTTTTGTCTTCTTTTGATCAACTATTGTTGACCAAATGACTGATTAATTATTTATCCCGCAAGCCCACTTCAATCAGCATCCAATTTTTGGATGTAGACCATTTCCTTGAATACGATGCTAAGTTTAAGGATTACCATTACAAACAAACGATGACCTGAAGAATCAAAGGACACTAATTATCAGAGACAATTCACCTTAATTTACAATTAATTGAACTTGATTAAAATCTCTCCGAAGTTCAATGTCACTAATAATTTATCATGGGCAATAACATAATTATTAAAAATGTTATGACATACCTATGTTTCCTTAATACTTTCTTAATATTGGTATAATGGTTTAAATATACCCATTGTTTTAAACCTTGAGTGAATGTATTTAATTACATTCCCAGGTATGGCCTCGCTGACACAACGCACGTAATTAATGGGATATTAAATATATAATCAAAGCCTATTACTAATATTCATTTATATTTTTTTGTCTACAAATCGCAGACTATAACTTGAGTTCATTGTGTTTCTGAAAAATCTTTTTTTACAGAAATTGATAGAACATTCACCACTTGACCTTTAGAAATACCAAGTTATATTTTAAAGACGACTTAACAATGACTACATAGGGAGGAGATTAGTACTCTAAGATTAATAAATTCACTAATTAATATGAAGACCTTCATCAACAAGCTAAACGTTTTCAAATAATTAACTAAATTTAATCAATCGGAAGGTGAAGACTCTCCTTTGCATTGTTTTCTTATCCTCAATAATACAAAAGATATAAATTAATCTTGATTGGAAGATAAGAGTGTAATTATATTACATCGTGTTCAGAATTGTCATCTATTAATTAGCGTCCTTTCAGCTAGAGCAGGTAGGTTTGAATAAATGCTTTGAACAATTTGTTAAATTGAAGTACAAATCAACATGACCCTTCATATCCAAAGAACACCCATAATCGTGATAAACAAATAGTAGCACAACGCCATTATGTACTCTCGCATAAGAGATTTGTGAGATCAGGTTAACACACATTTATTAGTAGTTTTATCCTACGAAATAATAAAAATATAGTTTGAAGAGGTGAACATTTGGGTAGAAATGGTATGGTACCGTAATGATATTAAAAATAGAAATGAAGGTTGACCCCCTGTCCAGCTGGTCAAACTAGGCCAGGTCAACTGGACTAAAAGCGATGAAAGTGTGAGAAAAGGTTTGCTGGAAAATTAAGAAATCGCCCCGATGTTGCTTTGGAGTTTGACTAACGTTGTTGAGGTTTATCCAGCTTTGTTTCAATTCTGGAGCATCGTGCTGCGTCAGCAGAGCAGCTCATCCATCATTTTTCTCACCTTTTGTGTGACAATGCGGCGAGTGCCTCGGCAAGCTGACCACTGGCACCGGTCACTGCACATCGGGCGAGGCGGCGCTGGTAGATAAGAGGGACTGGACAATGGCCAGACTGGTCAAGAGGCGCTGAACACAATGCGGGCGCGGCTAATTAACAGCCGAGCGTGTAATCGTGCTCAATCGACGATGGCCGGTGATGGAATTGGCAGACAATGGAGCGGAGTGCGCGGCATCGTAGTGACACACGCTGAGGAGGACCACCAGCAGCGATCTCCCAGCAAACACGAGATGCGAACCCGATGCCGGTACAATGCTGGGCCAGCGTCGAAGACGCTGGCCTAACATTGTACCAGAATTGGGCGAGTATCGCATGTTTTCTGGGAGCTGGTGTCTGGAGGCGTGTCTCCAGTCAAACCCTTCTCTAATGTTGTTTTGATGTTGGGCCGACGTCTTCGACGTCGCCCCAACATCAAAACAACATTGGTTCACCGTCTAGTGTTGCTGCATCTAAAAGGGTCCCGAATCCCATGTCTGCAACCAGTTGGGACCTCACCAAGGTAAGTTTACCAAGGTGGAATCTACAAAGTCAACCTTCCCACACTCCCTGTCAAAGACATCACAGACCCGACCCCTGTCCAAATCACCCCTAGCAACGGTGTGCAGGCTGACCAACCTGTCCTTTAGCAACCAAACCTCTTGTCACCCCCTGGCCCGTAAATTAACCCAGGATAATTCAATAAAAAACAGGCTACTTTAATTAGAGTTCACACTGGCGATTAAAAATATATTATTTCTTGGATACATTGTTAAATAGGTCAATGTATATCAGAAGTTCCCGTGCTACATGGCAGGCCTATTCAATGCAACATCTGACTTTTTTAAGGGGTGAATGATTTTAAAAATTATGAGTAAAATTAACAAATTATACATTATTTGCCTACAGAGTGTTATTTCCACCTGAGCTACATTCGATAATATTTCCAATTAATAAATATAACAGCAATGATATAAATATGCTAAAGAGTTTGTACCGAAATAGTGACAGTTTTGCTTCGACGCATGCTCTAAAAATGTATTTTAAATAACATGAAAATTGAGGATCAGAGAATATTAGTCCGATATACAAGAGTAGAACGGGTAACACCGTAACATGTTCTACTTCAGACAATCAGCGACATTAGACACAGTGGGCGGGGACCCTAGGGTAGTGGTTAGCACCGCTGCCTTTCACGCCAGAGTTCGGGGTTTGGTTCCCGGTCTCGGCGGTTTTAAAGAAACAATAAATGTTTCTTCCCCATCCACGTGTGAAAGTCAGTATTGTGGGGAGCCTCCGTGATCGAGAGGTAGCGTGCTCGGCCTCAGACCGCCAGGGCTCGAATTTCGAATCCTGTGTCTGGAGGAGAGTGTCATCTCAATCATCTCACCATCCCCAGGAGGTTTTCCTGGCCCAGTTTAGCCTATATGTGCACAAAGGTGGCCTAAAGCCCGATTCATTTCATTTCATAAGACACAGTTGTTGATAATTTCTAGACAATATGTGCATATTTAACTTTGCATCACCCTTATTGTATTTATGTACCACATTGCAAATGTTGACTTTTATTTCTTTTATTAACAGATGACAACATTTTTCACAGTATGGATGTTCTGAACTTTCTTAGACATGAAAGGGTGTATCTGCCGCTTGACAAAGTAGGAAATACACCCTTTGATATCCAAGGGGACGACATATTGCACAAGTGCCAGTAAACTCACATAATTTACATTTTCTTCGAGAAGGGAGAAGAGGCAGAGATTTGCATTTCGAGGTAAATACAAATTATCCAAGTGTAGTTTATTCTGGATACCCAGCCATGTCACGAATGTCATGTCACGTGATGTTAATTTGCCAAGCAACAGCCGTCTTTTAGTTTTGATCGCCAGTTTTGATCACCATTAACGAATTACATGATTTTTAAAATAATAAATATTCAACTTACTATTACCAAAACAATATTTGTGGATATCCCACAAGTATTAGATTATTTTAAACTCTTTGAAAATGGTTCTACTAAATATCAAAATAGTTCTTATTATCGTTCTTATTATAGGTTTCTACGTTTTACAGAGTGTCCTTGTTGTAACTAGTTATAATTAACGGTTACTAAGGATAGTGACTTGATAATTTTTGTTTTATTTTAAATAGCTGACATTATTTATATATCTTATTATTTATCTATCAATTGTTTAAAATATTTTCCGTCCAAATGGTTTATGTGCTTACCACTTAATGTAGCCATACGTGCTAGTGTGCGTGATTTTGATTTATAAGAGCTGGTGGCATTTAGGGAAACAAACACTTCATTTTCTAGTGGTTTTACTGATTTCAGCAAGTTCCACTTAGCATAAATTGCCCCGCCCACACTCGTGATGGACAGGAGGGGGAGGTGTCAGTTATTGTCAGTTGTATCACCTCACGTATTAGGCCAGCAATTTACCAATGCTGGCCAGATGGCTATGATGTTGGTCCGGCATTGGGCAGTAGCTGGTCTAATGTGAGAGGCATCCATCAAACACGAGGCGTTGAACCAATGTTGTTTAAATGTTGGCCAACCGTCTTCGACGTCGGCCTAACATTAAAACAACACTGGGTCAACGCCTCGTGTTTGATGGTTCTCACCAGACTGGATCCCACCTGTTCTCACTTTAAACACTCCTGTTATCACAATGAACAGAAAGTCAGATACGGTTTTCAAAACACTCAAAATCCAATAATAAATCAGAACTGAAAAAAAGACGGCGACACTTAATTTGTATTAACATAAATATTATTATGTAAAATGTAGTTTTTATTTACACATCTAACGATATTTTTTAAAAGAATTATAGCCAATCACCTAATTTTGGTGTGTTATTAGATGGCTTATTTTATTTTTTAATTGGTAAAATATCGTATCAAAATTCAGTAGGCCTAACTGTTGACACACCTGAAAAAGTTTGGTCTTGTGACAACCATTTACTATCATAGATTACTCTTGAATAAGTGATTGTGAATAAAAAAATAACGATATGATTTTGCTGTAAAATTATATCAAAACAATTTTATCGGAAAATATACAATTATCGCATATAACACAAAACACGTCGAATTTTGTTCACGTCTATATATGGGTAATACATTTTGATTTTTGTTCCAAATTTGAAAATGCGTCAATATATGCCTAAGCCAATGAAGCTGACATATTTGGATCATAGAAGATAAACAGTTAAACATTCCAGTGACAAAAATGTAGACTAGAACAAAAACAAGATATAAATTTAAAAGTTTTCCAACTCCTTAGTGTCGTAAAAATAATGCTTTAGTATTAATTAATTTATTTATTTATCAGTTTCAACACGAAAACAGATGTCAATTTCGCCCGTATTGGCAACACTGGCATACTTGAACGTACAGTTTTAGCAATTTGAATACTGTCTTTATCACTTATTAGATCATGTCTGTCCAAGTAACTTTTTTAATGCATACTCACTGTTGTAGGTTCTGTTCTAGACACTCAGTTAAAAAATTTCTATTATTATGTCAGGGTCAAATTATTATTTACTAATTTTACGTATGCCTGGCACACACGAGAATAGATGAGGCCAGCTCTATGGGAACTGAAATGAATGGAGTCTTAAGGCACCTTTGTGCAGATGTAGGCTAGACAGGGCAGAGAGGAACTCTGGGAACATTCGCAGGTATCTCAGCAAACACGCGACGTTGCCCCAATAATGTGCTAATGGTGGTCAGGCATCTGCGCCGTCGGCCCATTATTAACCCAACATTGGGTCAGCGACTTGTGGTCTCGCAGAGACGTCGAAAGCTGTGGACCAACACTAAACCAGCATTGGCTCAACATCTTGTATTTGCTGGGGTGAAAGTTACTCTCAGAGGAACGGAAACGTTGGTCCAACATTGTATACATGTTATACAAATGTTTTGTGTTTGCTGGGATGCTGAAGCGGAATTCTGCAAAAATAATTGGACGTTCTTGTGGAAACACTGCATGACATCCATCATGAGAAAACGGAACACCGACATTTGAGTCACCCCATTTTATGTGAGTAACCGACGTTGAGGCGGGGGCTCTGGTGCAGTGGTTAAAGCTGCCTGCTTGGAAAGTCGGAGATCGCGGGTTCGAAACCCACTCTGGCATTCAAGTTTCAAAGATACAGAATGTTTCTCCCCCGCTCGCTTGTAAAGATTCAATATTGTGGGGGGTCCCCGTGACCGAGATGTAGCGTGCTCGGACTCAGACCGCCAGGGCTCGGACTTCGAATCCTGTTCCTGGAGGTTCTCCTGGCCCAGTTTAGCCTATATATGGGCACAAAGGTGGTATAAAACCCCATTCATTCATTTGACTGACGTTAAATGTATACCAATAAGAACATCGCAGGGATTTACACGTACTAAACTCTTACAGCGCGGGGATCGACTTTAGACGTCAGATTATGACGTCTAAAGTCGCTTATGGCACTGAAAGAATTAAAATATTTGTAACGGTCGTAGACCCATAACATAGGTAATCAAATAAAACGGTAAGATCTAGCCAAGGAAATTCAATACTAAGGCATTTATGATGATTGCAATTGAAAAAACCCTTTGGTTTCCATAGTTTATATAAAAAAATATTCCAGCGTTGTAGCGGTTAAAGGTCAGGTGAAGTGCCCCAGGGGCGGATCCAGAACATGGGGAAAAGGGGTCTGAATTGGATTTAATAGGCCTCACGCAGTTTGTCATTTAACCTTAAAACGCTGATTTTTTTTTCATATAAACCATAGAAACCAAAGGGTTGTTTCTTTTTGAAATCATCATAAATATCTTAGTTAGCTCTTTGTGCTTGATTTGAATATCTATGTTATGAGTCTACGGCCATTATAAATATTTTTACTCTTAAAGACCGGGGATTGACTTCAGTCGTCAGAATCTGACGTCTACAGACGTCAGATTCTGACGACTAAAGTCGACCCCCGGGCTGTAAGGGCTAATTTTAACATTTCTTGGTCTTCACAGGTAATAAACAGAGGTTCGTATACCGTCCCAGTAAACACAGAACATTTTTATAACATTTGTACAATGCTGGACCAACGTCGAAGACGTTGGGCCGGCGTTGTAAAAAGCTTATACAAATGCTTTGTGTTCATTTTCAGCGTCAAACAAGTTTATTGTGAGTTTTGGACAATTCAGATTCTAAAAGGGTGGCATGACCTATTCCAACTGGTTTTATTACATGTATTTTTTTATTTTATTTTATTTTATTTAGCTTTTGACCAATGCTTTTATATATTTAAAAACAGATACAAAAAAAATATACACAATATATCATTAAAATATTATATACAACATTGGTCGTGCTGCGCTAGAGCAGGCTTATAGAAGCCTCTGCAAGCTAGGTAGCAACTATATTTATATTCATCTATGTACAAAAAGTATAAGTATAAAAGTATAAAAAATAACTTACATAATAATATGAGTTTCCCGCGCCAAAACCAGAGATAAAAAAACTACATATTTTTATAAATAGTAGCAAAAAACACACTCTGGAAAGCGTAGAAACCTATAAAATAAATACAAGTAGAATATTTTTATAATCAAAATATGCAAGCTATAATAATTGTCATGCTTTTAACATATACATCCCCACATAAAATTATTACGATTAGTCTAAAAACCATCGGCTGGCGTCAGCTCGTAAAGCCGTCGCGCTACCGAAACACAATGTATACATACCAATACAAGTCGGACACGGTGTTCGTTCGTCAACTGCCAACACCCACGTTAGCATCAGAACCATCCGTCGACCTCGCTGTCGAGTTTTTGGAAGCGTAGCGAAAAGCTTTCCCCATCAACTCAGACAGTAAAGGTTGCGGTGATATTAATGTAGAGCATATCTTTCTCAGACCAATTATTATCCTACATCACACCCAGAGCAGCAGCAGATAATACCCCATGTACAACGATTGTTGATATCGAAATCAATTAAATGTGACTTATACAATACACCCAACTGTATTTTAAATGAGCTTAAAGTACATGTAGCTGTCGTTGCACACAACTCGATTTACCTATTACAACGTTGAAATATTTTTGTATAAAACATGGAGATCAAAGTGTCTTTTTTCAATTTGAAATCATCATGAACGTCTCAGTTAACTCCTTCTGCTTTATTTGAATGCCTATGTTGTGAGTCTACAGGAATTATTGATATTGTTACTCTGCACAGTGCGGGAATCGATGTTAGACGACAAAATCTGACGTCTACAGATGTCAGATTCTGACGTCTAAAGTCCTCTGTCAGCACGAACGTCTGAGGAAACAAAGAACGCCACAACGTATGTTCCGTCTCTGCGACAGCTTCCTGCCAAAGTCATGTATTGACTGTTTTCATACTAATTGTGGAAATTTGAACTAGTTCATTAACGGGCGGGGGCCCTAGGGTAGTGGTTAGCACCGCTACCTTTCACGCCAGAGTTCGGGGTTCGGTTCCCGGTCTCGGCGGTTTGAAAGAAACAAAGAATGTTTCTTCCCCATCCACGTGTGAAAGTCAGTATTATGGGGAGCTTCCGTGACCGAGAGGTAGCGTGCTCGGCCTCAGACCGCCAGTGCTCGAATTTCGAAATCTGTGTCTGGAGGACAGTGTCATCTCAATCATCTCACCACCCTCAGGAGGTTCTCTTGGCCCAGTTTAGCCTATATGTGCACAAAGGTGGCCTAAAACCCGATTCATTTCATTTCATTTCATTTATTTCATTAACATTTCATCGAAACACAAGACGTTTATTAATGTTTGCACCAATGTTGGAACAGCGCCACACACCTTTTTTTTTAGAGCATCTGATATATTTGGCCAAAGTTAATGGTGGGCGGATGTTGTGCATGTTCTCATCTATTGAAACTCCACCCAGCCCAGAAAGAGTGTGCAGTTCTATTCCTCATTTTTGCTAATAATTGACAATTAGTGGACTATTTATAGACTGATTATCTCGCTAAATGAAAATCTGGAGTTTAAATGTGGTTAAACAAAATGTTCTACTTTGAATAAGGTTTGCGTCAGTCTTCAGGCATTATTAGTACTTTATGAAGTAATAGTGCTGTTATTTAATAAGGTATATAAATAATACTGTAGGACAAACTAGTAATATAACGTCTATGTGAAATCATGTGCACATCTGCTCCAACTTCGTCTAGAAGGTTATTTAGATAATTATTACCTCTATTTACCGTTCTGCAGCTGAATGGTATGTTCCTTTTTTTCATTTATTTGAAGTTGGAATTACTGACGCAATCTCCAGCTTGAGACAACGAAACACATTATTTGTATTTACGAAAACTAGACATTGAATTATTTGATCAAACTGCATACATTAAATTCCAGTTCATGCCTCACAGTTTATGGTGGTAACAAATAAAATAAAATAGGGTAACGTATATCGGAGTAATTTTTTGAAGGGACAGCCCCAAGTGCCCCAAACTTAAAAAGTTTAAATTTGTGTTATTTCGGCTTATATCATCGTAAATCTATATTACCTTTCTCCATCCACCATTTGAAAGAGATATGTACCCGATGAGTGTGTATTTTGGAATGTTCGTACAATTTCAGACAACCATCACAAAATGTTCATTTTGATTGACCATTCACCTGAGCGCTGAGAGTCTAGATGAAGGGTCCAATGTTAATTTGTTTTTTTCTTTGAAAGGGTCAACACTAAGGAAAATCCCTTCATTTTTGTGACTCCACCAGCCACAAACATCCCACTCAGCAAACACAAAACATTTTTATAACATTCATACAACGCCGGCCCAACGTCTTCGACGTTGGTCCAACATTGTATAAATGTTATACAAATGTTTTGTGTTTGCTGGGCATGAATATTGCCGGCGTATTTATGCGATGTTCACGATGCCCCGCAAAGATTTACAACATGTCAATTGGCCGAGTTTAGTGGTATCGAGCCCTCTCGTTTGACGATGAGATACATCTGAAACCTTACATACTGTTGTTCTCCTAATACGAGTTAAAAACTTTTTGTCATACATTACGGCTAGTAAATTATTCAAAACTATTTATAGAAGAAAATAATAAAATTGGTGTCTCACTCCCTTTTCCTGTCAAATATAACATGTCCATTAGACAAAGGGTAGGTCTGAGCGACAAAAATGTAATGACGGACACTTGTCATAATATGGTTTTATGGTGATTACGTTGCCAACGGATGTTTCTAAAAGTTGTAATCTATCGGAATGTTGCCGCTCACACATTCAAACACTCAAAAAGATATAACAGAGGTAAAATAAAAATATGCTATTTGCCTGAATACGTCCCTTTAACTGGAGGTGGTTTGTTATTGCCTGGATTGGAGTATATAATTTATCATAATGTTTCTTTATCTAAACATTTACTGAATGACATAATATGTCAGGACTATTTGCAGTCAAAAATGCGGTTGAATGGACATCAAGTCATCCCCAGTTTAGCCTATGTGTGCATAAAGGTGGCCTAAAACCCCATTCATTTCATTTTGGATATCAGGTTACAAATATATTCTACCTTTGGATGAATGAATGAATGAATGAATGAATGAATGAATGAATGAATGAATGAATGAATGAATGAATGAATAAAATAACGGTCTTCTAATCCGTTATAACGGTCTACTAACCGGTTATAACGGTTTACTATTTCGTTATAACGGTCTAGTAAGCGGGGTTTTAGGTCACCCTTGTGCACAGCTATATATAGGCTAAACTGGGCTAAGGGAACATCCTGAGGATGATGAAATGAATGAGATGACACTGTCCTACAGACACAGAATTTGAAATTCGAGCTCTGGCGGTCTGAGGCCGAGCGCGCTACCTCTCATTCAGGGAGCCCCCACGCTCATAATACTGAATCTTTGCGAGTCAGCGTGAAAGAAACATTTTGTTTCTTTGAAACTTGAAGGTCAGGGCGGGCGACGAGCCCGCGATCTTCGACTTTCCAAGCAGGCAGCTTTAACCACTGCACCAGGACCCCCGGCCCTTACCATACTTGAACTCACCACACCACCATACAAATCGTTTCAAACTAAACTAAGACAAACCAAATACTTTTACTCTTAATGCGCGGGGATTGACTTTAGTCGTCAGAATCTGACGTCTACAGACGTCAGATTCTGACGACTAAAGTCGACCCCCGGGCTGTAAGGGTTAATTTTAACAGAAAATAACCATTTGTTGGTCTTCACAGGTAATAAACAGAGGTTCGTATACCATCCCAGTAAACACAAATCATTTTTATAACATTCGTACAATGTTGGACCAATGGCGTTGTGAAAATCTTATACAAATGCTTTGTGTTTATTGGGGTACATCAGAGAACATTTTGAGCGTCAAACAAGTTTATTGTGAGTTTTGGACAATTCAGATTCTAAAAGGGTGGCATGACCCCCTGACCCTCCGCTTCTGATGTAGTAAGCGAAGATTGTTTTTGTGACATCAGGGGTAGATTTTTCCAACTGGTTTTAGTACATGTACATGTAGCTGTCGTTGCACACAACTCATTTTAACTATTACAACGTTGAAATATTTTTGTATAAAACATGGAGATCAAAGTGTCATTTTTCAATTTGAAATCATCATGAACGTCTTAATTAACTCTTTCCGCTTTATTTGAATACCTTTATTGTGAGTCTACAGGAATTATTGATATTGCTACTCTTTACAGTGCGGGGATCGATGTTAGAAGACAAAATCTGACGTCTACAGATGTCAGATTCTGACGTCTAAAGTCTTCTGTCAGCACGAACGTCTGAGGAAACAAAGAACGCCACACCGTATGTTCTAGTAGGGCGGATTACAGTCCAAATCAGGTGAAAGTGTGACCGGCTGGACAAAAGCATGAAACTTGGCACAGTTACTTTTGACACTACTGAACAATTTCAGAAGGGTAGCCCAAAAATCGTAGTCAATTATCTTAGTGAAAAACATGTTTTACGTAACCATGGCAACGCTAAAAACCTAAATCAGTAATATATGTACTATCCGTGATTTCAAGTGAGCTGAATAAATAAATTCCCTATAAAACTGATATTGAAGACAATATACAATACCACCTTGAACATAACGGCAGTAAAACACATGGTTAGTTCGTAATAGCCGGTTACCATAGCAGCCAGGCATACATAAATACAGAAATTTAATTGTACCTGTCTTTATTCTCCAAATTAACGGGTTATATCGGCACCCAACTTTATATTACCACTTCCGGCCCTTCTTTAGAACATTATAGACAATCTCTGGTAAGAGTGATAACATAAGCAGGTGAAGATATACAGTAATAATCATGTTCCCATGGATACCTGCGAGATATCCTCTGACAGATAACCATATATTTATTTACAAAATATGTGTATAATACTAATATATATATATATGTTTAAAATATTATTTGTGAAATAAAAAATTGCACCCCCCATCTTGATTATCCCGACTTTAAAAAAATTATGATGAATATATAAGGGGAAACTCGAGTCTGGAGACATTATATAACATGGGCCTTTTTCACAACCTATGGACTCATGTGTCCCTTTGTTTTGAGAGCGGGACACGACGCAATGGTTAGAGCGCGCAGCTTTGTCAATGTCGCTGCCTGCCGTGTGGTTTCGAGTCTCACTTGGTGCAGGATTTTCAGAGAAATATAATGTTTCCCCCCTCTCAATATTGGGACATTGTTTCGATGTTTTGTCCTTGGGCAAGGCACCTAACCCTCACATGCTTCACTTGACTCAGGTGAAAATTAGTACCTGGTAGGACAGAGATGGCAATGTGTATGATAAGTTCAATGCGCCGAAATGGCGGCAGGACTGTATGCTCTCCATGGAGGTGATATAGCACACGAATGAACAGGTCCAGTAACCAGGGGGTAAAAATGTAAAAAGTCGGATGAAATACTTGATATCAGACTAAGTACCTGCACCTTTTTTGTTGTTGTTTAATGAAAAAGCATCTGTAGCTGCATCTGTAGCTACGATTAGACATGGGATAGACATACAGCATAACGTATCAGAATATCTTAATCCTGGGTAGCTGGCTGTTGTTGCTGTTGATCAGCCATTATGGCAGTGGCTAGAAATATACGATGAAAACCAAATTATAGTGATGTAATGCTCGGTGGTTTGCTTTTGAATAAGACTATCTGGAAAACCAAAGGCGATTTTCTTGATCAGTCTGGTTGGGCAGTAGCCCTGTATTGGTAAAAGTAAATCCGACATCTCAATTTTGGGACATCATCTTTTTTATTCGAGCACAAAGCCGCTATGACTTTTGAACGGAATTACATTTAGGACATAGAGATGTTTTTTTTTCTTATCCGCTATAACGGCCTACTAATCTGTTATAACGGTGTACTAATCCGTCTGTTATTTTATTATAACGGTCTACTATTTCGTTATAATGATCTACATAACTAATCTGTTATAACGCTCAGGTATTTCGTTATAACGGTCTAGTATTTCATTCTAACGGTCTACTAATCCGTTATAACGGTCTACTAACCGGTTATAACGGTTTACTATTCCGTTATAACGGTCTAGTATTTCGCTATAACGGTGTAATCCCTCTATTCCGTTATAGGGGTCTATTATTCCGCTATAACAATCTACTATTCCGCCATAGCAGTCTAGTGTTTCGTTACATCGGTCTACTCATGTTTATGACGGTCTAGAACTTTCACCATTTCGTTATAACGGATTAATAGACTGTTATAACTAATTAGTAGCCTGGCGGAAGACTGTAATAATCAACTAGTAGACCGTTATAACGAAATATTACATCATTATAACGGAACAGTAGACCATTATAACGAAATACTATACCGTACTAGCGAAATACTGGACCGTTAAAACGAAATACTCGACCTTTATAACGGAATAATAAATCGTTATAAAGGATTAGGAGACCGTTAATTATAACGTATTAGTAGACGTTATGACGGAATAGCAGACTGTTATAACGGCATAGTAGGCGTTATAAAGGATTAGTAGACCGTGTTAACGGATCAGAGAAAAATATTTCTGTCCTAAATGCACTTCCGTACTTATGGCATCACTAGAGGCCTTTGTTCTATGTTTTTGTGCATTGGACCATGCGGACTATGCACGCTGGTTTCCGATACATATTAGACAAGAAAACACTCTTACTAGAATTCAGAAAATAATTTCAACACTGCAGCGCCCGCATGCTTAAGTCGCACAATAAATTTTATGGCCTGCGACAGGACCAAAAACAACGATTCCACCAAAAACTATTGTGACACTGTGGCCCTTACCGACTATTTTGTATTCCTGAGGTGGTTAGTAAAATATAAATTAAACAATGAGTCTCTGTATGTTAAAAACAAGCAATTCCAGTGCAAAATCTGACTATTTACAAAATAATGTAAGTGTGGACCCCAAAATGCAATATCTTTGGACGACATTACATAGCAAGCCAATGTCGTGGTGAAGACATAGATGATTTTTCTCACACGAAAATATTCCCTGGCTACTATGAATATCAGAAATACTTCGTTGTCTTGCTTACAAACATCAAGTATCATGCTATAAATAACATTTTAGTATGGTAAGTGGAAATATTACACGAGCCCGAATGAAAATATTAATAAAGTGATTATTTGTGAAATTGTATGGCTCATGGAACATTTAAACACACGTGTTTGCTTCAAAATATATCAATTAGTTGATTATAAGTTGTCATGGTAACCATACTTCGCATGGTATAAATTGATGTATATTAGAAATAAAATGTTTTTCTTTTCATACCATCGATGTAAACATATATCTAAGTCAATAAATGAATCTAGTATTTCCGATATGTTATCTATATAAGTATTAATTGTTCACCGTTGTTGCTATGATTATGGAATCTCTAATAAAACACGTACAATTACTCGAATTGTTGGGCTACCCTTCACCCAGGGGCCAGGCTGGTTTAACATTTTTATTTTTGAAGGTTCTCAAAATTAGGCAGCTTTTTTACGAAATAATTTGTATTAGAGATGTAATGAATAAACTAGATTTAAACATGGCCGCCATCTTGGATTTGATAACCCGTAGTTGATCTTCAAACATAAGACCTATTGTTATTGAGTTTGTCGTCATTGTTTAGTCGAAAAGGTGTGTTACATGGAAGATGGAAATTTTATTTCAAGGTTAAGAACAACATGTCATAGATCCTAAATGGCCGCCATCTTGTATTTCATCCTTAGCTGACCTACAGTAACCATTACATTTTTTTCATCATTAATTTAGTGGAAAATGAGATATTGCATAATAAGATTTGATTTGTATTCCAAAAGTTAGAAATTAATCACATCCAAAATTGGCCACCGGAGGCCATTTTAAATTTTGGCTTCTCAAACATTTTCATCAGCTTGTTCACGAGGTAGAACCCCCTACGCTGTGTTCAGAAACATTTGTAGATAAGAATTCCATTTGTCGACCTTTTACAACCAGCCGTGTCTATTTGCCAGAAAAAAATCCTTCAAATGGGACAAAAAGACAATAATCTAACAGACCATGCATGATATTCAGTCGTTTACAATGAAATACATTATTAATTATAGAGTGAAAGTAAAAAAATTGTCCAATCTGAGTAATCAGCGGTGATAAGCACGGTGTGACGTCATAAAATGATGACGTCATAAAATTTTCGATGTCAAACATAGGGGGATTAAGGTTTTTTTTCAAATAATGAACTGGTAGTTCATCTAAATCATCTATGTAATGTATATGTATACATTTGTGAAGAAATGTATCAGAGGATATCTCGTCGGTATCCATGGCAACATGATAATTACTGTATATCCTCACTTGTTTATGTTTATCACTGTTATCTGAGATTGTCCATAATGATTTACAGAAGCGCTGTTAGTGTTCATATAAATCTCTGTAACGCTATAATCCGTTGATTTAAAGAATAATGACAAGCAAAAATGAATTTCCGTAATAATGAATACCTGGTTGCTATGGTAACCAGAAATTTCTAAAAAAACAAAGGTTTCACTGCCACTGTATTTGAGATGATGATGTATTTTCCGTGTATATCAGTTTTTTAAAGGTTTTATTTATTTATCACGCATTAAATCACCGATATTATTAATTTAAGTTTTTCGCGTTGCCATGGTTACGTAAAATGCATTTTTACTAAGAAAATTTATTCCGATTTTTGGGCTACCCTTCTGAAATTGTTCAGTAATGTCGCAGGAGTAACTGTGCCAAATTTCATACTTTTGTCCAGCCGGTCACGGTTCGACCCATAATCCGCCCTACTATTCCGTCTCTGCGACAGCTCCCTGCCAAAGTCATGTATTGACTCGTTTCATACTAATTGTGGAAATTTGAACTAGTTCATTAACATTTCATCGAAACACAAGACGTTCACTAATGCTTGCTCCAATGTTGGAACAGCGCCACAGACCTTTCTTAGAGCATCTGATATATTTGGCCAAAGTTAATGGTGAGCGGATGTTGTGAATATTCTCATATATTGAAACTCCACCCAGCCCAGAAAGAGTGCATTTCCACTCTTTATTTTTGCTAATAATTGCTAATTAGTGGACAATTTTTTATGAAAATTCAGAGGAACAGGTCATTGTGTCATATAGACTGCATCGATTATCTCCCTAAATTAAAATCTGGAATTTGAATGTGGTTAAAAAAAATGTTCTCCTTTGAATAATGTTTGTGTCATCTTCAGGCATTATTAGTACTTTATGAAGTAATAGTGCTGTTATTGTATAAGGTATATAAATAATACTGTAGGACAAACTAGTAATGTAACGTCTATGTGAAATCATGTGCACATCTGCTCCAATTTCGTCTAGAAGGTTATTTAGATAATTATTACCTCTATTTACCGTTCTGCAGCTAAATGGTGTGTTTCTATTTTTCATTCATTTGAAGTTGGAATTATTTACGGAATCTCCAGCTTGAGACAACGAACCACATTTTTTGTATTTATGAAAATTCAGAGAAACCGGTCATTGTGTCATATAGACTGCATCGATCATCTCGCTAAATTAAAATCTGGAATTTAAATGTGGTTATTTTTCATTAATTTGAAGTTGGAATTACTGACGCAATCTCCAGCTTGAGACAACGAAACACATTTTTTGTATTTACGAAAGCTAGACATTGAATTATCTGATCAAACTGCATACATTAAATTCCAGTTCATGCCTCAGAGTTTATGGTGGTAACAAATAAAAGAAATATATATATAGAATAACTTATATCGGAGTAATGTTTGAAGGGACAGCCCCAAGTGCCGCAAACTTAAAAAAATTAAATTTGTGTTATTTCGGCTTATATCATCGTAAATCTATATTATCTATCTCCATCCACCATTTGAAAGAGATATGTACCCGATGAGTTTGTATTTTGGAATGTTCATACAATTTCAGACAACCATCACAAAAAGTTCATTTTGATCATGTTGATTGACCATTCACCTGAGCGCCGAGGGTCTAGTCGAGCTTAGTGGTATCGAGCCCTCTCGTTTGACGATGAGATACATCTGAAACCTTACATACTATTCTTCTCGTAATACGAGTTAAAAACTTTTTGTCATACATTACGGCTAGTAAATTATCCAAAACTATTTTTAGAAGAAAATAATAAAATTGGTGTCTCAATCCCTTTTCCTGTCAAATATAACATGTCCATTAGAAAAAGGGTGGGTCTGAGCGACAAAAATGTAATGACGGACATTTGTAATAATATGGTTTTATGGTGATTACGTTGCCAACGGATGTTTCTAAAAGTTTTAATCTATCGGAATGTTGCCGCTCACACATACAAACATACAAAAAGATATAACAGAGGTAAAATAAAAATATGTTATTTGCCTGAATACGTCCCTTTAACTGGTGGTGGTTTGTTATTGCCTGGATTGGAGTATATAATTTCTCATAATGTTTCTATATCTAAACATTTACTGAATGACATAATATATCAGGACTATTTGCAGTGGAACATGCGGTTGAATGGACATCAAGTCATCCTTATGAGGTTCTCCTGTGTTACGAACAAAACACATGAATCGAACAAGAAAATGATCAGATTACCAAAAAACAAACAAAGGTACATTTATACATTTTAATTAGTCATAAATTATGTACAGTGAGTGACATACAGCGTGAACATCATGAATATCGAAAATGTGAATAACCGCGATTATAGAGCTCTATAAGATTTATAATTAATTCGACAGCTCGCGTTGGCCAACGGATAAGCGAGATGGTACGTTACCGACTTTTCGAGCTTCTCTCTGGACACACATAACCACTAACGTTGAAGTTAGTAGAGATGACACACACAGATACAGTTCATTCCCCACACCAGGTGGCCTGCGAAACATTAGGCAGCGAGAAGGAGTAGCAGCTAGTGTAGAGTAGCAACGTAGATTCATGAAGCAGCAGTCACGAAGATCCTGGTTTAACACACAGGAATTAAACCTGAGTTAATTAACAGATCGGGCAGGGCGCCAAGGGTTCGCTCCACTTAGGATAGCAGAGATCCCGGTCTGCTTCCCAGGCGGATAGTGTTACCAGCCCCTGTGCCTTCTAACACCCCTATCTGCCAGGTCATAGTTTAACGACCCTTGTTGACAGATTTCTGGGTCTGGCCTGTGAGTACCCCTGTGTATCCAATAAGGGGTCCTTACCAGCAGATTGGGGTACAGTTGATAAGTAACCAGCGTCAGTAGCGGTCGCATTGCCATGGTTACTAAGCTCTAGCAAGCTGATTTTAGCTCTTTTTTGATAATTTGTATTTGTTTTTGCTTGACAACTTTTATTTACACAATGCCTGCTTCGGATAATTTGGATGAACAGCCGTCGCTTCAGCAGTGGGTAGCTGACAACCATATTTCAGTGGAGACCCTGAAGCTTCTGGAAAAAGACGGATAGACATGCATGGCGGCGCTGGCTCTATTAGAAAAGGAGGACATTAGCCACAAAATTACCAGAGGCCAGCAAAAGCTGATATTGAAAGCGGTGTCAGAAATGCCTGAGAACAGGAAGGCATCTGCCCCGTGGAGACAGATCAGACAGGCCAAGAAAGCCAGAAGTCTGTTGATCCCTATGTACGGGATGCGCTATAACAGCTACAGAAGGCACAGGGGGCGACAAACAGCTCTGGTACGGAGACAAGTACACCTCAGCTCGGCGGGATTCTCTCTGGCCCTGGCCCAATGTCAACAGAGAGGCCATTACCTAATGATGCAACGTGGGCTGATCCGCAGATTTTCTTAAAAATGGCAGCAGGTAAGGCGGGGTACAGCAAGAGGAGGTGGTGGGCAGTGGGCAGAATGGAGCCCAGTTGATATGGAAAACTGGCCCACGCAAGCCCAAACTCTCCTCAGTGACACTGCCTCAATGGTCAGTGGCCAATTTAGCAATCATGTCCAAGCTCATGGAGGACGGGAAGCTGACAGGCGAAGCAGTCACGGACTATTTATCCTACACAACACGGATATACCTGATGTTACAGCGCTACGACATTACGTCTGTTTTCTTGTATGACCGGGAATATCGTCGCCTGCAGGCCCGGAATGGTTTCCGCTGGGGTACGGAAGTTGGACACCTGCAGTCTATATGGCTGCGTGAAGGCCAGCAGCAGCCAGCACGTAATTCAGCCACAATCAAGGCAGCTCAAACAGCCACTAAAGCCAAGGGCCCAACGACAACAAGTGGGCGCACGATCTGCAAAATGTACAACACTAAGGCCGGCTGTAGCTATGTTGATTGCAAGTTTGCACACACCTGCTCACGATATGGCTGTGAACAAGAGCACTGTGCTGCCGTGGCTCATGACCTGTCAAAAAACTAGGTATTACCATTAGCCCGAACCCTGGTCTCATTCTGGAAGCATGGAAAAAAGAACTTGTCGAAGATACTGACAAAAAATTTCTATTAAATGGGATTGAGCATGGATTTGATATTGTAGACACGGACGTGGATCCAATGCCAGCCGAGGTGGACAATAACAAATCAGCTCAATGTCACTCGCCACTATATGACAAGGCCAGTCAACAGGTTTTGGATGAAATTCAGCAAGGTAATTATGTGGTCTGTGAAGACAAGCCTACTATAATCAGCCCATTCTCAGTGCTGGAAAAGTCAGATGGCGGTGTCCGGCTGATTCATGATGCCAGTCAGCCTGTGGGTGACAGCCTAAACGACCAAGCCACTTTAGACACGCATTACAAATTTGAAACTGTCGATAGTGCGGCCAAGCTTTTATGGCCAAATTATTATATGGCCAAAGTTGATTTGAAATCTGCCTATAGATCAGTTAAAATTAGTGAACACAGCCAGAAGTTCACAGGGCTAAAGTGGATTATCAATAATACGACAGTTTTCCTGAAGGACACGAAATTACCCTTCGGGTCCAAGCTGTCACCTGGAATTTTTCATCGCCTAGGCCAGAGTGTTAAGCGCAGAGGGTTTCGGGACCTAGTGGTATACCTAGATGATTTTTTAGTGATTGCTCCCACAAAACAAGAGTGTCAACTTGCACTAAACACCTTGTTGAAATTACTGCGGCAATTAGGATTCAGCATCAATTGGAATAAGGTGGTGGATCCTGCAAAACAGCTAATATTCCTTGGGATTGAGATCGACTCCCAAGCAATGTGTTTGCGGCTTCCAGAGAGCAAATCGTCTGCTCTTAAATTAGAACTTGTAGCCTTTTCAATGCGGCATTGGGCTACAAAGCGGCAATTACAATCCTTGATTGGAAAGTTAAATTGGGCGGCGGCGGTAGTACGGGGCGGACGAGTTTTTCTCCGTCGGCTTATCGACCTAACGAACACGTTACGCGACAAGACAGACAGAGTGCGTTTGTCATGCGACACGCATAAGGATATTGCCTGGTGGCTGACTTTTATGGAACAGTTCAACGGCAAGTCAGCAATCCTTGACAGACAGCCACTGACGTCTGTATATACAGACGCCTGTCAAGCAGGAGGAGGCGCTGTATACGGCAAGGATTGCATTTACACGAATTGGGACTTGGACTGGCCAGAAGTCAGCTCGTTCCATATTAACTATAAAGAAGTGCTCGCGATCCTGGTGGCTGCGCTTTGCTGGGTGCCCAAATGGGCAAACAGACGGATATATATTTTGAGTGATAATACAACGGCAGTATCAGTGATTAATCGTGGGACAACTAGACATCCAGTCGTCATGGAAGGGATGCGTTGTCTTTTCTGGCTATCTGCCAAGTTTAATTTTCATCTTACAGCACGCCACATTCCTGGAGTTAAAAATGTGGCAGCTGATAGTGCTTCCCGACCTCATGAGCCTGGACAGTTAAATAAATTAATTGGCATTTTATATGGTTCACCTTGTCATCAGTGTTTCAATATAGATGGACATGTGAGTAGATCAGTTTTTCTTTCGTTTTTGCAGACAGGCCAGCTGGTCAGGAGAACTTAACCAGACAATTAGACGAAGCTGTGGCCCATTATAGGACATATACTTTTGCCACGTCTACTGCACGGACGTATAAAACACATTTAAAGGCATATACGACCTTTCTTGCATATTTCGCCGTTACCTATTTCGCAGTTAAATTTAGCTAGATACATTGCTTATCTATCTTCACGTTTGTGTTATACTAGTGTAAAGCAGTATTTAAATATTGTACGACTCTTGCACATAGAGAGTGGTGTTGCTAACCCTTTAGGTACATGGTACCTGGATTCTCTTTTACGTGGTTGTCGTCGGGTCATGGGCAACACTAGTAAGCCTAAGCTGCCTATTACTGTAGAATTGCTGAAGAAAATGTTCAGCTTTTTAAGCTTGACTTTGCATGTTGATTTGACTTTCTGGGCTGTTTGTTTGGTGGGCTTCTTTTTTTTGAGGAAATCGAACTTGCTATCTAATTCTTCTAAAGCGCAAGGGGTATCGATGTTAACACGGGGGGATGTATCTTTCCTTCCTGCAGGTGTATTATTATGTATTTCGCACAGCAAAACAGTGCAATTTGGAGAGCGGAACCTTGAAATACCTATACCACATATCCCTAATAGCCCTCTTTGCCCGTTTAGTGCCTTATTACTTATGTGTAAGACTCAGCCGGCTCACGCACGTGCCCCACTCTTTACTTGTCCATCACAAGCAGGGCCAGTCGCCTTTACGTATTCCATGTTTATTTCCCGCTTGAAAACTTGCCTGGGAAGGGCGGGGGTTGATCCTGATAATTATGCGGGCCATAGTCTGAGACGGGGAGGTGCTAGTTTTGCCTTGGCCTGTAACGTACCAGGTGACCTGTTTAAATTACAAGGCGACTGGAAAAGTGATTGTTACCAGCGTTATCTAGACCCTGATATCCAAACAAATTTTTTTGTAGCAAAAAGTACAATCCCTTCGTTTTTTTTAACAGGGATAATTTTAATGTATTACTATTATTATTTTGTTCACTACTTATACCTAGTTTGGGCGTTTGGGTGATAACATAATAAGATATGATTCATAAACGCATGCAGGCCTCACTGTGTCTTAGGCCTTTGCTACATTACGTAACTTCTCATTAGCACACTGATTACGTAATACTCTTGCATGCAATGTTGAGGCTCATTACACAATTATGTGTAAGGCTTTTGATGAATCATTAAAACCTACTTCGCCCAAACTTGGTGTTTCGTTTATAATTGTGTTATATACATGTTGTGTTACTATATCATTTTATTTAATGTTGCGGCTACAAATTAGTGATGAGAAATTAAATTAATTAATAAATTAGTTAATTAACAGATCGGGCAGGGCGCCAAGGGTTCGCTCCACTCAGGATAGCAGAGATCCCGGTCTGCTTCCCAGGCGGATAGTGTTACCAGCCCCTGTGCCTTCTAACACCCCTATCTGCCAGGTCATAGTTTAACGACCCTTGTTGACAGATTTCTGGGTCTGGCCTGTGAGTACCCCTGTGTATCCAATAAGGGGTCCTTACCAGCAGATTGGGGTACAGTTGATAAGTAACCAGCGTCAATAGCGGTCGCATTGCCATGGTTACTAAGCTCTAGCAAGCTGATTTTAGCTCTTTTTTGATACCCTCCCCACCCAACCCTCTAATAAAATGTACTTTTTTAAAGTATTAAGCTATGATTAAGTGCTTCTTTTTCTTGGTTTAATTGCTATTATTTTATGTATTAGTATTCTAATCTTGTCTTTCTATGTTTAATAGTATTTTTATGTTTTTGTTTTATTATTGTAATGGTAGATTAGTCTCTAGGTTAATGATATCATTGATCAGCAGTTTGGTGATAACATAATAAGATATGATTCATAAACGCATGCAGGCCTCACTGTTTCTTAGGCCTTTGCTACATTACGTAACTTCTCATTAGCACACTGATTACGTAATACTCTTGCATGTAATGTTGCGGCTCATTACACAATTATGTGTAAGGCTTTTGATGAATCATTAAAACCTACTTCGCCCAAACTTGGTGTTTCGTACATAATTGTGTTATATACATGTTGTGTTACTATATCATTTTATTTTATGTTGCGGCTACAAATTAGTGATGAGAAATTAAAGTCATATTTAATTAAGTTACTGTTAATACAGCATAATAATGGTAGCTGTCCATTTAAAGTCGGATTAGTAGCCGACAGCCTTCACGAGGCATTTCAAACACAGTTTATTATTATTAACAGTGACATCTTCTCTCGTTCAACGCCAGGTGACAAGTGAACGATGATCACGTTGGGCTGGCAGCGTACACATCACTGTCGTGTACAGTGTACACTGCTGTCCATTGGCCCGCAGTCGAGCAACTTAACCCTTTCAGTTCTTTGGAGTTTTAATGCGGTGATAATGCGGCCTCGTAACACCTCCCCAATAAAAAGGAAGTTTGAATGCAATGAAAACTTTCTAAACATTATAATAGTTATCAATAATTTATAGTCTACAGTGACTTAATTACTAAATGTCCATAGTTAATATTATAACAATCGACATACATTATTATGTCTTAGCTTCAATCGTTAAACATTCTTGATAATGTATCAGCCATTACATTGTCTTTTCCACACATGTGTCTAATATCAAGATTATAATCTTGAAGACTTAAGCTCCATCTCATCAATCTGCGATTGTTGTTTTTCATTTTATTGATAAAAACCAATGGATTGTGGTCAGTATATATAATGACAGGAGTTATAGAAGTGCTCAAATATACTTCAAAATGTTGTAACCCAGAAATGAGTGCCAACCCTTCTTTCTCAGTGGTTGAGTACACTTTCTGGTGTTTATTCAATTTTTTAGAGAAATAGCAAATAGGATGCTGGATGCCATTACTATCTTCCTGCATCAGGACTGCCACAATTCCTTGATCACTAGCATCTACTGTCCTTATAAATTGCTTAGTAAAATCAGGAGCTATTAAGACAGGTTCATTTGTTAGTAATGTTTTTGCTGTTTCAAACGCACTTTGACACAATTCTGTCCAAACAAACTTCACCTTACTACTCAACAAATCGGTTAGTGGAGCCAAAATTTGAGATAGAGTTTTACAAAATTTACGGTAGTAGCCTATCATACCTATAAATTTCATGAACTCTTTTCTGTTATTAGGAGGTGGAATACCAATAATAGCTTCCACTTTAAGTGTAACGGGTTTCACTTGACAATGGCCAACAACATGGCCCAAAAATACCACAGAAGCATGTATAAAATCAGTTTTTGTCAAATTTACAGCTAACTTAGCATCACTTAACCTTTTAAATAATTCTTTAATTGCCTGAATATGCTCTTCCCAGGTGTCACTTGCAACGATAACATCATCAATGTAAACACTTACACCTTTTAAACCAAAAATGATTATATTCATTAACCTCTGAAAAGTGGCTGGAGCATTTTTTAGTCCAAAGGGCATTACTTTGTACTGATATAATCCATCGGGTGTCACAAAGGCACATATTTCCTTTGCTTTGTCAGACAAAGGAATCTGCCAGTACCCTTTTAATAAATCGATTTTCATTATGAATTTCGATTGTCCAATTTTATCGATACAGTCATCGATTCGTGGTATCTGGTAACTGTCAGATGTGGTCAGGGAGGTAACTTTTCTGTAATCAGTACAGAAATGATAACTTCCGTCTGGCTTAGGGACTAATATACTTGGACTGCTCCAGGGACTTTTACTGGGTTCCACAATATCGTTTTCAAGCATATACTGTAATTCTCTATGAAAATGTTTCATTTTTACAGGATTTAATCTGTATGAATACTGCTTGATCGGTTTTGATTCACCAACATCCACGTCATGATAAACCATACTAGTACGCGTTGGATTATCAGGAAAGAGATGTGCATAATTAGATAATAAAAGTTTCAGCTCATCTCGCTGCTAAGAATGCAAATGTGCAAGTTTGGAGTCAAGATTCGTTAACACATCAGAATTCTGAAGTTTTATGCCATTCCCCAATCTATCTTTCACAAATTTATCAACATTCTGGTCATGATTATCGGTTGTACCCTCCTCAGAAGTAACATTTATCAAAAGGGGAGCTACTGGTTGCTTAACCCTTTTCTTCCCATTTCTATACTTTTTTATCATATTTATGTGGCACAAGCGAGTTTTTCTCATTCGGTCAGGGTTTTTTACAATATAGTTCACATCATTGATCTGCCGCTGAATTTCATATGGTTCGTGAAATTTAGCTTTAAGACAATTGCCTGACATTGGCAATAAAATCAGCACTTTATCCCCTGCATTAAATGATCGTGTCCTAGACTTTCTGTCATACCAGGTTTTCATTTTTATCTGTGCTGTGCTTAAATTTGACTTTGCTATCTCATATACATCATGGAGTTTTGTTTTCATTTTCGAAACAAAATCCAATAAGTTAATCTGTGCAGGAATATCATTCAAAATTTGTTCTTTTAGAAGTTTTAGTGGCCCTCTGACGGAGTGGCCAAAAACTAACTCAAACAGGCTAAAACCCAGCGATTCCTGTACAGATTCCCTTATAGCAAATAATATACGTGGCACTCCTTCATCCCAATCTTTATCATTTTCAAGACAGTATGTTTTAAGAATAGTTTTCATTGTCTGATGAAAACGTTCCAGCGCCCCCTGGGATTCGGGGTGATACGCACTAGACTTGTACTGTTTTATGTTTAGTTGGTGCATTACCTGCTGAAACACCCCCGATAAAAAATTAGAGGCTTGATCTGACTGCAAGGATGCTGGTAGTCCTACAAATGAGAAAAACCTAATTAGGACTTTAACCACATTTTTAGTGGTTATATTCCTGAGAGGTATAGCCTCCGGAAATCGCGTTGCTGCGTACATTATTGTCAAGATGAATCGATTGCCAGATTTCGTACGCGGTAAAGGACCCACACAATCCACTATCACTCTACTGAATGGCTCACCTACAGCTGGGATTGGCTTAAGTGGTGCCACAGAAATATTTTGATTTGGCTTCCCTACAATTTGACAAGTATGACAAGTCCTACAACAGTGTTTCATCTAGCTCTTTCTAACATGGCGCAGCGCCACGTTGCCTTTTGTGAGCGCCATGTTGCCCTTCACGAGCGCCATGTTGCCCTTCTTGAGTGTCATGTTGTCCTTTATGTGCGCCATGTTGCCCTTCTAATATTCAGACAGTAAAATGCCTCTTTACAGTGTTCTTATGTCATATTCAACCCACCCAGGCCATTGTGACTGTGAAAAACCACCCAGTCGCTGACGTCGCGCTCTCACACCTATGACGCAATACCTGATAACGGCCTGTGTACATAGTGGTGATAACTGGGGATGTTTACATGCCTAACTGATTCTGCTTACATCCTTAATTGGGGAGGGTGGGTGTTGGAAACGCCTAACTGGGTACCCGACGTGCATGACATGGTGCCTCTAATGATAGGTGGCGCCATGCCCCTTTCGAATCCTAGATGAATCACTGCTACAATACTCAATAACATCAGTCTTTAAACCAGGCCAATAAAATTGACACATAATTCTTTTGAATGTTTTCTTGATTCCCAAATGACCTGCTAAGGGCAGCTCATGACCTAGACTAAGCATGTCACTGCGATAAGATGGAGGAATTACAACCTGATTAACAAACTTCCAACCATCGTCAGGTGGAAAATCAGGTGGTCTCCATTTTCGCATGAGGACATTATCTTTCAAATAGAAACACACTGATTCATTTTCAGCTTCACTCTCTGTGAGAGCAGTATTGCGTAATCTCAACAATTCAGAATCATTTTCCTGTTAATATATAAGCTTGGCCCTCAGTGATATTTTATTATCAGGATCATCTGTTAATTGTGGAAAAAACTTTTCCGAGAGACCAATTAATTCATTATCATTATCTTTCTCTTGAGATTTAACTATTGACATGGACCGTGTCACAGCACAGCCTGGAAAAATACCGGGACAAATTACATCGAGATTGTCTGTATCACAATCGCCAGAGGGCGCTGCAGTGACCTTAGGGTATGTCATCACCTTCTATCCCGCTATATCATTACCCAATATAAAGGTAACGCCTTCTACCGGAAGTGACGGTCTGACAGCTACAGTCACAGGACCCGAATATATGTCCGATATCAAGTTTACATTATGTAAGGGAGCACTAACGCAACCCATTTCAACACCCTGAATAAGCATTTTAGTACAAGTATCTGTTTTATCTGAAAGCGTTAGTACATCACTAAGCAAGAAAGATTGTATTGCACCTGTATTTCTAAGGATTGTTACAGGTTTAGAGGTTTCTTTATCCCCAATAACAGACACTGAACTTTCAGAAATAAAGGGTTTATAGCTGTCTAGTGCATAATCAAATTTTGACATATTTTGCCCTGAAAATACATGTTCATTTTCATTTACCGTAGGCCCAATTCGACCCGTTAGTGCATTAGATGACTTAGCATTTTTTCTCTGCAGAGTCCAACAGTCGCCAATCACGTGACCCCGTTTTTTGCAATAGCTACAAGTAGGTCCAGATGAGTCCTGTGGCTCTCTCTGATTATTACTAGCAGATTTACCACTAGGTGGCACTTTAGATTTATTAGAATCAATTTGTTTGTCTTGCTGATTTTTATTATTAAAGTCGCTTCTAGGGAACTGGCTCCTAGCGAAACGTGGCTTACTAGTAGTAAATGACCCTTTGTGGGTTAATGCATAATCATCAGCTAATACTGCTGCCTCTTGCATGGACTTAACATTTTGTTCATCAATATAAGATTTTATGTCATTAGGGACACAACGTTTAAATTCTTCTATAAGAATTAATTGGCGTAATTTATCAAATTCACTACCAATATCTTTAGATTGACACCATTTATCAAACAAATTTTCTTTGTCTCTTCCAAATTCAACATGAGATTGAATATCAGTTTTTTAGTGTTCCGGAACTTTTGCCGATATGCCTCCAGCACAAGTTCATAAGCCTTTAATACAGCTTTCTTAACATCATCATAATCAGTGCTATTGTCTAAAGAGAGGGACGAGTAATTTTTTTGCACTTTACCTCGCAGTACACTCTGTACAAGTATAGTCCACACTTCCCGTGGCCATTTTAAGCTAGGTGCAACTTTTTCAAAATGAGAAAAGAATTTATCCACCTCGTCTTTATTAAATGGCGGAACTAAGCGTACATGCTTAGTTGCGTCAAAATGATCAGAGGGGACAGGAGTAAGTTTACCTAGCTCTACAGCACGTAATTTTACTTCTTTTTCAACCTCTAACTCCTTAAGTCGGAGAGCATTATCTAACTCTGAGTTTAATTTGTTGTTCATACTCGAGCCTCTTCAATTCAATGAAAGTAGGAGACTCTGTAATTATTTTATCCTTAACTAAATGTTCTACAACAATTTTCAATATTTCTTTCTTTTTCATTCCAGTTTTAATGGTTAGCGCATAATGAGCTGCAACCTCACATAGTTCACTTTTTTTAGTTTCTGAATCGCCGCGGCACTAGGCGCTTTAGTGAACGTTTCAAGTTTGAAAGACATTTTTGGTGATCTGATCAATTTCAATAAAATTTACAATAAAAGTAAAAGTGATGAAACTCAAACGAGTCTCGTTCGGGTCGCCAATTTCTTGTTACGAACAAAACACATGAATCGAACAAGAAAATGATCAGATTACCAAAAAACAAACAAAGGTACATTTATACATTTTAAGTAGTGCATAAATTATGTACAGTGAGTGATATACAGCGTGAACATCATGAATATAGAAAAATGTGAATAACCGCGATTATAGAGCTCTATAAGATTTATAATTAATTTGACAGTTCGCGTTGGCCAACGGATAAGCGAGATGGTACGTTACCGACTTTTGGAGCTTCTCTCTGGACACAAAATAAAATGAAATGAATTGGGCTTTAGGCCACCTTTGTGCACATATAGGCTAAACTGGGCCAGGAGAACCTCCTGAGGATGGTGAGATGATTGAGATGACACTCTCCTCCAGACACAGGATTCGAAATTCGAGCCCTGGCGGTTTGAGGTCGAGCACGCTACCTCTCGGTCACGGAGGCTCCCCACAATACTTACTTTCACACGTGGATGGGGAAGAAACATTTTTTGTTTCTTTCAAACCGCCGAGACCGGGAACAGAACCCCGAACTCTGGCGTGAAAGGCAGCGGTGCTAACCACTACCCTAGGGCCCCCGCCCTCTCTGGACACACATAACCACTAACGTTGAAGTTAGTAGAGATGACACACACAGATACAGTTCATTCACCACACCAGGTGGCCTGCGAAACAGCAGGCAGCGAGAAGGAGTAGCAGCTAGTTTAGAGTAGCAACGTAGATTCATGCAGCAGCAGTCACGAAGAGTCATATTTAATTAAGTTATTGTTAATACAGCATAATAATGGTAGCTGTCCATTTCAAGTCGGATTAGTAGCCGACAGCCTTCACGAGGCATTTCAAACACAGTTTATTATTATTAACAGTGGCATCTTCTCTCGTTCAACCACAGGTGACAAGTGAACGATGATCACGTTGGGCTGGCAGCGTACACATCACTGTCGTGTACGCTGTGTGTACACTGCTGTCCATTGGCCCGCAGTCCAGCAACTTAACCCTTTCAGTTCTTTGGAGTTTTAATGCGGTGATAATGCGGCCTCGTAACATCCTGTCCCAGTTTAGCCTATATGTGCATAAAGGTGGCCTAAAACCCCATTCATTTCATTTTGGATATCAGGTTATAAATATATTTTACCTTTGGATGAATGAATGAATAAATAAGTAAGTGGGGTTTTAGGCCACATTATGCACAGATATATATAGGCTAAACTGGGCTGAGGGAACATCCCGAGGATGATGAGATGACACTGTCCTACAGACACAGAATTCGAAATTCGAGCTCTGGCGGTCTGGGGTCGAGCGCGTTACCTCTCATTCGGGGAGTCAACCCCCCCGCCCATAATACTGAATCTCCGCGAGTCAGCATGGAAGAAACATTTTGTTTCTTTTAAACTTAAAGGTCAGAGCGGGCGACGAACCTGCGATCTCCGACTTCCCAAGCAGGCAGCTTTAACCACTGCACCAGGACCCCGTCCCTTACCATACTTGAACTCACCACACCACCATACAAATCGTTTCAAACTAGACTAAGACAAACCAAAGCCAAACCAGGTCGAGTGAAGCCAGGCCAGGCCATGTCTGTTATACGCAATGCGATATTTAACATAGGCCTACTATTATAGAAGAAAGCAAAACCGAGTCAAACCTAATCGAGCCAAGCCAAGTTGAAGAAAAAAATAAAATGAAATGAATGAGGTTTAGGCCACCTTTGTGCACATATAGGCTAAACTGGGCCAGGTGAGCCTTCTGAAGATGTTAAGATGACACTGCCCTCCAGACACAGAACTCGAAATTCGAGTCCTGGCGGTCTGAGGCCGAGCACGCAACCTCTCGGGCACGGAGACTTCCAACAATATTGAATCTTTACGAGTGAGCGGGGAAGAAATATTTCATTTCTTTGGAACTTGAACACCAGAGCAGGGTTGGAATCCGCGATCTCCGACTTTCCAAGCAGGCAAGTGTAACCACTGTAACAGGGCATCAGCCTTTACCTGTGGATAGCTTATCTAAAACAAACCGCCGGTCACGACTAATCTCGTTTTAATATATTTTTATTGACAAATTAAATGCCAGCTTTCAAGCATGTTAAAGATAAAATAAGCAAGATTACAAAATCGTTACCTTCCATATTAATTTTCACTCAATTGAAGTTGTGAATCGCGTCAGCGAGACACAACTTCAAGGGGGAGAAAATTCCAATTAAATAACTTGGCCCCTTTAAATCTTTTTTCGTGTCTTGTTCCAATACAATGGAGAATCATACTATCGTTTAATCCATTAAGATGACTACCGTTTTGACGTTTTGACGGTTTGAACTGTCGGCGGTTATCTATATAATGGAGCAATTCTCTCCTAATGTCTAACCGTTAATAAATAAAAACAAAAGTAGTTTGTGTTTGCGATCAGCTTAATATTTTTTTATCACTATGGACATATACTAGTAATGGTTTCTATAAGTCAACACATATTGATATTATTTCACCTGCAGTATGTGTCGGAGATACACAGTGATACGTGTAGTAATTTTCGAATATAAGTGCATGCACGTAATATTCGAATATAACTGCAAAGAACAATATTATTTTTGGCGCCATGCTTAAAACAGTCGATTTTTACTTATAAGTGCATGCTTCTTATAGTAATGATAAAAATACATAGTTTTGCTTTTTTTGCTGCTGAAGCTGCTATGATACATATCGACAGCGGTGGGTCATGTGATCCAGCTATAAAAGGGCCAGCATGCTAGGGCGAGTATTATGTACATTCTCAGATACATTGAAGCCACAATAAATAGTCACAGAAAAAATGGTCGGCTTGATTTGTAGTCGATGTTCATGTCATGGTGCTACCAGCATGAGCACATTATAGCGGAAAGGCGTGCGCCTTCTCGTGTCATGCACTAATTATTTCATAAATGAAAGGTGGGCAAACATTATCTACTGTATTAACTGTTGATAAGCTGTGTTTGGAGGGCAAATGAAACTTCAGAGAAATCATTCCTAAATTCACAAGAAGGCACGGTGAGGGTACACATTGTACAAATGGTTTTATATTCAGTATTGAGATGCCTATTCGTGATGACAACAATAGCCCATACGTGGGGGTCCAATGTCTTAATGTATCCTTACGCGGGAGGATTTAGTTCAAGGTTGATGAACATGAAGAAGCTGGCTCATATACTTGTGGAAGATGGCTACACAGTGACGATATTGTTGTCCAGTGATTTACAAAACAAAAACAGTGACAAACTTGAGAGGAATGACGATAACATAGACACGTCATACTACACGGCTCCTGGTGCAGCTCATAGTCTGTCTTACCTGAACACATCCGAAAAACTACTACTGGATACACCACCGAAGGAGGTGCGCCCATTCTTATTGAACAGTCAATTGGCATATTGTGACGCCATGTTCAGTGACAAGAATTTGATGAGAAAGGTCAAAGAGATAACATGGGATCTCCTGTTCTTTGACGCTTCACACATCTGCTCTCGTTTGCTAAGAGACTACGTTGATGTTCCAAGCGTCGCTTACAGTAACTCTGGATTCGGTCTATCAGATTTATTCTTTCCTTTGAATTTAGCTTACATGCCAATGTTTTTCCGTCCATATTCTCATCGCATGACGTTTTTACAAAGACTTCGCAACGTAGTTGATTATCTAACAATAACATTTAGTGATCGGGTATGGTACGATAAATTAAATCAGATTAAGTTAAAGTACGATTTAAATAATTCTTTATCTATTTACGATGCCTTTAAAAGGGTGGATCTAGTTTTTGTTAACACTGATTTTTCTTATGATTTCTCACGTCTAACAATGCCCAATAGCATAACCATAGGTGGAATATTCTATCAAAGCGGTACACCAATAGAGAGAACAGTGGGAGAATTTGCAGATAAAGCTAAGGAAGGGTTGGTGGTAGTCAGTTTCGGTAGTATGGTTGGCCGTATGAAACAAAATCAAGTTGAGATATTGGCAGAAGCTTTTGGCAAGCTTAATAAATTACGTTTCGTATGGCGGTATGTTGGAACACCTCCTGTGGCATTAGCCAACAATACACTGTTGGTACCATGGCTTCCACAAGAAGCTCTATTGAATCATTCTAACACGGTGGCCTTTGTGAGTCACTGTGGTGTAAGTTCAGTGCAGGAGGCTGTATACCATGTTGTACCAGTATTTGCACTACCTCTGTTCCTGGACCAAGGTCACCAAGCCAGTAAACTAGTACAGAATGGTATGGCCAGTAAGATGGATATACACCAAGCCACATCAGAATCACTATCAATGGCAATCTCTGAGCTCATCACAAACAAAGAATATAAACAAAATGCCAAGAAGGTGCAATATCTTATGCTTAATCAGCCTATTCATCCACGTCAAAAGTTTATATTATGGGTGAATTATGTAATAAAAAACCAAGGAGCATCTCATCTTAAATCCACTGCAATAGAACAGCTAAGCTGGTTTCAATATTTTTTGTTGGATATCATTATATTTGTATTAGCTTGCCTGGGTCTGCCGCTGTACTGCAGCTATAGATTGTTGATTAAACTAAGGTAAAATGTGCTTATCTTTGAGCAATGTCTCGCATTGATGTGTGTTGATTTATGTGTTTCACAGGTTTTATCGTGTTGTTAGCCTATTGTTTTCTTGTCTGTATAATTATTGTGTGTTCCTAATGTATTAAATTAAGAACTTTTTAGAAGATTTAGAAGATTTGTATACGATTACAGCTAAAATAAATTTAATTTTAAATATTGATCAATCAGCTATATTGCTGTTGTTGTTGATGACTAACATGGCTGATGCATTTTACAATTTTTGTGAAGAACTATAGTTTCTGACATAAAAATTGTTTGAAGCTCTTAATTAGAAAATCAGATATAAGTGAAGCATGCGACTTTTTGGCACAGGGAATGCAGGGTAAATTGAACACTGATATAATTATTATCAAACAAAATTTACACATAATTATGTTTCATTGAAACGTGTTTTAGGGACAGAAGCAAACACAACTAGCATAGGGAAATTGAGAATTTTCGGTCACTTGAAGTTGTGTCTCGCTACCGCGATCCAAAACTTCAAGTGACTGAAAATTAAGCAAACACAACTAACATAGGGAGATTGAGAAATATACACGTTGAAAATAGATCGTGTCAATGCTGTACAAAACAAATTCCATTTTATATGTGAATATGCAGGATATGATATACGTCCTGTTTTATATTCCCAACACAACTTCGCCCCGGAATTTATCAGTGAAATAAATAACAGATTTCGAATCGGAAGGGTATTCTGTCGGTCTAATAAATGACAGATGGCAGGGAATTTAATTTCGAGTCGGAAGTGTCTTCTGTCGGCCTGATTAATGAAAAAATGGGAGATAATTTAATTTCGAGTCGGAAGTGTCTTCTGTCGGCATGATAAATGACAGATGCCACGGAATTTACCTTCGAGTCGGAAGTGTCTTCTGTCGGCCTGATATATGACATATGGCAAGGAATTTACCTTCGCGTCGGAAGTGTCTTCTGTCGGCCTGATAAATGACAGATGGCAAGGAATTTAACTTTGAGTCGGAAGTGTCTTCTGTCGTCCTGATAAATGACAAATGGGAGATAATTTAATTTCGGGTCGGAAGTGTCTTCTGTCGGCCTGATCAATGGCCAATGGCAAGGAATTTACTTTCGAGTCGGAAGTGTCTTCTGTCGGCCTGATAAATGACAGATGGCAAGGAATTTAACTTCGAGTCGGAAGTGTCTTCTGTCGGCCTGATAAATGACAGATGGCAAGGAATTTAACGTTGAGTCGGAAGTGTCTTCTGTCGTCCTGATAAATGACAAATGGGAGATAATTTACCTTCAAGTCGGAAGTGTCTTCTGTCGGCCTGATAAATGGCCGATGGCAAGGAATTTAACTTCGAGTCGGAAGTGTCTTCTGTCGACCTGATAAATGACAAATGGCAGATAATTTAACTTCGAGTCGGAAGTGTCTTCTGTCGGCCTGATAAATGACAGATGGCAAGGAATTTAACTTTGAGTCGGAAGTGTCTTCTGTCGTCCTGATTAATGACTGATGGCAAGGAACTTAGTTTCGAGTCGGAAGTGTCTTCTGTCGGCCTGATAAATGACAGATGGCAATAAATTTAATTTCGAGTCGGAAGAGTCTTCTGTCGGCCTGATAAATGACAAATGGGAGATAATTTAATTTCGAGTCAGAAGTGTTTTTTGTTGGCCTGATAAATAACAGATGGCAAGGAATTCAACTTAGAGTCGGAAGTGTCTTCTGTCGGCCTGATAAATGAAAAATGGGAGATAATTTAATTTCGAGGAGCCGGAAGTGTCTTCTGTCGGCCTGATAAATGGCAGATGGCAAGGAATTTACCTTCGAGTCGGAAGTGTCTTCTGTCGGCCTGATAAATGACAGATGGCAAGGAATTTAACTTCGAGTCGGAAGTGTCTTCTGTCGGCCTGATAAATGACTGATGGCAAGGAATTTAACTTTGAGTCAGAAGTGTCTTCCGTCGGCCTGATAAATGACAAATGGGAGATAATTTAACTTCGAGTCGGAAGTGTCTTCTGTCGGCCTGATAAATGACTGATGGCAAGGAATTTAACTTCGAGTCGGAAGTGTCTTCTGTCGCCCTGATAAATGACAAATGGCAGATAATTTAACTTCGAGTCGGAAGTGTCTTCTGTCGGCCTGATAAATAACAGATGGCAAGGAATTTAACTTAGAGTCAGAAGTGTCTTCTGTCGGCCTGATAAATGAAAAATGGGAGATAATTTAATTTCGAGGAGCCGGAAGTGTCTTCTGTCGGCCTGATAAATGGCAGATGGCAAGGAATTTACCTTCGAGTCGGAAGTGTCTTCTGTCGGCCTGATAAATGACAGATGGCAAGGAATTTAACTTCGAGTCGGAAGTGTCTTCTGTCGGCCTGATAAATGACTGATGGCAAGGAATTTAACTTTCAGTCAGAAGTGTCTTCTGCCGGCCTGATTAATGACAAATGGGAGATAATTTTACTTCGAGTCGGAAGTGTCTTCTGTCGGCCTGATAAATGACAGCTGACAAGAAATTCAACTTCTAGTCGGAAGTGTCTTCTGTCGGCCTGAAAAATGACAAATGGGAGATAATTTAGGTTCGAGTCGGAAGTGTCTTCTGTCGTCCTGATAAATGACAAATGGGAGATAATTTAACTTCGAGTCAAAAGTGTCTTCTGTCGGCCTGATAAATGACACATGGCAAAGAATTTAACTTCAAGTCGAAAGTGTCTTCTGTCGGCCTGATAAATGACAAATGGGAGATAATTTAATTTCGGGTCGGAAGTGCCTTCTGTCGGCCTGATAAATGACAGATGACAAGGAATTTAACTTTGAGTCGGAAATGTCTTCTGTCGGCCTGATAAATGACAAATGGGCGATAATTTAATTTCGAGTCGGAAGTGTCTGCTGTCGGCCTGATAAATGACAAATGGGTGATAATTTTACATCGAGTCGGAAGTGTTTTCTGTCAGCCTGATAAATGACAAATAGGAGATAATTTAACTTCGAGTCGGAATATCTTCTGTCGGTCTAATAAATGACAGATGGCAAGGCGTTTAATTTCGAGTCGGAAGTGTCCTCTGTCGGCCTGATAAATGAAAAATTGGAGATAATATAATTTCCAGGAGCCGGAAGTGTCTTCTGTCGGCCTGATAAATGGCCGATGGCAAGGAATTTACCTTCGAGTCGGAAGTGTCTTCTGTCGGCCTGATAAATGACTGATGGCAAGGAATTTAACTTTGAGTCAGAAGTGTCTACTGTCGGCCTGATAAATGACAAATGTGAGGTAATTTAACTTCGAGTCGGAAGTGTCTTCTGTCGGCCTGAAAAATGACTGATGGCAAGGAATTTAACTTCGAGTCGGAAGTGTCTTCTGTCGGCCTTTATAAATGACAAATGTGAGATAATTTAATTTCGAGTCGGAAGTGTCTTCTGTCGGCCTAATAAATGACAAATTGGAGATAATTTTTCTTCGCGTCGGAAGTGTCTTCTGTCGGCCTGATAAATGACAAATGGGAGATAATTTAACTTCGAGTCGGACGTGTCTTCTGTCGTCCTGATAAATGACAAATGGGAGATAAATTAACTTCGAGTCAAAAGTGTCTTCGTTGGCCTGATAAATGACACATGGCAAGGAATTTAACTTCGAGTCGAAAGTGTCTTCTGTCGGCCTGATAAATGACAGATGACAAGGAATTCAACTTCGAGTCGGAAGTGTCTTCTGTCGGCCTGATAAATGACAAATGGGAGATAATTTAACTTCGAGTCGGACGTGTCTTCTGTCGTCCTGATAAATGACAAATGGGAGATAATTTAACTTCGAGTCAAAAGTGTCTTCGTTGGCCTGATAAATGACACATGGCAAGGAATTTAACTTCGAGTCGAAAGTGTCTTCTGTCGGCCTGATAAATGACAAATGGGAGATAATTTAATTTTGGGTCGGAGGTGTCTTCTGTCGTCCTGAGAAATGACAAATGGGAGATAATTTAACTTTGTATCGGAAGTGTCTTCTGTCGGCCTGATAAATGACAGCTGGCAAGGAATTTAACCTCGAGTCGGCAGTGTCTTCTGTCGGCCTGATAAATGACAAATGGGAGATAATTTTACTTCGAGTCGGAAGTGTCTTCTGTCGGCCTGATAAATGACAAATGGGAGATAATTTAACTTCGAGTCGGAAGTGTCTTCTGTCGGCCTGATAAATGACAGCTGACAAGGAATTCAACTTCGAGTCGGAAGTGTCTTCTGTCGGCCTGATAAATGACAAATGGGAGATAATTTAAGTTCGAGTCGGAAGTGTCTTCTGTCGTCCTGATAAATGACAAATGGGAGATAATATAACTTCGAGTCAAAAGTGTCTTCTGTCGGCCTGATAAATGACAGACAGATGGCAAAGAATTTAACTTCGAGTCGAAAGTGTCTTCTGTCGGCCTGATAAATGACAAATGGGAGATAATTGAATTTCGGGTCGGAAGTGTCTTCTGTCGGCCTGATAAATGACAAATGGGAGATAATTTAATTTCGAGTCGGAAGTGTCTTCTGTCGGCCTGATAAATGACAAATGGGTGATAATTTTACATCGAGTCGGAAGTGTTTTCTGTCAGCCTGATAAATGACAAATAGGAGATAATTTAACTTCGAGTCGGAATATCTTCTGTCGGTCTAATAAATGACAGATGGCAAGGCGTTTAATTTCGAGTCGGAAGTGTCCTCTGTCGGCCTGATAAATGAAAAATTGGAGATAATATAATTTCCAGGAGCCGGAAGTGTCTTCTGTCGGCCTGATAAATGGCCGATGGCAAGGAATTTACCTTCGAGTCGGAAGTGTCTTCTGTCGGCCTGATAAATGACTGATGGCAAGGAATTTAACTTTGAGTCAGAAGTGTCTACTGTCGGCCTGATAAATGACAAATGTGAGGTAATTTAACTTCGAGTCGGAAGTGTCTTCTGTCGGCCTTTATAAATGACAAATGTGAGATAATTTAATTTCGAGTCGGAAGTGTCTTCTGTCGGCCTAATAAATGACAAATTGGAGATAATTTTTCATCGCGTCGGAAGTGTCTTCTGTCGGCCTGATAAATGACAAATGGGAGATAATTTAACTTCGAGTCGGACGTGTCTTCTGTCGTCCTGATAAATGACAAATGGGAGATAAATTAACTTCGAGTCAAAAGTGTCTTCGTTGGCCTGATAAATGACACATGGCAAGGAATTTAACTTCGAGTCGAAAGTGTCTTCTGTCGGCCTGATAAATGACAGATGACAAGGAATTCAACTTCGAGTCGGAAGTGTCTTCTGTCGGCCTGATAAATGACAAATGGGAGATAATTTAACTTCGAGTCGGACGTGTCTTCTGTCGTCCTGATAAATGACAAATGGGAGATAATTTAACTTCGAGTCAAAAGTGTCTTCGTTGGCCTGATAAATGACACATGGCAAGGAATTTAACTTCGAGTCGAAAGTGTCTTCTGTCGGCCTGATAAATGACAAATGGGAGATAATTTAATTTTGGGTCGGAGGTGTCTTCTGTCGTCCTGAGAAATGACAAATGGGAGATAATTTAACTTTGTATCGGAAGTGTCTTCTGTCGGCCTGATAAATGACAGCTGGCAAGGAATTTAACCTCGAGTCGGCAGTGTCTTCTGTCGGCCTGATAAATGACAAATGGGAGATAATTTTACTTCGAGTCGGAAGTGTCTTCTGTCGGCCTGATAAATGACAAATGGGAGATAATTTAACTTCGAGTCGGAAGTGTCTTCTGTCGGCCTGATAAATGACAGCTGACAAGGAATTCAACTTCGAGTCGGAAGTGTCTTCTGTCGGCCTGATAAATGACAAATGGGAGATAATTTAAGTTCGAGTCGGAAGTGTCTTCTGTCGTCCTGATAAATGACAAATGGGAGATAATATAACTTCGAGTCAAAAGTGTCTTCTGTCGGCCTGATAAATGACAGACAGATGGCAAAGAATTTAACTTCGAGTCGAAAGTGTCTTCTGTCGGCCTGATAAATGACAAATGGGAGATAATTGAATTTCGGGTCGGAAGTGTCTTCTGTCGGCCTGATAAATGACAAATGGGAGACAATTTAACTTCGAGTCGGAGGTGTCTTCTGTCGTCCTGATAAATGACACATGGGAGATAATTTAACTTTGTATCGGAAGTGTCTTCTGTCGGCCTGATAAATGACAGATGGCAAGGAATTTAACTTCGAGTCGGCAGTGTCTTCTGTCGGCCTGATAAATGACAAATGGGAGATAATTTAACTTCGAGTCGGAAGTGTCTTCTGTCGGCCTGATAAATGACTGATGGCAAGGAATTTAACTTCGAGTCGGGAGTGTCTTCGGTCGGCCTGATAAATGACAAATGGCAGATAATTTAACTTCGAGTCAGAAGTGTCTTCTGTCGGCCTGATAAATGACAGATGGCAAGGATTTTAACTTCGCGTCGGAAGTGTCTTCTGTCGGCCTGATAAATGACAGATGGCAAGGAATTTAACTTTGAGTCGGAAGTGTCTTCTGTCGTCCTGTTAAATGACAAATGGGAGATAATTTAATTTCGGGTCGGAAGTGTCTTCTGTCGGCCTGATAAATGGCCGATGGCAAGGAATTTACCTTCGAGTCGGAAGTGTCTTATGTCGGCCTGATAAATGACAGATGGCAAGGAATTTAACTTCGAGTCGGAAGTGTCTTCTGTCGGAAGTGTCTTCTGTCGGCCTGATAAATAACTGATGGCAAGGAATTTAACTTCGAGTCGGCAGTGACTTCTGTCGGCCTGATAAATGACAAATGGGAGATAATTTAACTTCGAGTCGGAAGTGTCTTCTGTCGGCCTGATAAATGACTTATGGCAAGGAATTTAATTTCGAGTCGGAAGTGTCTTCTGTCGGCCTGATTAGTGACAAATGGGAGATAATTTAATTTCGAGTCGGAAGTGTCTTCGCTCGTCCTGATAAATGACAAATGGGAGATACTTTAACTTCGAGTCGGAAATGTCTTCTGTCGCCCGCAGAAATAACCATAATACATG
>OZ024918.1:20586082-20589265 GCA_964017125.1 Flabesymbios commensalis | reverse complement strand
ATATATATATATATATATATATATATATATATATATATATTATTATATGTATTATATATATTATATTACATTGTCACAGTCTACCTGAAATGAACAGGTAGACTTCTAGCACCAAGTCTACTAATAACGTGTTAAAAGACACTTTTTCTCATTTTCAATTCAATTCGGTAACTTCTATAGCGCCTAAATCCTCGGAGATGCGAGCTCAGAGGCGCAGAATTCAAATCAAAACCAGCTCAATGTCGAGAGTCAAAGCGTACGTCGTCAACTGGGCGACGAATCTCCGAGGAATTAGGGGGGGGGGGAGCCGAATCGAAAAGAAAAGTCTTCAACATTTTTTTTAATAAGGTGACTGTACTCGCAGTTCTCAAATTAACCGGCAGTGGATTCCAGTTGGAGGGAGCTGCAACTGCAAAAGCCCTTGAGCCCCATTTTGTTCGAAAACGTGGAACAGTTAACATATTTGTGTTGGATGATCTAAGCAGTCTTGAATTTTGAAGTGGTACTAAATAATTAAAGAGATATGTAGGTTGGTGAAAAAGGAAGGCTTTAAAAGTGATGGTACAGAGTTTAAAGCGTATGCTGTATTTTACTGGTAGCCAATGAAGAAAATTTAAGAGAGGCTTAGATCTGCTAAAACGAGAAGCTTTACAGACTACACGTGCCAGACAATTTTGTACCCTCTGCAATCTTTCAATGTCCCGGTCAGGTAGATTTTACAAAAAGGAATTGCAATAGTCAAGATGACTAGTGACTAGAGCACATGCAACAGATTTTGCAGCTTCAAGGCTAAGGTACTTCCTAATACGCCGAAAGTCACGGATGTGATAGAAGCATATTTTGCAAGTCTGATAGACTTGTCGTTTGAAGTTAAAATCACAATCAAAAATGAATCCCTAATTTCTAACGAATGCTTTAGGAAGTGTGTCATAGTCAAGTAATAATATAGGGAACAGATCTATGAACTTTTCTCTTTGTTTTTTAGAACCGATGATGATAAACTCGGTTTTTGCTTCCCAAGCTGGGAAAGCAATTTTTTCTCTACGTAAACTGTCCCGTCCTGTGGTCGGTATATTGCCACCTACTATTGCGTTCAATGCATTTGATTGTCAAATATTGCCCATACTAGAATATGGAAGTGATATATGGTACACAGGCGATGATGTTAACGATCTGGAAAAAAATCCATCTAAAATTTATTAAATCTACACTTGGAGTTAGAAAGCAAACACCTACACCTGCAATATATGGGGACACGGGACGATTTCCACTGATCATCCGACAACACATAAAAGCCGTAAAATATTGGTGTAGAATTCTAAAACTATCTCAGAGCCATCCAGTCAGAAATGCCTACAATATGCTTCTTGAGCTAGATGGCATTGGCTTCCCGTATTCGCTCTGTCCTCGAACGAGCCGGGCTTGATCAAATTTGGGAATCGCAGAATATTGGGGATACAAATAAATTCATGCTTTTATTTAAAGAATCAATTGTTAGAATATTTACACAGCAGTGGTGAGAGTTCGAGTAAGCTGCGCACATATGCATTAGTAAAAAAATATTTCTGTGTTAAACCATATATTTTACACACAAGGGAGAACCATCTCATAACATCAATGGCGAGATATCGAATGAGCTCACATGATCTAAATATAGAAAGAGGACGGTACAATAATCAAATCACTCCAATAAACCAGCGAATATGCACAAGGTGTGAATTAAACGAAATTGACGACGAAATACATCTTCTTCTCCACTGTAGCGCTATGAATAATGAACGCAAAATCTTGTTTAACTCTGTAATTGCAACTATCAATATAGAGCCGACAAATCAAATGTTTCTACGAATTATGACATCTAGAGACATAACAGTGGTGAAGTCACTAGCGCAATTTATCTATGGTTGTTTTAAACAAATCAATTGCTAAAAACACGTGACTCATGTCGCTATATTATCCATATTATCATGCCTTCATGATCTGACTTGGTTATTACCACATACCAGGACGACTGTTGCTCTGGGATTTATTATTTGGCTTTTTATGGCCGGTTAGGGACGTTTCCGTCGCCTTTGTTATCAGACGAGGTGGGGCCTTATGGAAGATTTCAGAGTTGCTAAGTCAACTGATTTTATCTATGAGGTCGAGAATGTTTTTCTTCGATTGTAACTTCGAGTATCTGGTACTAACTACGTCGTGAGTGAAATGGTATGAAATAAACAATAACTATAGTGAATTAAAATAAGCTGTAATGGTTTTTTTTGTTGTTCGAGGGCTATATAGGTAATAAATCACTAGTCAATTAAATAAACTTTAATGTTTTTGTGTGAGTGCCATGTCCTGCGAGAATGGCGCACATAATTATTATCGGTAATTGTCATTGTTATTACATCACTAAGTCTGCAACACTCGATAATATGGATGGTTCTGATGCTATACTTTGTTGACAGTCGACGAACCACCATGTCCGACTTTTATGAGTATGTATATATTGTGTTTCGGTATTAGTACTGTTATTACGTTGTTAAGTTTACACCACTATTTAATATCAGGGAATCTCCGAGTTCATAGCGACTGTGCTTGCATGGTCACATGGCTCGGAGCTGTTTCGCGAATTGCCACATTGACTGTACTTGCATGATAACCGCCACTAGCCTATTACTGTTACTAGTTGTTAAGCTGACAGGTTAATATCTACAAGCTCATAGCGACTGTGCTTGCATGGTCACATGACTCGTAGCTACCTGTTTCGCGGACTGCCACATTTATTGTACTGCTTTATATTGTTTTGTTTGTTTTTTAAAAATACCATATAATTTTTACCATTGTCTTATTTCATACTCCAGTTACTTTAGCATAATTATGCACTTGTATATATTTTTGGTTTCTACGCTTTCCAGAGTGTCTTTTTTGCTACTATATATAATTAGTATGTTATACATAGTAGCTATTTTATCTCTGGTTTTGGTGCGGGAAACAAAACGATAGAGCCCCATGTTATCTTTTATTTTAAGAAGTAGTCATTTATATTACTGAAATACACAGTTTTTATTATGGCAATGCCATTTAACATGATTTCAGTTGTTACCATGTATATTGTCATATATGATTTTAACAAACTAACATTTTTGTATATACATGTACATATATCTCTCTTATTACTATGACAAATTAAGTCTGTAA
>OZ024918.1:20563582-20581082 GCA_964017125.1 Flabesymbios commensalis | reverse complement strand
GGGGTACCCGGGAGAATCCATGAAATGACGGCATGGTAGGCTCGCGTGATGCGTGTTGACCGCTCCCAGAGCGGTGAATACGCGTGCCCAAAACGAACACGCATCATGCATGACTTGCATGTGGAGTCGCTCTTTCTATTTTCAATGATTTCGGTGATTTCGGTGCGTATGTGGAGTCGTGGCTTAAGCATGATAAATTCCACCCGCCAAAACAAAGCCCATTTGTTTACTCGTTGTTTTTTGTTTTAATTTGACAAGACCGAGCAGAATAAGAGCAGGTGACAATTTGGTAGCGTCATCGTGGCCAGAAAACGTTCAACGACTGAGAAAAAAAACATGCTAATTAGACTAATCAACAATCAGACACTTGTAAACTTGTAAACACCTCTCGTGGTGTCTGTCACTGAGTTATGTGAAACTCACAAAAGATGGCCCGCCTGTTGAGAGAGATAGAGAGATGGTGAGTGATTAAATGTTTCGTTGGCGTATAGATATAATATAGGAGGGGGGGGGGGAGATCTTCTTCCAGAAACTAAAATGGCAGAGCATGTTTATTGGGTATAAATCAAATCAAATCACATCAAATTTATTACCATATTATATCCGTACAGGGTTCAGGGTATGTACATTATTGGTGGTACATTATTATTATATAATACATTTCATGTACTCATACACTGACATACAGTCCTGATATTTTTAAAACGTATCAGAGTTAAACACATAATATAGAAATGTCGCCCGCGCCAAAACCAGAGATAAAAACTACATATTATTATGAACATTATATAGGCCTAGTACACATGATATCGTGGTATACGAATCAGTAAAAATCCGTATTATCAGTAAATCCGTCCGTTTTCTTAATAAGCCTGTCTCAGCTTGCATTAGGCAAAGTTATGCAGCTCTAACTTGAGATAGGCACCTGGGCCTGCATCCTCGTACAAGTTACGCTATATCGTAGGCTTCTGATTGGTCGAGATGGCCATCTCGACCAATCAGAAGCCCACGATATATATGTACAAAAATACGGCCCCATGCATCTCATTTGGGTCCATACCCTTCACTTTTAGATTCATAGGAATTTGTTTTTCAGGTTCCCATTACCGTGGACAATTGCGTAGGCTAATATACCCTGTATGTTCATTCTACATTTTTAACAGCTTTTTATCTGTATTATGGTCCATTGGCAACCAACGTGTCATATTTACAATTTAACTTTTACTGTGCGGGGATCGACTTTAGTCGTCAGAATCTGAGGTCTGAAGTCGATCCCCGCACAGTAAGAGTACAAATATTTCGATTGGCCGTAACCTCATAACATAGGTATTCAAATGAATCGAAAAGAGCTAAGTAGGACATCTATGATGATTTCAAATTGAAAAAAAACCTTTGGATTACATGATTTAATGAAAAATAATCAGCGCTTTAAGGGTTAAAATGAATGGCATATACGACACTCTAGCGGCTAGAGGACAGTATGTGGAAATTATGCAGCACAGCATGTCAGCGCTGCAACATCCACTCGTGTACATGTACTTAACATCTAATCCGTATATCCTCCACCCTAACAACCGTTCGTCCATCCATCCATCCATCCATCCATCCATCCATCCATCCATCCATCCATCGATCCATCCATCCATCCATCCATCCATCCATCCATCCATCCATTCATCCATCCATTCATGCATCCATCCATCCATCCATTCATCCATCCATCCATCCATCCAATTATCCATCCATCCATCCAATCATCCATCCATCCATCCATCCATCCATCCATCCATCTATCCATCCATTCATCCATCCATCCATCCATCCATCCATCCATCCATCCATCCATCCATGTAATCCGTATAGATGACCGTGCAACATACTATCTACAAAGAGCAATCCACAAGACAAATTAAATAACTAGCGCCTCCTAGTGAAAGACAATATGAAAACATAATAAACGTCACCTGGTGAGTAGCCTAATATTGTCATGATCAATCTGAATAGGGTTACAAATAAAGCTCGCCCAGTAAACACGTGACATAATTATACCAATATTGATAGTTGTTGGGCCAGCGTCGCAGACGATGGGCCAACATATAATGGGAGCGAAAATCAGGAAAAGTGATAGATTTAGATAATCGTGCACATTTACTTCATCAAATATTATATCAATAAGCTCAATTAGTTTGTGGATTATAATTTGTATCGCTAATTTATTACATCAAGATATCAAAAACATTTCGGCTATGTATTTATAGATAGTGATCAATTGTATAGCCATATCATATATATAAGTGCCGTGAAAAACATATAAACTATTGCTATTGGTGTATAAAATATCCGATCCGACACCTACATGGGGAAAATGGAATTTTTCTGCGATCCATCTCGATCCCAGATCACAATATACCCCCCCCCCCCCTTGAAACTATACCCGGGTAGATTTTGGGATCTACCAGAATCTACCCAGGGTAAATTCTAGAAAATCCCCCGGTGTAGATCCTGGGGGCTTCAAGAATCTACCCCTCCCTCCCAGGATCTACCCCTCTTTTCGTGATTTGCCGAAGTGTCTTGGGATCACAGAAACTACCCCTCCCTCCCAGAATGTACCCCCTTTTCAAAACAATTATATGTGCGACCCTCCCAAAATCGATCCCTCCCTCCCAGAATATACCCCTTTTTCAACAAATTTATATGTGCGACCCTCCCAGAATCTACCCCTCCCTCCCAGAATATACCCCCTTTTCAACAAATTTATATGTGCGACCCTCCCAGAATCTACCCCTCCCTCCCAGAATATACCCCCCTTATCAACAAATTTATATGTGCGACCCTCCCAGAATCTACCCCTCCCTCCCAGAATATACCCCCCTTTTTAACAATTATAATATTATGCGATCCTCCCAGAATCTATCCCTCCCTCTCAGAATATACCCCCCTTTTTAACAACTATATTATTATGCGATCCTCCCAGAATCTACCCCTCCCTCCCTCCCAGAATATACCCCCTTTTCAACAATTTTATATGTGCGACCCTCCCAGAATCTACCCCTCCCTCCCAGAATATACCCCCCTTTTTAACAACTATAATATTATGCGATCCTCCCAGAATCTATCCCTCCCTCTCAGAATATACCCCCCTTTTGAACAACTATAATATCATGCGACCCTCCCAAAATCTACCCCTCCTCCCTCCCATAATATACCCCCCTTTTCAACAACTATAATATTATGTGACCCTCTCAGAATCTACCCCTCCCTCCCAGAATATACCTCCCTTTTTAACAACTATATGCGACCCTTCCAGAATATACCCCTCCCTCCCAGAATATACCCCCCTTTTCAACAACTATATGCGACCCTCCCAGAATCAACCCCCCCCCCCTCCCCACCCAGAATATACCCCCTTTTCAACAACTACAATATTATGCGACCCCCCCCAGAATCTACCCCTCCCTCCCAGAATACCCCCTCCCCTTTTAAACAACTATATGCGACCCCCCCCCCCCCATAATCTACCCCTCCCTCCCAGAATATACCTCCCTTTTTAACAACTATATACGACCCTCCACGAATCTACCCCTGCCTCCCAGAATATACCCCACCCCCCCTTTTCCACAACTACAATATTATGCGACCCTCCCAGAATATACCCCTCCCTCCCAGAATATTCTCCTCTGTTCAACCAGTTTATACATGCGACCCTCCCAGAATCTACCCCCGCCTCTCAGACTCTACCCCCCTTTTCTTGAACTATAAGATTTTGCGACACTCCCAGAATCTGCCCCTCTCTCCTAGAATATTTTTCATTACTGGGAGCGAGTGGTAGATTCTCTCACAATTATACGTACTTTCTAGAAAAGGGGGCACATTCAGTGACTGGGGTGTAGATTCTTGGGATATCATATACAGTTGTAAAAAAGAGACGAGGAATATAGTTGTCAAAAAAGTGGGGTGTATTCTCTGAGGGAAGGATAGTTTCTGGGAGTGTCGCATACAGTTGTTGAAAGGGGGGTATATTCTGGGAGGGAGGGATAGATTCTGGGAGCGTCGCATAATAAAATAGTTGTTGAAAATGGGGGTATATGCTGGAAGGGAGGGGTAAATTCTGGGAGGGTCACATACAGTTGTTGAAAAGGGGGGTATATTCTGGGAGGGCGGGGTAGATTCTGGGAGGGTCGCATATAGTTGTTGAAAAGTGGGGTATATTCTGGGAGGGAGGGGTAGATTCTGAGAGGGTCGCATATAGTTGTTGAAAAGAGGGGTATATTCTGGGAGGGAGGGGTAGATTCTGAGAGGGTCGCTTATAGTTGTTGAAAAGAGGGGTATATTCTGGGAGGGACGGGTAGTTTCTGAGAGGGTCGCATATAGTTGCTGAAAAGGGGGGTATATTCTGGGAGGGAGGGGTTGATTCTGGGAGCCGAATACATTTCACATAATCACAATAAAGGGGGGGGGTAGATCCTGGGAGAGAGGGGTAGATTGTAGGAGCCACTATAACCTACCACGGGGGTATAGTTCCGGATCTACCCCCGGGGTAGATTCTGGGGCGCCCACAATCTACCCGGCTATAATCTGGGAGGGGGTATATTTTCAGACTTTACACCGGCACAGCTTCAAAAGGATAAGGCTAATAAGACGTATAATAAGCCATTGAGATTTCATTGAGATTCATTTACTTCGTCATGCAAGTTTAATTTTTTTATTATGTATCGGGTAACAAATAAATAATATAGCTTATTATCTGATATCCAAGGACCCATCAGCCAACCTGACATATTGCTCCCTGGTCACTGGGCTTGTTCGTCCATGTGCCATTTAAATTCACGCTGTGTTTCGGTTTTGGGAAACCTAGGTTCACGTTGCCATCTCTGTCATACCAGGCACTTACATACACCGACTTTATGATACTGGTTGTAATGTGTAGATATAATCCCGTTAATTATATTTTATGGTCAATTGATCCTTTTCCTGCTAAGGTAATTTATTTAAATTTTCAGCCACTTGAAGTTGTGTCTCGCTACCGCGACCCACAACTTCAAGTGGCTGAAAATTACTCATATTTGTTTAATTTGCACACAAATATTTGCAAACCTTAATGTTTAGCCACACATTTCATTCCCAACATTTGGTCGACTAATAAAACAGATTTAACCCTTTCAATCCTGAATTTACCATAGTCATCATCATCCACTACAAGCCGCGAATTGCTGCCGCAATTCTCGACTTGTAGTGGATGAAGATGACTTGATGTGGTTTGAAAATTAAAGAAAATTACCACGTACTGGTAAACAAGTTTCATGGAAATTTTTGTTCTAAAACCCTTAGTTGTAGGAAAATCAGGTCTGTTTTCAGGAATATAAAATGATGCTTTAATGCATCGTGAGGGCTCAAAGGGTTAAACGACGATAGTCGTGATCAGCAGGATAAGGGTTAACAAACAAGGACAATAAACATCGCGTGATCAGCATAACCAGCTTCCGTAATAACTACCTCAGAAGTCATCATTGTTCCTAAAATGTAAAATTGTTTGCATGAAATCCACTCGAATTCTCCGACATGACTCATATCACTTCATATTCCTGTTAACACGGAAACGCCTGCTAAAAACACTCGTAGAAAAGGCAGTCCCCACTTCTGGCGTATGATTCACATTGGTCAATTAGGTCTCGCTTTTTCTGTCGTCTTATGTTATGACAACATATACTTTTAACACAGACCTTCCTTTTTTACTCCTGAAAACTGGATAGTTACATACTGCAATTTTAAAAATCGACATTTTATAAAGATTTTGACCAGTACTTTCATAATGTACAAATCTTGTAACATTCAACATTCTAAATGAAAAAAACTTGTACCAATCTGAGACAAACTGCACTTTATACATTTATAACTTTATTATTTAACATATTATGCGTTTTTTTCATTTTAAAATTGAGATTTGTCCTAAATGGTAAAGCCATCCAAGTCAATGGATTTAAATTGGAACATTTTGACTCAGATCTGTTTTCCTCTGAGAGATACGGAAAATGACAGCTTATTAAAAATGTTATAAAAAACGAGTTTATGTTATGCCAATCATTACCAAAATACTACTGGAATAAAATGGTGAGACGCCAGAACGTTGTTATACTCAGTTCACTATTAGTTCATTTATAAAAAAAAAAAAAAAATTTTGCCAGAAATGGATTTTGCAAAATCAATATAACCTGAGAAAAAATATACCAGCCATTTGAAATAAACAATTAACACCCATGCATAACTTCAAATAATTATGCTTCTAATTATCGACATAACAAACTTTAATAAAAAACGAAATATATAATTTTGACAATTGATTTTAATTCTAAATCATTCTACAGGAAAATGACAAAATGCAGACTTGGATCACCTTACCTCAAAGCCATGAAATCTTCTCCGGTGTACTGGGATCCCGTATTGTGGACACAGTGTACGTCCATAACTTTTAGGCATCAATTTTACTTGTGTGCAAATTTATAGGTTTTTACATCGAAATACTATGGGAGGAAGGTTTTGAGTTTCGATACTCGATACTTTTTGGAAGGTCCCACGAAAATGGCTCCGATACAGGACTTTAAACACCATTAATCCATACCAAAACCTGCGTGTATTATAGATTAAAATAAATTAATTTCGTCTGGATAATTACATTATATTGACATGATTAACACAACACCAATGGTGATTTGCATAGATATTGGCCCACTGTATAATGTTATATACCCTGTGCGTTGGGACATATATGGTACTAAAACACCTTCATTTCACGTCTGTTTTCACTTTTTGTGAAAGTGTGATTAGCAATAAGTAATATGCTCTTTAATTGATACGTCATATATATTTTCCACAGATACTGTTATAACTTTCGTGTAACTATTGACTATTGAATAGTTGCACTAATTCATTGTTTTAAATAATTGGGTCATATTGTGAAAAGAACCAGCGATAAAGTTAACGGACATGACGGTCAATACAAGGGGAAACAAGTTAGTTTCATACAATCAGATGCCGACCTTTCAGATATAGAATTATTGGAGCAGCGTCCCAGGAAGTCTCATCAGTCCATCAAACAGGATTACATCCACTCAATCTTGCTGGACTAGCGTTTTGCAGACAGTGGTTGGTGAACCTTATCAGCGAGGGGACCGATTTCAGAATCTGACGTCTGTAGACGTCAGACTCTGACGTCTAAAGTCGATCCCCGCGCTGAAAGAGTGAATTATTTATAATGGGCGTATATATAGACTCATAACATAGATATTTAAATGAAGCAGAAAGAGCTCACTAAGACATTTATGATGACTCAAATTGCAAAAAAAAACTTTGGTCTCTTGGTTTATATCAAATAATCCAGCGATTCATAGGTTGAACTAGCATCGCATGAACGTGTCGTGTTCGCCATGTTTGTCACTCACCACCTGCCCATTCAAACCGCCATAATTACTTGTCAAACATTGCGTGCACTGAATTTTGCACCACTGGCAGTGGATATATTGATCTACATTATTTGTAAACTCAAAACTAACATTAGACAATTTTTGTTTGAATGGGTTTCAATATGCTATGAACATGATGAATACATACTCGCTGATGACGTGATGATGTAAGTCAGTTATTGGAACCGTTCTAATATTTCACTTGTTTACTAGTAATGTGTTTGTATATTTATGTTACCTCAATGCTGACGCAGCTTTGGCCTGGCATCTCCGGTTGAGTAAGCGCCATTAAAAGGTGACATTCCACAGCTAAGTGACTATCTGTTGGGCATGGCTACGGCAGAAAAAAATGAACCATTGTAGACTTCGCGAATACCATCAGTTACTTCCTGGTCTACCAAACACGGGTATATATAATACCAAACCAGAGCCTTTATGGAGACTACTATATTCAAAGCAACTTTTTATGGGCCTTGTAATTATACGACTGTTATATGTACACTCGTCACTCAGACACGATTTACTAGACTTCAAACTTCCTGATTCCGTTCAGTTTGGAAGAAATGGCCGGGCGAATCATTGTCGTTTTGTACATATTTCTCACCTTGTCGTTTAAGATAGAACCAACATTCAATCAAAAGAGTAAGTTTACATTTTATATTTAAATTATAAACGTAGAAATTGAAAATGATCTCCTCAATTAAGAAGAAGTAATTAGGAAGCTACTGCCTTTTGCTTTTACATGACAATATATTTATTGTCGTGTGAAATAGCAATCCTTGGGAGTGACAATATGTCGCATTAATGTACCATAATATTATAACTTATTACAAATAAACTCATTTATTAAAAAAATGTTCCAGTAATTCTGCTCTGCAAAACCAAAAGGATGTATATATTCACTTGTAAATGAAGCAGATACTGCCTTTTAGATTTGAACAGTAGAATTGTAGTAGATTTTTTCGCCCTTTCACTTGATATATTATACTTGATCATTTTTAAAAAGCATGCCATTCTTATTCACTTTGATGTAATAAGCATAACATATTATAGCCCAAAGTGAATTAACACGTAACACCTCTTTGTTAACCGATTAAATCACTGTTATTGAGAACGAAGTGAGTGTATAAACATAAGATTTGCAAATGTGTTTATGAATATGAATAATTTATACTCACTTAAAGTTGGGAGTCGCGCTATCGAGATACAACTTTAAGTGGGTGAAAATGTAAATGATTTAATTTAGCGCTTTAAGGGTTAGAATGAGAAGGAAAATATGGGAGCTACATATAGGAGTGTCAATTCACATTTAAAGGGACTGGCCCAGGCTAAAATAAAAAAAAATCGGTGATTTTAGTTTGGGTTCTTAATATGATCATATGATGTAAACATGTCCAAAGACTAGAACTGCAATTTTTTTTAATTTTTGTGCTGCGCATTCACCAGTTAGGCTAGATATAGAGACGAAATTCCTGATTTCTAATTATTGACAACCATGTCAAAAATAGGAAATGCGGGAATATCTTCTCTATATCTAGCCTAACTGGTGAATGCGCAGCACAAAAAATATAAAAATTTGCAGTTCTAGTCTATGTACATGTTTACATTATATGGTCATATTAAGAACCCGAAATAAAATCACCGATTTTTTTATGATTTTAGCCTGGGCCAGTCCCTTTAAATAGCAAAGGATTAGTCCCAAATAAACACATATACCTTTCCTATTCTAGCCAAATGAATGCATGCATCAGTTGAATTGTCCGGATTTGAAGCCAATACAGTCAGTTAAAATCAAGTGTTATTCAAGTTGTATGTCAGCCTTTTTTATCCAACAATATTTAGCATGGCAAAGAACCATGATCCTATAAGCATGATAAATAGTCTGGTGCGGTATGTCAGAAATATGCCTAAAATTAAAAGTTTTTGCCAAAATTGATTTTATTGTTTTTTTGACTTTATTAGGGGTCAAATAAGCCAGAAATATTGGGGCTCAATTTTTCCCGCCCCTCAACCTCATTTTATGACACTTTCAAAATGTCCGCCATCAAAATCACATATTTGGCTATAACTTGGGCCCTAGCATAGCTAGGGTCACGATTTTGATGTCTATACCCGAGTTTTCGGGTACGAGGAATCCAATAGTTCCCATAAAAAATGTGGATGTCTCTTAGATATTTTAAAATTAACGATAAAACACATTTTTGACACGTTTTCGGTCATTTTTTTTCGCGAATTCGAAAAAAACTAAAATTCAAACATTGAGCGTTGTTTAGTGTGTATTATGATAAACAGTGCATTGTTGAAGGTTTCTGAATGATGGGTCTTCCGTTAATGGACCCCAAATAGTTGACCAAAGTGACGTAAAGCGATTGTAAAAACTGAACAATTTCAATTACGATGTTTGATGCATTTATTTCATTTAACCATTTTACAACAGTCACAGACGATAATTGATATTGCCGATGATGTGTCTTTTACAAAACACATTTGATAACTTTGAGAAGTGGGTGGGATGGGTCAATGTTATTTGAAATGAAATAAAATTAGCACACATTGTGCGCAAACTGTACGTTTCAGCAATGTTTCATATTTGCTAAGCAAATGACCAGCATTAATCTTGGTGGGTAATTATGGAGCATCCCATCCATCAAATTATTGGATTTTTAGATCTTGTTTTTCTTAAATCCATAAATGATGCACAATAACAAATAAAAGGGGGACTTTTAATTCATCACAGCCTATGAGAGATACCAGCGTATAGATTCCAGTCATCACTGAAGGGGGCAGGGGCCATTACCATAGAGGATCACAGCAAACATTCAATGGCTTGGTTCATTTTCTTATGCGAAAGAAACAAGCAACTCACAACCACAAAGATGTTTCGCTAGGTAGCAGTAAATCAGTTCCAATCTAAATACAGAAAAAGGGTAACGTGATATTTTATCAACTGGACAACATAATCAAAGATAGTCTGTTTACATGAGACGCCTTGTAGCCTGCCACAGATCATTAAATTAAGAAATATTACAAATGATGTTTCATAATAAGAGAACAGAAAACATGATACATTTTGAACTAACCCAGTCATGTTAACAGATACACTTGAATGTGTTTGCATATTGTATGCTCAGTAGTAGATAAATATGTTATCCGGTAGAAAAAGTGATAATGCCCGCGGGACACAACATCAAGTGGTTGAAAATTTAGATAACCTGTGAGAAGTAATACTAGAAAGGCAGAAGTCAAGATTGCTGAAAAAACTGATGAACACTTTTACTAAGTACTATGTATGTACATTGTCATCCAAGTTGAGTTTTCTGCAGATTGATGCAAGTGACACAATTATCAAACCATGCGAGTAGCTCATGAAGTCAGAAGTTTGTAAGATGTCCCACTAATAGGCCTAGATCTAGGACCGCTTTATTGGCAGCCCACGGATCACGTGTGAGTGATTACACAAGGGATGCTACATGACAAAAGAGTAATACAAAAACCACCTCGGGCCTATCATTTGGTGGAGTCGGCACTGGGTACTATGGGTAATGATATCTCTCTCTGGGTTACTTCTTCTCATGGGAGCATACTCTAGAACGCCTTATCGTGACCAGAGGTCGGGTGTCTGAAACTCTTAATAAGTTGAGCTTGTACTAATTTCTCCAGGACAGGTGAATTCACTTTCTTTCTGCACAGGTCACACTAACAGGAGCGTCATTCCTCAACAGGTGTGATTTGAACCAAATAATATATTCTGGTCAAATACTGACACATTCTGAATCTAATACTGATGCATTAACTGAGTAATTGGTGATTTGAGGCATAATTAGATCAAATGTGTACTGCAACAGAGTAGTCCAATAGTAATATTCTTTTGTAATGCCACAATGCTATACACAACAGAATATGCTTGGGTATGTCAATTCACCGTCGGTGGAAGCTTTTACTTTGTTGCAAATCAGTTTTAATTTTGTTCAGTAACCTTGTCGAAAAATGTGGTATATTTCTTCTTGAAATAGGTTTTTTGAAATGGGCTTATCGCAGATGATCAAATATCTTTACCACTTTTTGCTAGATAACATACCTATTGAGCACACATATGAAAAGGCATTCAAGTGTACCTCACACGTAAACAGATTATATCCACATATATTGTTATTTTAAATAGCTTGTAAATTAACGTAAACACACTAGTTTCAACTTGAACTCGACGAGGCCGCAACTGTGATCACCTAGTCACATTGAGAGAGAATAGACAAGGATATTTCTCTGAAAGACCCCTGCGAGATCAGCACGGTTCAAATCCGGGATGCGTGCTTGAATGACGTGGCAGTCCGATATTCTATCGATGCGCTGCCTCTCCCTCTCTAAATTTGTACATCGAAGGCCTTGGAAGCATGGACGAATTTTGTATGTGAAGTGTACTTATCCTCTGGCTTAATTAGCTAATGATAATTCCAGCTTTACGGTGGCAACTATTCTTGTCTAAAAATCTAGAATGGGAGATGTTCACCTACATGAGCTACACCTTATGAGAGCCAACCACATGTCAATGGGAGACAAGACCTGCTTTATCAGATGGCCAAACTCCCACCATTATAACAAAATGTGTGGGAAGTGAAATATAGCATGTTCATTCCTGTCAGATGTCTTAGTTCACCTGCACCAAGGGCTGTTATTGAGTTCAACAAATATTGATGCAAATAAGACTGCCGTAGTACCAGATATACCAGATATAGTTAAAATGCTCAGAGTTGCAGACGACTCCTGTACAAATGCAACAGTGGGGTATATAACAATCAAACCAGGTAGTGTGGCTTGTGTCATTGTGAACGACAGTCGGCCATTTTGAAATTTAAAAATTGTCAATATGTTAATATATAAATCAAAATCACTAAATTTGAACCTAAACCTCATTGTCTTTTCGATGAACCAAGCTATTGAATGCTTGTTGTAATCTGCTTAAATGTTAGCTGTGGTAATGCCCCAGTCCTCCTCCAATCTATTCCGCGATAACAGAGTTTGTAGGCATACGCGATATACACAGAGCACTGTGCACTGCCTGTTCCAACCAGACACAGACGGCCCGCGTGTATCATAATGGGACAGCTCTCCCAGCAAACACGAAGCCTTGACCCGATGTTGTTTCAATGTTGGTCCAGCGCCGTTGGCGGTGGGCCAATAGTGAAACAGCATTGGGTCAAATCCTCACGTTTGCTGGGCTCCACACAGGTGTCTGTCTACACCCACCCCTCCCCCACCATAATATTCTCGCCAGCCGATCAGGGTACTTTTAGCAAGACAGCCGGCCAATCACAAGCTTACCACAATACTTGAAATTGAGAGCAGGGGGACATATGACGTCAACCATCTGCACATTTTAACATGTGAAGGAGCAGTGTCTAGGGTGAGCAGTGTAACGCGATACAGAGACTGTAATCATTGCGCGGCCGTGCATCCTTGTTAGGTTACAGATTTATATATTAATTGGTAATACTCGCTTTGCATCTCATTAGAATATTGCCTTGACGCGGAGATTTAACTGTTAGTATTTAAATTAATTGTTTCATGAAATTGTTGATCTCAGAGTAGCCCATGCATCTCGGAGAATATGTCAAATTATGACTGAAATTTAAACGGGGATATCTCTCATGGGCTGTGATGAAATAAAATCCCCTATTTTATTTTTTCTTGTGCATTGTTTAAAAATTTTACAGAAACAAATCTGAAAATCCAATAATTTTGCTGATGGGATGGATCACAATCCCAATGATCATGATGATTTATTCTGCTCATTTGAAACATTGCTGAAACGCACAATTTGCTCACAATTTTGTATTTATTTTGTATTATTTTTTAAATTTCGATCAGACCTTCATCCCTCCTATCTACTTCTCAAAAAAGTATGTACTTTTTTGCAAAAGACACACTAGTTTTAAAAAAAATTATCTGTGACTGTTGCAAAATGTTCATTTGCAAATTAAGGAAATGTACCAAACATCGTTATTGAAGTTGCTCGGTTTCTACGCTATCACTTGTACGCCTTCTTGGTGGAATATTTAGGGCTCATCAACGAAACATCTACCATTCAGAAACCATCAGCAAAGCGCTGTTTATATTATAATACATACTAAATAACGCTTCCAAAATAATTATTTGAAAATTTGAGTTTTTTCATATTTGCGACAAAAAATGACCGAGAACGCATGAAAAATGTGTTTTATATTTAATATCGAAATATCTACAAGACATACATATTTTTTATGGGCACTATTGGATTCCTCATGCCCAAAAACATGGGTATATACATCAAAATCGTGACTCTAGCTTTGCTAGAGGCCAAGTTATGGCCAAATAAGTGATTTCGATAGTGGCCATTTTGAATGTGCCATAAAACGAGGTTGAGGAGCGGGAAAAATTGAACCCCAATATTTTTGGCTTATTTGACCCCTAATGAAGCCATAAAAACAATAAAATCAATTTTGGCAACAGAAATGGCCAAAATGACATACCGCACCAGACTAAAATAGCAAAGAGCTGTTCTACGTGCTGCATACTCTCTTAATATATATATATATATATTTATATAATATTTACCGCCACATTCACATCAACGTTATGGCCCATGTGTCGATGTAGACATGTAACCAATCTTTCATCTGTTGATACACAACATAGAGTGTAGACTTGGACACTTGGTAGAACCTAATAAACATGTATGTAGTTTGTTCTGATTGTTATTTCCATTATGTTACAGTTTCTTTGGATGCCGAGCAGGAAAAGAGCTACAGGTGAATTTAAAATGATGTATCTGATGAATAAGTTGATTTGTATATTATCATTTTCTACTAATATCAGTAATTAAATTATTGTCACCAGCGTGACAGTAGGCTTAGTAGTATTTCTGGACATCGCATCTTTCCACAGCAAGTCTAGACTCCTCCGATGCTCGTAGACCTAGTTCTATCTGAGTTGAGATTCAGAAGATTACAAATTTGCTGTATGTAGGATGCGGTACTGAGACTAACTTCAAGTGGATACACATAATATTTGGTTAACTTGAAACCAGACTCATTTTTTTCAGATTGAATGTAAACGTTCTCAAGTGGTTCACTAAAATATATCACTGTGGCTGCTAAAGTGTGGTAATCTTTACCACATTAATTTTCTTGATCATGCTCAGAACTTTCATTGTGACCCACAGTCATAAGTTATCATAAAAAACGTGGTGTAAAACCCACTCAGCGTTTTATGCTCACTCACTCACTTACTTACTCACTCACTCACTCATTCACTCACTCACTCACTGACACGCGCACTCATTTATTATATTGATTATAAACTTAGGAAGGAATCTATTTTTACCGTTGCATTACCATGCGTGAATGGCGTAGGCCTATTCATTCTTAGTGTAATTTGTGCAAACTAACACAACTGCTAATTTAATTTGTCATCCTCATGAATTGAATATTTAGATATCACATTGCTCCCCAGCTTTTTATGTCTCCCCTCTATAGAGGGAGACATATAGCATTACTTCTCACCGCTCATTTTTATGTCACATCATTTTTGTGTCTGTGCGTTCTGTTCTCTCCGTCTATCATGCAGGCGGTCAAACACGAGACGTTGACCCAATGTCGGGCTATTGTTGGCCCACCTTCTACGACGCTGAGCCAACATTAACCTAGCTTTTGTTTGTGATGGTATTACAGCCAGCATGAAGTAGACCTACTGACTAAGGTTAAATGGATACTAGCCAGCACTGGCGACGCTGGCCTAACATTTACCAGACATTGGGTCGGTGTCGGCTTGCACTGCGTGACCCGCAGCCCAGCAAACATTAGGCGTTGAACCATTACTGGTTTTATGCTGGGCCAGCGTCGCAGACGGTGGGCCAGAATTGGACCAGCATTGGGTCAACGTCCCATGCTTGCTGGGAGTATTGACGGGCCACATTTGTGTTTTGCACATCACCGAGTGTGAAGATATTAAAACTGTTGCCCAACTGATTGAGTCTAACGATGATTTAGTTACTGTAGATCATCTTCCCGGCAGCATGTCTTGCCACAGCGAGGTCTCATGAGTATCGAGCCTTGCGGGGGAAGATGCTGTAGATATAAAAAAACGGGTTCCACCACATCAAAATACATAGTCTCTACCTGTCTACTGTCCAAAGGAGCTATTTAGTAACATTAATTACAAAAGCCATTGACACAACAGCTAATAGTTATCAACCTTTGGGGTTATGCTGCTGGAGGGGAGACATGTCCAGTTTTTTTACAAAAAAACTAGACTCTTCTAGTTTATTATTATTTCATGTCAGAAAATAATATCTGCCTTCATATCCTCTTTAGGCAGTCGCATGCAAATATAATAATTTCAAATTATTTAATACCAAAGTTGAATATACAACATACACGTTTTGTTGTTATCATTTAAACAGTAGTTTTAAACTGTTGAGTCAATGAACTGTTCTTACTCTATAAGCATGATAAATCTCACCCGCCAAAACAAAGCCCATTTGCTTACTCGCTGTTTTCTTGTTTTAATTTGACAAGACCGAGCAGAGTAAGAGCAGATGGTAATTTGGTGGCGTCAACGTGGCCATAAAACGTTCAACGACTGAGAAAAAACATGCTAATTAGACTAATCAACAATCAGACACTTGTAAGCTTGTAAACATCTTTTGTGGTATCTGTCACTGAGTTATGTGAAACACACAAAACAATGTCCCGCCTGTTGAGATAGATAGAGAGATGGCGAGTGATTAAATATTTCGGTGGCGTATAGACATAATATAGGAGGGGGGGGGGGCATCTTCTTCCAGAAACTAAAATGGCCGAGCATGTTTATTGGGTACAAATCAAATCAAATCAAATTTATTACCATATTATATCCGTACAGGGTTCAGGGTATATACATTATTGGTGGTACATCATATAATACATTATTTGATGTACTCATACACTGACATATAGTGCCGATATTTTTAAAACGTATCAGAGTTAAACACATAATATAGAAATGTAGCCGGCGCCAAAACCAGAGAAAGCAACTACATATTATTATGAATATTACATAGGCCTAGTACACATGATATCGTGGTATACGAATCTACTTTTATTATCAGTAAACCCGTCCGTTTTCTTAATAAGCCTGTCTCAGCTTGAATTAGGCAAAGTTATGCAGCTCTAACTTGAGATAGGCACCTGGACCTGCATCCTCGTACAAGTTACGCTATATCGTAGGCTTCTGATTGATCGAGATGGCCATCTCGACCAATCAGAAGCCTACGATATATCGTAACTTGTAAGAGAATACGGACTCATGCATCTCATTTGGCCCATACCCTTCTCTTTTAGATTCAAAGGAATTTGTTTTTTTCAGGTCCACATTACCGTGGGCGATTGCGTAATACACTGTCAATTCATCATACATTTTAACAGTTTTTTATCTGTATTATGGTCTCCTATCAACCAACGTGTCATATGTACCATTTAAATAGATGGCATATAATATAACACTCTGGCGCTAGAAGACAGTATGTGGACATCATGACAGGACAGCATGCCAGTGCTGCAACATGGATAAGTGTACATGAACTTGAAGGTATAGTCAACTGTCAAAATTCGCGGGACAAAGATCCCCCAGAATGCAATAGTGCCCGTGGGTAGGCCGAGGCCCTATTCCATAAAAATACTCAATATGCGTTTCATACCCAAATCCTCATTAAGAACAAGTTCTCAAATCACAGCAAGTTCATATATACTTGAGCGACATCTATGAGGTAATAATTCCATCGAATCTCAAAGCGCTTAGTCCTGGATCTTAGCAGGTCGTTGGCCTGCAAACAAACTGACCGTATTACTGCGGGTATCGCGAAACGGGTTGACCCCACGCTTGTACCCAGTGAACACAAAACATTTGTATGACTTTATGCAATGTTGGACCAACGTTGCATAAATGTTATACAAATGTTTTGAGTTTGCTGGGCAGAAGGACTTTCTCTCAAACATTGTACATTTCTTTAATGTCGATTCAATGTTGGG
>OZ024918.1:19762089-19909589 GCA_964017125.1 Flabesymbios commensalis | reverse complement strand
TGTTGTCTATGGTACTGTGCACTACAAAGAACCCTTGAAATAAGCGTAGGGCATAGTCCCGGCTTCAGGCTTCCTTCTGTCGCGATATTGCTTCAATGTGCAGAAAGCGACGTACGGTAAAGCAATATACTTACATAGATACATACATACATACTAAAAAAGCCAATGTCGGCCCAATCTTGCTCTACGACGTTGGACCAACATTTAATGTGGTGAGCTTATTGCGGTTGCTGTAGTTAATTGTGTAAAGTGAAGATACACACACTGGACATAAGTTTGTTCACTCCCACACAATTCATGCACAAACCACTGCTTAATGATTACTGAGTGTCAGCTCATATACAATACCGACACGATTTTAAAGCTTCTAAGCTGTGTCACATGTTATCCACATATGTTTTACACATTCTCATGCAAAATTGTGTCTGTGCATTGTAATTATGGGTTCCAGTGGAAACATTTGTAATGGGAATCGAATTCAAATTAAGGGCTCAAATGTAATGGTATTTAAAATCATGTATTTACAGCGCAGTACTGTTGCAATAAAAAAGGAGTGCAAAATATTTGGGCAAGGTACGGACTATAAGGCAGAAGTGAAAAAAGACGCTGTCATGGTCGTCGGGAAAATACGTCAGCTCCTGAAGGCAGACGTATGAAGATGCTGTCAAGATTGGGACGCTTGAAGACATACCTCGGAGTTGTCCATTGATGGGAGCTCGTTTTTTTTGTACGCTTGTCATAAAAAAACTGTTAGGTGACGCTACATACATGCAGGGGACATATTCAGCCTAGTGGCAAGAAAAAACCCTCATGGTTCATAACAAAAAAACGGCAGAATCACATCAGGTGGGCCAAGATAATTCGGCACTGGGCCACCAATGACAATTAGCCCTTTGTGGTGCTCTCTGATGAGCGTATGTTTTATTACATAATAATGATGGAAGTGAAGGATGTTGGAGAAAAAAATGATAGAGTATGAATCCAGACGCAATGCGATTTTGGCTACGCAGAAACGTTTCTGTTACGGTTCGGGGATGCAAAGATCAGAACAGTGTTTTTCTCTTTGTTCAAAAGATCAGCGGCCATTATGAGATCACGTGGCTACTCAACTAAATATTAATTGTGACACTAATTATGTTTCATATAGCATCATAAATATATTTTCGGTCATAATCTCTAAAAAATATGACATAAACTATCCGGGTTTCAGTTTATATACTGTGATTCAATTCAGGTATTAAGCATCTTTGTAATAGGCATCACTTTTGGGGTGAACAACTTATGTCCAGTGTGTTTACTAGGCCTAAGCCATGACGATGACACTGACACTGACACTGACAATGATGTTTATTCATGGTCTCAAGCAATTGAGACAAAAGAGCAAGTTTCATTGAACCAGTCAATGAAAAAAACATCCCTGAAACTTTTCTCTGATTACAGCTCTAATCACACACCTCTTCACCACTGACTTGCCGATTAAATCACTGTTATTGGGAACAAAATGAGTGTTTAAACTTCAAGATTTGCAAATGTTTGGTCTAAAAAATTAAACAAATATAACTAATTTTCACCCACTCGAAGTTGTGTCTCGCTACCGCGAGCCACAACTTCAAGTGGGTGAAAATTTAAATAAAATAATATAGCAGGATAAGGGTGTCGTGTTTTTATTAGGGAAGTTCACAAAGCAACTTAAGGGTGATTAAATATTGTTTTATGTCGTTTTCTGCACAATTATTGCAATATCGCGACAGAAGGGAACCCGAAGCCGGGACTATGCCTTACTCTTATTTCGAATGACTTCAAGGTACACACTTATAGTACACACAAAGCACAGTTCCATTCCGTCGTCTTATACCTGCTATACCTCGGTCACAAATGACTTAGACTGTTTGTGATTTCTGATATTGTACTTTAAAAGTGACCCACGGTACAAAGCGTACCGAACTTGATTTTACAGTGTTTTTAGTGACTTTTGAGTATATGCTGAATCCAATGCCGAGCGGTGCCAAGCTCAACTATCTATGCAAAAGCACACATTTTACGATTGAAAATTGGTCTCGAACATCACTCAACAACAAGGGGTCAGCAGCATGTCTGGGGCAGTATATAATTAAGTCCATATATGCCTGTTTCATTAGGACCCACGGTACGAAGCGTGCAAAATTATTTTTCCAATGTTTTTAATTATTTTCGGGTATGCTCATTCTGAATATAACGCCGAGCGGTGTTAAGTTCAACTATTTATTGAAATGCTCGAAATTTTACGATTCAACATTGGTCTCGGAAATCACAGACAAGAACAATGGGCCAGCAACGTTCCTGGGACAGTATAAAGTAAAGTCCATAGGGGCCTATAAGCTTGTTTCATATCTGACCGACGGTATACGAAGCGGGCAAAATTTTTTATTTGATGTTTTTAACCATTTTTTTGCTTGTGCTGAATTTAATGCCGGGCGGTGCTAAGTTCAAATATTTATGCGAAGGCTCTAATTTTACGATTTAAAATTGGTCACGAAAATCACTCAGTAGAATGGGCAAGCAAGGTGTAGACCCATCCACATAGATCATATATGTGGCCCATGGTACGAAGCATGCCAAAGTTATTTGTCAAAGTGTTAAACCATTTTCGAGTATGCTGAATCTAATGCCGAGCGGTGATAAATATTTATGCAAAGGCTCGAATTTCGCGATTTAAAGTTGGTTTCGAAAATCACACCAAAACAAGGGGCCACAAGGTAGCGAGAGAGGGGATGTCCACCAAGTTTTGTTTTGCCTAGAGTTAGTTAGGGGTGGATTTGACGTCATTGGGTGTTCTTTCAACATGAAATCACAGGGGTTTTTTTCCCCTCATTTTGAGGTCATCTAGCGTTCATTGTCAAAATAGCCGCCATTTTTGTAAGAAAAGCCTTATCTCAGCACTCTGTCAACCGATTTGTTTATTTTTTTTGCCTAAAATTAGGTTTCAGATGGTGAAGAATTATGTGGTGCTAATAGGTGAAGGTCATGTTGTACAATAACAAGGTAATTTAACGGTCAAAATCAATATTTAAGCATTTAAAATTGATTTCTTTAAAATTGAAATGATGTAAATGATGAAATACTTTTATATCATTATGAACAATCAATTAATGATATAACTTGACTGTAGTTGTCGGGGAATATTAAAAATGGGAATACCATTTTTCAGACTAGCGTCTGCGCTGCGGGGTTAAGCCAAAAAGCAGTATTTCTTTACAAGCCCTGGTGCAGTTATTAAAGCGTCCTGCTTGGAAAGTCAGAGATCGCGGGTTCAAACCCCACTTTGGTCTTCAAGTTTCAAAGAAACAAAATGTTTCTTTCCCGCTCACTCGCATTGCTTCTATATTGTGGGGGACCTCCGTGACCGAGAGGGTAGTGTGCTCGACCTCACACCGCCAGGTCTAAAATTTCGAATCTTGTGTCAAGAGGGCAGTATCATCTCTTTCATCTCAACATCCTCAGTAGGTTATGCTGACCCTGTTTAACATTATATGTGCATAAAGGTGGCCTAAAACCCCATTCATTTCATTTCATTTATAAGCCTTTTGGCTTTGCATGGCAGTTCTAACAGTAGGTGTCTACTAACATATTAATGGCTCAAAGGCGAAGTGATCCAAGTACAAAACTCGGTTTTTATCTTTTTATATCACTTAGGAAAAGTTAGGAAATAATATACCAAAATATCTAAGCCATTCGCTACAAATTTCGAAACCTATTAATTTTTCACTTCCCAAACTCATACTTTTCTTCAATGGTAAAGTGATCCAAGTCCATCACTTTATTTAGGGAATTTTTGACGTGGATCAGTTTACCTCTGAGATATACCGAAAATGGCAGCTGAAATGTTATAAAACACCCCTTATATGAATCTGTCTACTGTATGCCAATCATCACCAAAGTTTTAGTAGAGCAAGGTGGTGAGACACTGGACAGTTTGTATGCTAGTTTGTGACATTTAGGACAAAATGATATTTCTAAATATCTAAAGTTTATTTATAGAATAAAAGGATATACAAATAAAAATCGACAGAAGTGGGTTAACGATATTCCTGTCAATAGGAATGAATAATAAACACCAATGCATAACTTCTCATATGCCGCTAATTGTTGACGTAACAAGTTAAAATAAAAAATATAATTTTAATAATGGATTTCTATAGGGAAATGAGAAAACGCGGACTTGGATCATTTTACCACTAAGCCATTCATATAATATGTCCATGACCTCGGTAATCTAGACGACATACTGGCACATGAAATAGTGGGTTTGATGACAAAAAAAACATTTTTCAGATTATGATAGAAGCACAACATTTGGTGCAGACATTGTTCGAATAATGGGTTTTCAGCAGAATTTGTTGGCCGCTCACAATTTTCTGAATGGCGGCAAAATCCAAGATTTTGTGCATCATTGCCATCATTTTCGACAGAATAAAAACAGATTTAAATATTATTTGTGTCTACCACAGGGTTTCGGGTATGCCCGACATAGTGCTGTCTCAATTAGGTACTTTAGACATTGCATTGTTGGTGAAATTCAAGATGACCGCCATTTGTGCAATGTTAAACAATAAATTGACATACCAAAATATAAGCAGATTTATGATTTTTGTTCTACCATAGAAATTTTAATGTGGGCACGAAATAGTGGTATGGCGGGAAAGTATACTTTAACGCCTCTTCGTCACATTTATTCGCCTATCTGTTGTCCTTTAATGCTTTTTGTTTGCTCTTCAACGACACTCCCTCACCCTCACACATCCACATCAGCCTATAGCTCTTTTACATCAGCTTTTAACGCCTCCTCGTCGCACTCTAACGCCCACCTCCCCACCAATGGCCCTTCAATACATCCCCATTACTATTAATTTTAACGCCTCTCCTTCACTCTTCAACACTTCCACGTCTGCCTTCAGTGCCTTCAATCGCTTTTTAACGCCTTCACATTGCCATTATATTACTATCTCTCCATCGCCCTCTATCATTTTGCCGTTGCTCTATAACGTGTTTTTGTCGCGTTTAATGCATTTCCTTCGCCCTTCAACATCTCATCTTCTCCTCCTTTTAGCGCCTCTCGGTCAACCATTAACGCTTTCTCGTCGCCATTTAACGTCTCCCCATCTCCCTTGAACGCCACCATTAATGCCTCTCCATCGTCCTTTAATGCGTCCCCGTCACCTCTTAGCGTTACCTATTGCACTTTAATGCCATTCGACGTCTGACCATCGCGTTTTAATGGATCTTAGTCGCCCATTAACGCCTCTCCATCTTCTATCAATATCTCCCCGTTGACTTCTGACACTTTCCGTCGCCCCTTTATTGCCTATTCGTCGCAATATAACGCATCCCTATTGTCAATTAACGCATCACCCTTCATTGTCTTCTCATCGACATTTAACGCATCTCTGTCGCCTTACATTCCTTATCATGCTTATGGCGCATCTTCGTCGCGCTTTAACACATCCCCATTGACCATTAACACCTTCCGTCGCCTTTGAAGTCTATCCGTTGATGCCATTCTGTCGCCCTTTAATGCTTTGTCATTGACCTGTTGACATCTAAAGCACTCCGAAGAACAAAAACAAAAACGTGATAGACATTTTAAAGTTAACCGACCTGTAGACCTTTACTATTGCACCTAGTAACCCATCGCCATATTTGAAACTAATGTGAAGTCAATTATGGTGTTGTCACTTATTATAGACGATCAATAGCATATAACTTTACCACTACAGCCTCCAGAGCAATCAACACAAGATCTTTGACAATATAATAGCGATCGATTTACCAACGCAAACACGCAACTTCGGATACTGAGCAGATATATATGCGTCCTCTATAATTTCATCTGGGCATGGTTTCTATTGAGGTGGTGGAGACCAGTATTTGCCCTTGACTATCAAGGATAACATTCATTCTAAGAGACACAAAACGTCAAAGACTAGTAGGCCTGAAGGTAACTGACAGTCATTAAGTAGGCCTACCCCTTCTCGAGACAGACATTATATTACGTACGTACTGATGTAATATGCAAAAAGTAGGATATAAATTTTACAAGCCTCAATGCTACCAAGAATACATAACTTTGTGTATCCTTGATACCACACATAAAGACGCCACCCTCTTGTCATTCTGCAATCTGAACTGTAATCCGAGTATGTCATCTACTACTATTGTTAATGCCTCGCACATATGCCTACTGACATTCCAGAGCAACTGCCCAAGACATCAGATGCATTTGCTCCTCATTCTGATCTATACCATTCTGAGTTAGCCGTGCATGGGAATGCGCTATTGCATCTGCTACTGCATCAAAGAGTGGCCGGCTGGTAAAATGATAAGCTGGTATCAATCACCATGACAAAGAAAGAAGTTTTTCCACAAGCCATAAAATAATTCCTTCATTGTGGCTGTTTATTGGCTCGTCAAATTTTTAGGTGGAGGTGTTTCCGAGAGGGATTGGTGTGTACTCGGCTTTGGCTACGAAAACTAACAGTTAGGATGTGTAATAACTATACACAGAGTGATAGATGTATAGACAATCATTGTCCAGTGTACTGTATCTATTTATTAGGATTATCCTCGTGTTTAATTAATATTCAACCAATAACACAATCCCCTTCTAAAGTGAATAGAACTATAACAATGAAAGATATACGTTTATCAGAGCGTTAGAAATTTAATTATATCACATATTATACGGCACTCAAAACTACCATGTAAAAATTGTTGTTGTATTATATTACCGTACAGACAATTAAATATTTTATTTCGCAATTTTATTATTACTTTGAAGCGGTTATTATTGGCTAATTGATTAGTTTTGTCCTCATGTTTTAATATTTCATAAATGACACGATCACTTTGACATTCTAAAATTAATTCAATTTGAAGCATAACATGAACATGCGTTTTGTTGTAGGTGCTGGAGATTTGCGTCATTGTACCATTTATGACAGTCATTATGGAGAATATTCTCCACTTATTTGTCGCCAAATACTATTTATTATTGCTTAAACTTGCAGTAGTTATTCCTATATAATTATAGAAACATAAAGAGGTCAAGATGTATTACTGAGTCATGCATGTAGTTTATCAAGGGTTTTAATTCGTCGATCACACATACTTGTAGAAATTTCCCAGATTTTTAGGGTTTGTTTTGAATAGAAATTTTGAAGCAATTATAAAAATTTCTCGATTTGGTCCGGCTCGACATTCGATCAAGCATACCCCGAAACCGCAAAATTCGAGCTTTTGCATAAATAGTTGGACATATAAGCACCGCTCGGCACTATATTCAGCATACTCGAAAATGATTCAAAACATATAAAGCAAACACATATGGCGTATAATGGCTCAGACCCCTTGCTGGTCCCTTCTTGTCGACTGCTTTTCGAAACTAAATTTAAGTCGTAAAATTTTCTTTTTCTTTCTGTAACACGGTTGAGTGTCTTTAATTATTGTTTTTATATTATTATTAGCCAATGAGGCCCCAAGTTATGTAACGTAATTCTTCAACCGCGACCCGCGACCAACAACTCCAAGTGGATGAATTATTCCGGTTGGGAAAACAGCTCAACTATTTTCAAATGTTGCTGATTGAACACACATTTCAAAAAATTTAAGGGCCCATTTAACACTTTTTATCCCAGTCACACTGAGCCAGAACGGGAGGAGAACGAGGAGAAACGTATTAAGAATGGAATGGACGTAGTACACGCCGAATACAATCGTATTAGGATGGGCAAGGACGGGATGGTGGTCTAGGATTTCGAACATGTTTACCCATTCTACCCGTTCAAAATAGGACTGGGTAAGGACTGTGTAAGTTCGTACTTCGAACGAGATTGCCGTACTGGAAACGGAATTGCCATACTGCGAATGTAGAACAAACGGAGCTGAACGTCGTGCGAACCTGGAAAATAGGATTATGACCTAACACCGATGCTGTTACGTTTTATCCCGTCCTACCCGTCATCACACATACCTTACTACTTTTCATTACGTCTTCAAAGCGTTCTTAGCAGTGTTAACTAGTTTAGAAAGTTTGTGATACGTTCTTACTCAGTTCTAAAAAGTTCTTACTCAGTTCTTATTCAGATCTACTCGTCCCTGCTACATTGTCAATACGTCCAATCCGTTTGAATCCAGATCTACTCGTTTCCACTACATTTCAACTACTTCTACCCGTTTGCAGCCGGATCAGCAACGTTTTTGATATAAATATATAGAGCATATTAATGATGCTCTCCTCATTTGGAAATCCAATTTCTGGCTTATAAATATGGTATATTTTAGCATGGAACAAATGCAAGTGTTGGTAACAATAAATATGATATATATATATTTCCTATAAATTATGTTGGAAGCAGAGCAACAATATAAAGAGATCAGAGAACAACGTGAATAATAAAAACAAGAAAAGCTGATGAGAATGAAGAGAATCAGATCATGCTGGGTGAGGGACTGGCTAAAGACTGCACTTCTTAGCTCCTCTACATTGTCCCTTCTACCCTATCAAACACCACACATCTAGCCAATGGTTGACTAATGCTGGGCTAACGTCGTAGACGGTGGCCCAACATTGTTCACACATTGGCTAGGTGTGTCGTGTTTCCTGGGACTTCTTGGATGTCCCCATTTTTGGCATGTTGATTCATAAAGTACCTCAATCAAAATGAAAATGGGTTGGAACGTGGTCGTATTTATAACAGATCGGACTGCAACACACCCAGATGCCTGTTTTTGATCGTGTTAAAGACTGCTTGAGAACGCAATGCAAACCGATAAGACTGACCATGTACTGGTTTGTACGGACATGCCGTAGTGAAAACTGCTCAGAAACGGCCCAGAAAGGCCCTAGAAAATGAAATGAATCGGGCTTTAGGCCACCTTTGTGCACATAAGAAAGGCCCTAGAACGGGCTGAAACTTACTAGGAACGGGGTTAAACGGGAACAGGATGGATTGAAACTTGTTAAGAACGGACTGCGAACGACATTAAACGTAACGTACTTCTGTTCTAAACGGTTACGTTGTGCGAGCGTTGTACAAACTGTTTGCAATCGTAATACACTTACTTCTAACTGTGTTGTGTCGTAGTAAAAGACAAAATTGCACGTTTCAACCCGTCCTGGGCGGGGGCCCTAGGGTAGTGGTTAGCACCGCTGCCTTTCACGCCAGAGTCCGGGGTTCAGTTCCCGGTCTCGGCGGTTTGAAAGAAACAAAATTGTTTCTTCCCCATCCACGTGTGAAAGCTAGTATTGTGGGGAGCCTCCGTGACCGAGAGGTAGCGTGCTCGGCCTCAGACCGCCAGAGCTCGAATTTCGAATCCTGTGTCTGGAGGACAGTGTCATCTCAATCATCTCACCATCCTCAGGAGGTTCTCCTGGCCCAGTTTAGCCTATATGTGCACAAAGGTGGCCTAAAGCCCGATTCATTTATTTCAACCCGTCCTCATCCCGTTTCAGGAAATTTTCAGAACGGGCAGGAACGTTCTTCGAACTGGTTCAGTGTGACTGGGCCTAAGGCGCTGAAATCATCATAAATTGCATACAAATTTATAGAGTCAGATTACATTTGATTAGAATAGCCTGAGATCGGGTTTACATACCCATCTTAATGGATGTGGAAACTTTATCCAACTTTAGTTAATTCTTTATGATAATATTATTTAAAAAATGACCATCGAAATTGAAAACAGTTCGCCAAATATATTGTTATTAGATTCTATCTTAGCCTACGAAGTTATGCATAAATATTTTTTCGTGTTTTTTGAATATGTCTGGAACAATTTGCATTCAGATGTATTTAAAAAATGGTTACTCATCGAAAACAAGTTTATATAAAAAAAAATCTCGTGATGTAACATTTCAAGTGGACCCTCATAAGTAACAATTTGACGCAGCATATAATAAAACACATAATATATAAAAAAAACACTCGGGGCTTTAATGTGGCATTTGTTGTAAGATGAAGTCACTTCAGTGTCATTTCAAGGTCAAATAAGCTGATATTTTTACTGTATGAAAATCGCATTATTGCGAACTCGGGCATAAAAGTGTTAAAAGATCATGTTGTCTCAAGTGAAATTGTTTATAATATGTGCTTAAATTATGTTCAGGAATTAAGAAGCCCACCATACTTCTTGTTAATTTTTACGGCAATAATCTACATCCATGTAGATTTTTCCTCTGGTCATATATGTTATTTATTAAAAAAATTTAACCCTGATCATACGTCCGTTAGCTTGTACAATTTAAACTAGTTAATAATAATTGAAATAATACCCCTAGGACCTAAATTATGCTGTGACTAATAAGTAATACCCCAATTTTAAAGTACACCGGATCTAGAAATATCCCCTTTATACCAGAATTGCACGTGGAAACTACAAACTAAGTGTGTGGTGGAAGCCCTGGGGGGTAAACCAAAACCTATTACTAGTCTTTTGGTTTGGTTAGGAAATGTGTAATTTGAGTCCTATCTATGTCTATATATGTAATACTAGCCTCTGTTTTGTCGGGCAATGCGAGCTTTGAGCTATATCTGTGTCCTTTAATAATAATACTAGCTTATGTTTGGTCAGGTAAAGAGTAATTTGAGTCATATCTGGCCTCTGTTTGGTCAGGCAATGAGGGATTTGAGTCCTATCTGTGTTTAATTATAGTAGGCTAATACTAGCCTTTGTTTGAGCTTTTATCAGGTAATGTAAAATTTGAGTCTTATCTGTGTTTTATTATAGTAGGCTAAAACTAGCCTCTGTTTGATCAGGTGATGTGTAATTGGAGTCCTATAGATCTGTGTTTTATAATAGTAATACTAGCCGATGTTTGGACAGGCAGTGTGTAATTTCAGGCTTATCTGTGTCGTTTGATCATATGACACAGATAGTGCTCAAATGACCGAAGTCGTCTTCAGAGTACAACACTGTAGTCGTGATTGGCGCCAAAAGGTTATGAACTCGGCATTATCAGCAGCTAAATTTGAGACAAAAGTACACCCACACTTCTGACGTTTTAGGACCATTGATTTGTGATCTTTTGAAGTGATCCAGGTGTTGCAAAATGTCCCAAAGTTCACCGAGTGACTAATAAATGTGTGTGGTTGCTCCAACATACGCAAGATGTTCACCAAACGTTGGCACAATGTGTGTGTATACGTGTTAAATTTGACATTTGTAATATACTTATGATTGTATTTCTTTAGCTGCCACACATTATGGCATCCCAAATTTAAGTATTATGTGGATTACCCCTTAAGCCCTCACGATGCATTAAAGCATCATTTTACATCCCTAAAAACAGATTTATTTTTCCTACAACTAAGGGTTTTAGATTGAAAATTTCCATGAAACTGGTTGACCAATACGTGGTAATTTTCTTTAATTTTTCACCCACTTCGAATCATTTTCATCCACTACAAGTCGAGAATTGCGGCAGCAATTCGCGGCTTGTAGTGGATGATGATGACAATGACAAATTCAGCGGTGATTGGCTTATCTCGTCATGTGACAGGCTGACCCACTCTTCCATCGGTCAGGGGAGGGTGGAATACTATACTTCGTCCGAAATAATATATATTGGTGCCTGTTGGTGCCTATTGTAAATTAAATATATACCAGCAGTTCCAGATTGAAATCAGTGAAAAGTACCACAGAAATGTACTCAGCAGGACAAAAGTCAAACTCCCTTCACCACCCCCAAATCAGTAATTATTGACAAGATTAATATTACCTAACTGTTATTCTCCAATTCTTAACACTCGATGTGCTAAGTTTCTCTAAATTCTGCGGATCGAAAATTTAAATTACTACTCACATTCACCCTCTCTATGGGCCCTGGGAGTCTGACGTCTAAAGTTGATCCCCGCACTGTAAGAGAAATCATATTTATAATGACAGTAGACCCAAAATTAGCTAACTAAAACATTTATGATGATTTCAAATTGAACCACCCCTTTAGTCTCCATGGTTTATGCAAAAATTTTCCAGCGATGTAAGGGTTAATATTGGGCGAACGTCATGTGTGATGTCATAGAGAGAGGCATCGCCCAGCCCAGAGAAAGTTTCAATTATCATTTTGCTAATAAACATGATAACTGTTAATTATTGGATTAAAATTTAATGATATCTATACTATAATAGAATAAGGATTTTAGGCTTAGTCGGTCGTTGAACGAACCCCCTGACCAAATCGCTATTCCCCGTCACCCACTATATACCTCACGCAAAGGATTGACATTCTGTCATGGTTGTAACGTTATTAAAAACTTTGGTGCCGTAATTTGACTTGATCATTTTTGGCTGATGTCTGTGTCCACTACAACTGAGCACGACACTAAGCCAATGCCTGTTCACCGCTGGTCCACCGTCTCCAGCGCCGGCCAACAGGCAATAGGCCTACTGAGGAGTGCTTCATGCTGGTATCAGCGTGCCCACAGAGTACACGCTGACACCGACCCAATATCAGTTAAATGCTGGGCCAGCGTTGCCGGCGCTGGCCATTATTCATTCAACACTGGGAAGGGCATCTTGCTGGACTACAACGCGCGGTGTAGGCCTATGCACGATACACCGACCCAAATCCGTATCAATTTTGGCCCACCGCCTGCTACGGCGCTGGAACGCCGGTACAACCCCGCCCCAGCATTGTAGCACAGCGCATGTCCACTATGTCTTCAGCTGCACAAAAGCAGGGGCATTCAATACAAAGGCTGGATTGATGTTGGAGAAGTGCCGTAAACAGTGGCTCAACATTAAACTAGCATTGTGTCACCCTGTGGGTTAATTCTATTTTCAATAACACCCCACCCATTCTGCATAGACCTAAATTTATTTATTACTATTCAAAACGTACTCGTACACGTGTTTTGTATACAGCAGCAAAAAGCATGGTTAGTAGCCTCATATATTCATAAAATTGTCTTTATCAGGCTCGAACCATGCTAGTTACAGTGTTTACATATACTCATACAATAATCAACGATTCATGTTATTTGTGTACAGGCTGCAGTGTTTCAATTATTATGCCAGTGATGCATACTTCCTAGCTTCGCCTGTGCGGAGCACGGGTCAAAGCTAGTATGTATATATCTGACGATTTTCACTGGCCGCATTTGACTTGTTGACATGTCAAGTTTGAAAATTAAAGATATATGAAGCTATGTCGCCTACTGATCATATTTGACCCTTAAAGCGCTGAATTTTTTTAAATAAATCATGGAGGCCAAAGGGTTTTTTCAATTTGAAATCATCATACATATCTTATTCAGCTCTTTCCGCTACATTCGAATACCTATGTTATTCTACGGCCATTTGAAATAGAATCTGACGTTTACATATGTCAGATTCTGACGACTAAAGTCGATCCCCGCGCTGTAAGGGTTAATCTAAACCATCAAATTTGCATAAATTATAAAGACTAAACTAGTTTGATTTTCAATTCGTATATTCCCCTGTAAGCAGAACTGTGTGCGACTACACATTATACCACAAATACCCACTTAACTGTCTCAGACCGTGGAATTCAGGGTACGTCAAAGCCGCCGGGCGTAATTGGCGTGTAAAAAATGTCTGTATGCTTCTGCATCATCATTTGTCTGACGTTATCAAGATGTAGCCCAATGATGCGATTCAGCCATCATTTAGGTGCACAAATAGTTTGTTCGGCTTTTCTCTGGAATTTTAATCTCTTAGATAACTGTTGATAAAAATGCCTCAAAAAATTATCTGAAAAAATGAAATCATGATCAATTTTTACTTCATGCAAAAAAAAATTTTGCAAATAGACACGACAATTCATAGGTTTTTTAATGAGAGAAATCCCCAAAGTTATATATTATAAAAAGTGTTTTAACTTCTGAATTTATTCGTGCCATTCATTGTTCAACGCTATAATTTTAAATAAGTAAAAAAACCTTCAGTGAAGTGGGTGAGAAATTAAAGATACTCGTCAAACAGGTCAGCACAAAAAAGGCTAGTTATCAGAATGTTCCGATTTCTATTTTATATCCAACAGAGATTTGAAGTATAGGATAAAGCCCGAGGAGCTCTACATTCTTAGCTGTGACAAAGGCCGAGGCCGTCTCTATATCTAGCCTGACTGGTAAATGCGCAGCAGAAAAAATTAAAAAAACTTTTGCATTTCTAGTCTATGAACATGTTTACATCATATGGTCATATCAAGAAGCCAAAATAAAATCACCGATTTTTTTATGATTTTAGCCTGAGCCAGTTCCCTTAAAGCGCTAAATTAAAATATTTAAATTTTACCCTCCTGAAGTTGTGTCTCGCTACCACGGCCCACAAATTCAAATGGGTTAAAATTACTCATATTTGTTTAATTTGCGACTCAACATTTGTAAATTTGGATGTTTGAACATTCACTTCGTTCGCAATACCAGTGATTTGATCGGCTAATAACATAGATTAAAACAACCATAGTCGTGATTAGCGGTGTAGGGGTTACCCCTTTAAGCCTCCACGTTGCATTAAAGCATCATTTTACCTCCCTGAAAACAGATTTATTTTTCCTACAACTAAGGAGTTTTAGAAAGAGAACTGTCTTGCCAATACATGGAAATGTCCTTCAATTTTTCACTTACAGGTGAGAGTCTACTGTACGTCAAGTCACCTTTATCCACTACAAGTCGAGAATTGCGACAGCAATTCGCGGCTTGCAGTGGATGAAGATGACAGTGGTAAATTCAGGCCTGAAAGGGTTAAAACAGCTTCACCCTGCAGGTGAAATTAAGTCAGGGATGGAAAATGAGGCTTTGAGGCATCACAAGGTTTTAAAGGGTTAGAAGCGTCGCCCGCACCGAAAGTATCTTGCTTAGTTGTCTATTATTATAATTTGTTTATGCCGCTAACGACTTTTTTTCGGTTATGAGCTGAAAAAATAAGTCACTATGTCAGTGAATCTATAAATAACATTGCGAATAATCATCTTTTTCGTAGCGATAGAAAATTCAGAGCAAAATCAGGAGAGCTTTGTTATGCAAACATGTCAAATAATCCAAAGGTGGTAATAAAATAAGAACGAGTTATTGAGTTTTATAGGGACAGGTATCTGTCATATACGCAGCCGTGCATAGCCAATAGACAGTAACTGCTTATTTTTACCAAGGATACTAGTTTTTACTTTGCATAACAGCTCGTACAAGTTACGATATATATCGTAGGCTTCGGATTGGTCGACATCTCGACCAATCCGAAGCCTATGATATATCTTGTACAAGAATACGGGCCAAGATACATCACCTGTATTCCCAAGGGTACGTTGGGTATCCAATGAGTTGGGCTTGCGTGATAAGCTAATAGGTATCACGTGACTAGTGACTAAACATCCGGTTCACACATCATAACACCCGATGAGGCGGTATTACAGAAGGCCACATTCTGCACATAACCATTGATAGATACTGTTCTGCGAAACGAGAAGGCTACTATGCTGCTTGTTGACTTTGCAGGGTAGAATACAGGTCTTCACCTTTGCCATAAATTATACATGTCTTCAATAATAATCAAATCCGAAAAAAGTACTTTGTGTTAGATTATCAGTTCATCAGATCAGTTGAATTCTCAGTTACAGATCAGTTAGATTCTCAGTTACAGATCAGTTATATTATGTTTTACAGATAAGTTAGATTCTCAATTAATCAGATCAGTTATATTCTCAGTTACAGATCAGTTAGATTCTCAGTTAATCGGATCAGTTATATTTTAGTTACAGATCAGTTAGATACTGAGTTAATCGGGTAAGTTATATTCTCAGTTACAGATCAATTAGGTTCATTCTCAGCTACTCAGATTAGTTATATTCTCAGTTAATCAGATCAGTTAGATTTTCAGTTACAGATCAGTCATATTTTCAGTTACAGATCAGTTATAATCTCAGTTACAGATCAGTTATATTCTCAGTAACAGATCAGTTAGATTCTTAGTTAATCAGATCAGTTAGATTCTCAGTTAAACAGATCAGTTAGATTCTCAGCTAATCGGATCAGTTAAATTCTCAGTTACAGATCAGTTATATTCTCAGTTACAGATCAGTTATATTCTCAGCTACAGATCAGTTAGATTCTCGGTTAAACAGATCACTTAGATTCTCAGTTACAGATCAGTTATATTTTCAGTTACAATTCAGTTATATTCTCAGTTGATCAGATCAGTTAAATTTTCAGCTAAGCAGATCAGTTAGATTCTCAGCTACAGATCAGTTAGATTCTCATTTATTCAGATCATTAAAATTCTCAGTTGAACAGATCTGTTATATTCTCAGTTTATCAGATTAGTTGTATTATTCTCAGTTAAACAGATCAGTTAGATATTCAGTTGCAGATCAGTTAGATTCTCAGTTAATCAGATCAGTTAGATTCTCAGTTAAGCAGATCAGTTTTATTCTCTGTTACGGATCAGTTTACATATCAGTTATGTTCTCAGTTACAAGTAAGTTAAATTCTTAGTTACAGATCAGTTAGATTCTCAGTTAATCAGATCAGTTAGATTCTCAGTTAATCAGATCAGTTAGATTCTGAGTTACAGATCAGTTATATTCTCAGTTACAGATCAGTTAGATTCCCAGTTAATCGGATCAGTTATATTCTCAGTTAGAGATCAGTTAGATTCTCAGTTAATCAGATCAGTTAGATTCTGAGTTACATAACCATTATATTCTTAGCTATTCAGATCATTTAAATTCTGAGTTACAGATCAGTTATATTCTCAGCTACAGATCAGCTAGATCCTCAGTTGAAGATCAGTTATATTCTCAGGTACAGATCAGTTAGATTCTCAGTTACAGATCAGTTAGATTATCACTTATTCAGATCAGTTTTGTTATAAATATATATTGTTTTCTGAAGCTGGAAATTACGATAGCAACTTCAGCTTCATATGAATACCAATTAGAGACAATATACCAAAATATGCTGAGACAGCCATATATAGGCTACAGGCTACGGTTTCAAGCAAATTTCAGACTAATTAAGATACCACTAAAACTTGTAACATATATTTTTGTGAATGATCAGCTAGTCAAATAATTCAATTCTATTTTTCATAAATAATATTATTTTTCATTCTTTTGAAGCTGGAAATCGCGTTAGCAATTCAAGCTTCACATGAATGAAAAAGACTCACAAACAATTCAGAACTGCAAGAGTTAAAATAGCTTGTATTATGTTGATAGAAACTGCATTATACTATTCCACAATATAAGGACAATGTGTCAATTGACAATTCAACCAATACGTAGGCATAACGATAATCCTATTCATAGACGTTGGAAAGGAAAAAATACTCAGGCGCGGATTCGAAATTCCCGATTTCTTATTTCACATGCATTTCTTATTTCGGACATGCATGTCCAAAATAAGAAATACGCGAATTTCGTCTCTGTATCTAGCCTAACTGTTGAATGCGCGGCATAAAAATTAAAAAAAATTGCAGTTCTAGTCTATGGACATGTTTACATCATATGGTCATATTAAGAAACCAAAATAAAATCACCGATTTTTTGACGATTTTAGCCTGATTGAGTCCCTTTAAATACAAGATGTCCCTCGTTTTTTTATATAATTCCTATTACTATAAGTATACCGCTAAAATGTTGACGATAATATGATTTATTGTAGTAACTTAGTGGACCAGAACTAAACGCTACTGATGAGTAAATTTAAGAGAAATTAGAAAAGGAGTTCCCGAGGCTCCGAGGCCCGGCTTTAGGCTGTATGAGTGCTATAGACAAAAAATCGGCTCATATCTTTTGTGAAGATAAATGTATTGGTCTTCTTCATGGGCAAGAATCCTCAATGTCCAGGATATAATTAAGGAAAGGACCAAGGAGAGAAGTTAAAATATATATTTTCAACGTTTTTTCATTCCCCCACAATCGCAAGCTCTGGCCAACATCCATTCGATACTTGCCAGTAAATCTACGATACACACGATGTAGGCCTACCCACCCGATTTCTGTTCAATCTGTCAATGGTGGGCCAGAGTCGCAGCCCATTGCTGGTTCAATGCCGGTCAATTGTGACGACGCTGTCTCAACTCCACTCAAAACTGACCCAACGCATGATTCTTCTACACCAGCGTCTACAGCAATCACTGGACGGCTAACCAATGTTGCTTCAATGTTGACCAACGTGTCTGACGCTGTCTCAACTCCACTCAAAACTGACCCAACGCATGATTCTTCTACACCAGCGTCTACAGCAATCACTGGACGGCTAACCAATGTTGCTTCAATGTTGACCAGCGTGTCTGACGATGGCCCTACAACAACCCAACATTCTGTATACATAGGTTAATTTGCGGCAATTGCTATAGGAGTGACAGTTTTACCCCCCCCCCCCCCCCATGGTCAGAAAGGCCACCACCCAGATACATTGCCCCAATTGTTGGGGCCAACATTATTCCAACCAAACCCTTTAAGCTCTTATTATAGACTTAACCACATATATAAGCGTGAATATTATTATTTCTGAACACTTGTTATAGATAAAGGTACCGAACAATTTATTCTACATGTTAATAAGGACTGGTGTACAGAAATGTCAAGTGTTTCCCACACACAGCACCCCTCTTTCCCCTAAATAGGACACAAACTCAGGCAAAACAAACTTTATAGTACCGGCCTCCGGCTGGTCCTAAAAATCCAAAATGGCCGCAACATGCACCTTCATATGAGCAAAAAACAAAATGGCTATCAAAATTAACCATCATTTTTGAAATTGTGGCTCGAGATTGCTAAACTTATGATTTTTGTATGACTTGTTGGCTGAAACACACATTTCCAATGTTTATTTCTCATCGGCTGACTGATATTTTATTGTAAAATCCAAGATGGACGTCATTTTAGATGACGTCATTCTAAATACTAAAATCATCAAAGCATGTCAGAATATACTGTGCTTAAACAGAGTTGCAAATGCCTTGTAGCTAAATATGGCGGATTACCCAGACTATTTTTTGGATTTCCATTAAACAAGTTTTATATTATAGTTCACATAGAAAAACAACGCTTATATTTGTGTGTTGGCGGTGACCATTCTGAATTTAAATGTCAAATAAAGGTCTATTTTATCGAAAAACATGACAGATAAATTATTCAACTCCAAATCATGTAGAAACAGAAAAGATGTGTTTTTTGCGGCCATTTTTTGTTTTGCTTATTTGAAGAAGGAGGACACCAAAGAACACCAAAGAATGTAATGCGACAGATTTGAGTTCTGTACACTCAAATAATGTAAAAACAAGCGGGAAAAAATCTGCACTTAAATGTCGAGCAAATTCCGATGTTTCATATTTCAGCCCAGGCTAAATACACACATTTATACACACCTACAACATTTATAATGCTGCAATTTTCTCTCATTTAAAAATTAAAATGTCATGTACAAATCTAAATACCACTCAGTTTAACTATATACACATCTGGGTTCAGAAAATAGGTCAAATATAGATATGGCCAATAATTATGTTTTATTTAGTAATTTGCACTGGCCATGTTGACTAGCTTGTTTTGTTTCCAATTTTGATTATTTTGTAATACAAAAAATTCAACGTATTTGTAGAGATCACTCTTTAATCCTCTGCACCATGCAATACATCATTTGAACGGAAATTTAATTATTTCCGTATGGTATATTGTGTAGATTGATAAATTAGAACAGCAACCACATACGTTTACATACCTTAGATCATAATGCAGATTAAATCGATAATGTTAATTATTTAATTATTCAAATAAAAAAGTTTCCCAAAGTTGCCACTTGGGCAACAAACCAAAATTTGTTCATGGAAATTATAAGAATATGATCAACCGTAACACCTTACACTAATAATTTATAGGTCCCCATTGAACATATAAGACCAGCAACAGGACTAGGTTGAAGGTCTGTCCGTCCTTCTGTGTGTCTGTCCGAGATTGGCTCGAAACCTTCTAGGTTTTCCTTTGATTATTCTAAACTTGATCGATGTCAAACCCCCTGATGAGTTCTAAAAACACGCATTATTATTATTGTAAATTAAAATAAAATAAAAGTATTTTTCTTGTAGGTGCGATTGACGGTGTCGTATTTTCATTCACTTTTTCTGAAACTTGGCACCTTGGGTTATTATCATCTGTGATGGCCTATTTTTCATTAAAATAATAATTATAATATCAGTCGGTATGTAATGATTTTATTACACTAGGTAGATTTTGTTCAACTGTACTGACTCGTACTCTGTGACATTTTCCCGTCCTACACTCACTGACGCCCCCTTGCGAAGTTGTGAATCCGACCACATAATTAATTCGAAAGTAGATTTTGTTGAAAAAAACATAATTTAGCACTTCTTAATTATAGCTATTATGCGATAGAATGTATTCCATTACCGTTAATATTTTTATTTTTTGAAGCCATAGTCTGTTTTCGCGGAGAGGGGGTGGGGTAAATCATTTCCTGTGTCTATATGCACGTGTAGACCTCTCTGATCATGGACATTTAATTTCCAATCTCATATTTTAGGTATACAAGACTTATGTAAATATATCCCTAGCAGCTAAAGGGTCGTATGTACCACATAAGACCCTTTCACTGCTAGTGAGCAATATCGCAATATCAAATCAAAGCAAACACATAACATTTGTATAAAATGTGTACAACGTCGGCCCAACGTCGGTCCAACATTGTACAAATGTTATACAAATGTTTTTGTGTTTGCTGGGATGGTACATGATTATCAATCATAGGGTGGCTTCATTATAAACTGCCACTGAATCACTGATTTCGCACCTGCTGCTACATCAGTAAATGTTGACCCAAGTGTGGAGCAATGTGGAGCCCACTTAGTAGTTGGTGACCCAACAATGAAACGATGATGGGTCAATGCTATTTTCTGGGCCGAAATGCCGTTCCCACGGGGGGCTGAGGAAGTAGTGACAGGGGAATCCGGTACGCATGCGCTGTCCTGACACCTCTGAAGGTCAAATGCCACGCATGCTCTCTTCGTTATTTTAAAAATGCGGATGCAACGGTCAATTAAGGTTTACATTGAGAAGGCCATGTCTACTGCCGCGGATTCATATCCGGGAAGGGGGGAGTCCCTGTCAGAAGGTGATCGAGAATGGACACCTTTATATTTGCATTGTATTGTATTGTTTATTCAGCAATATGTCTATGACTTGTAAGTTTTCAATATTCATACATTTTGTTTCACGAGTCAGTGTACCAGAGATAACTGGAAATACAGGAGAGATATCATGTAATTTGTTCCATATAATAGCCTATATGGCTTTAACCCTTAACCCTTTAACCGCCGGTGCCGCATATATTCGGGTTTTCATTTTTTATTAGCACATTAAGTACCGCATTTTAAATATGTTAAAGATAAAATGTGACATCAACCAGCAAGATTTAAAACGTGTTGACCTCCATTTTGTCAAGTCTGACTAATTTTCACTCACTTGAAGTTGTGGATCGCGTCAGCGAGACACAACTTCAAGTGGGTGAAAATTCAAATTGAATAATTTGGCGGTTAAAGGGTTGAAGCGCTGAATTATTTTTGCATAAACCACGGAGACAAAAGGTTTTTTTCATTCTCTCATTCTGAAATAATCATAAATGTCTTATTCAGCTCTTTCTGCTTCATTTGAATACCTATGTTATAGGTCTACGACCATTATAAATATTTTTACTCTTACAGTGCGGGGATCGACTTTAGCCGTCAGAATCTGACGTCTACAAACGTAAGACTCTGACGTCTAAAGTCGATCCCCGCGCTGTAAAGGTTTAATACAAATAAAATAAAGAAGTCAATAACAACTTTCTTCTTTGTACAATAACTTAACTGAACCAGCTTAAACATTGACGGCTTATTATTTCTGGTTATATAATTCGTTATATAATTCGTTCAACAGACATGTTCAATAGGGGTTCTCTGGAGTTCACCAAAGACGATCGAAGTAATTAGCTATGTTGCCTTTGCGGCGTAATACAGTTTTACAATGCCGTAAATGTACTTTTTCTACTGGTTCGGCTTTACGGGAATTCCACACTTCGTATCCGCAATGTAAAATAGATAAAACACGTTTTTTTATTATAAAATTATATGTTTATATGTAAAATGTGTGGAATAAAACAGCAGGCCTATATATAAATTACACAATTTCATCGAATGATTAGGCTGTTTCTGCCCTCGCCCTCTTTTCGTTCACAATAATATTATATTATGAACTTCTGATTAAATCTCCAACACAAAAGTGTATATCGGCTTCTGTGCTAAGCAAGTATTTTAAAATAATATATAAGCAAATCGATTCACATTCTTCTTCTATATTAACCAGGCTTGTTTAATAAATTATTTTTTCCACTTAAAACACGGATCTCAAATATATTTTCTGAAGGTGAAGCATGAAGACAAGCAGACCTATTATTCTTAGTGCCTTTCCATTAAGTCGAGGAAGGCGTGAATGGTACATCGACAAATGTCTATTTTCAACACCCTTTGTTATATAGCGGATCGCGTCATGTCTAAACAGACATCAAAGTGAAATCCAGGGTGCCTTTTGTGAAGCACATCCTCTTTTTAGTAAAAATAGATTGTCCTGGTGGATAGAAGACATAAATATGCATGTATTGCGTGTGTTTTTATCTCATAAATATGCATGGCAGCATTGTAAAGTAACCTTTACTTTGCTGAAATGCTTATTACTAGTTTTCGTCATTTGAAGCTGGAATTGCTGACGCAATCTCCAGCGTTCAATGACGAAAAATATGTATGGTTTTCAAAAATATGCTTGAATTTAATTATTTGACAAACAGAGCATTTACCCCAAAGTATTTTTTTTCATTTCCAGTAAAATTTTATTTAGTTTGAAATAAGCTTGACAACATATATTTCACCATTACAGACTTTAGACTGACAGACGACAGATTCTGACGTTTAAAGTCTAACTCCGAGCTGTAAATGAATTGAAATGAAATGAAATGAATGGGGTTTTAGGCCACCTTAATTGTGCACACATAAGCTAACCCGGGTCAGGAGAACCTCCTGAGGATGGTGGGATAAATGAGATGACACTGCCCTACAAACACTGAATTTAAAATTCGAGCCCTGGCGGTCTGAGGCCGAGCACGCTACCTCTCGGTCACGGAGGCTCCCCACGATATGGAATCTTTACGAATGAACGGAGAAGAAACATTGTTTCTATGGAACTTGAAGGCCAGAGTGGGACTCGAACCCGCGATATCCGACTTTTCAAGCTGTCAGCTTTAACCACTGCACCAGGGCGACCGCCCTTGACCGCGCTGTAAGCGTATGCATATTTATAATGGCCGTGAACCCATAACATAGGTATTCAAATGATTCAGAAAGAGCTAACTAAGACATTTATGATGATTTAAAATTGAAAATAACAACCTTTGGTATCCATGGTTTATACGAAAGTATATCAGCGCTTTGAAGATTAAGGCTTCTAGAATCACAAGGGTTATTGCGATGTAATACCCGAGTCACTGCCTATCCAACAATCGCACTACGTTGACCCAATTTTGGACTAGTTTTGGTCCAGCAGCGTAGACGATGAACCAACATTAAACCAGCATTGGTTCAACGTCTTGTGTTTGCTGCCTAATTACAAACCGGTGATTCTAGAGATATTTGTAATGCAAATAAAATTAATAGGCTACAGATATAGGCCTACCTATGTCCAGATGTCATATCGTTATCGTTAGAATTTCACGAAGAACGTTGTGCATCTGAACGCAATTATTCCCGATAATAAACATTTCAAATCGTCCTTTAACCCTTTAACCGCCAAATTATTCAATTTGAATTTTCACCCTCTTGAAGTTGTGTCTCGCTGAGTGAGTGAAAATTATTCATATTTGGCAAAATGGAGGTCAACTTTTTTCTATATTGCTGATTGATGTCACATTTTATCTTTGTCAAATGTTTAAAAGGTAGTACTTAATGTGTTAATAAAAAATGAAAACCTGACACCGGCGGTTGAAGAGTTAAGGTTAATTTTGAACATTTTCATTTTTTTTCGGATGTGAATTCCTGTCGCATTTCGCGCACCAGTAACATATTTCACTGAAAATCCAATTATAATATTTCAAATAAAAATCCACTCATAATTTGCTTATTGTGATAGTTACATCACTTTTTATACAATGGACAAATTTTGGCAGGTGGTGTTTAAAATAGACAGATCTGTTCAAAGGGAATTCTGGGTCGAAATTATCCAATTTTATCATTTCTTCATATGTAATGCTAAATTGAAGCTCCGAAAGTCTTGATTTCAGAGGGTTTGTTGAATTTTCTATTGAATAATATTTTATTCAAAATGAGCGTTATTCTAAAGTATTTTACCGGACTTAGATTAACCTTCTCAGTTATATTCATCTCAGTTGTATTCAAAATAATCTCAATGTTCGATATAATACATTATCATACTGTTATTGTAATAAAAATCAAATAATATTTGAAAACAGAATGTGACGAGTATGGTAAGTAGCAGTCATGTTTATCAATCAGCGTGAAGAGAAGACATACCGTGGAGATGAAAGGGTGTCTCTGCAACCTTGTGAAGTGGCAGATACACCCTTTCATATCCAAAGGGACGAATTACTACAATACTATCATTGCTAAAATTCGGATTCTACTCTGCTGACCAACAACTCATTTTAAAACTATTCGAGTCCCCAATTTTCAACGATGTTACATGGACACAGACGTTCGCCGAAAACAACCCACTTAGTCAGATCTCCCACAGAGGCTGGATAACATTTATATAAACATTTATATAACATTGTGTACAATGTTGGACCAACGGCTTCGTTGACCAAGTCTTCGTTGTCCAAATGTGTTGTGTTTGCTGGGTAACTTACTGACAATTGATACACGTGTTCAGAGTAGGCCATACTAAAAATGTAGGCCCACTCTACGCGTAGCTCGATTCGAAAATCAATACTTGTCACATGTATAACGACAGCGATACCATGAGATATTGTTTGTGATTTATCTGTTGGATTCGTGGAATGTTAAGGCAACATTTGCATGGCAAACAGAGAGCTCGTTTAATTAACTTGAATTGTGTTGACAAATTTTTATCAGACCAGCTTGTAGGCATTATATTTTTAAAGCAAAACATATTTAAAAAAGCTGTATGTTACTTCAGCACTGTGAAGTGCTAAAATGGCTTCATGGGACATTTTTGTACACCTTATAGACTAAACTGGTCCGCAGTACCTCCTGGGTAAAAATGAGCAGATAACATTATTCCAGATTTAGCTAACCATGCTAACCTTGTCCGTGAATCGAGAACGGGATGCGTTGGTGGACTGCATGACTATCAAATGGCAACATGGTATTACCGCCCACGCACCAGACAGACTAAAATTAAAGCACCGAGTTAGGTAATTGAAATATATTCACCGACTTGATTTGAGACCAATCATTTGAGGTAGATGTTAATTTAACATTTCAAACAACCGTTATTTGATGTTCTGATAAACCAAACTAAAACGATAATATTTGTGATTCAGGTTGAAATGGTTAAAAGTGTCGAATGCATGGGAAAATGAGATAATTGATATTGTATTATTAAAATCTAAAAAAATTACAGAAAACATTATAATAATAAAAACAGGCTCGCCTTCGTTCCACCAAGGATACTACAGGACCACCTGCCACAGATCTACCTGGAAAATGTCACCATCTTGCATCGTGCTGCTCGTAGCAGAAAGCATGGTGCATTCGGTGATCATTTGGTGCATATACACAGCAAAAACGAGACGTTGATCCGATGCTGAGTTAATGCTTGATCAGCGTCGAAGACAGTGGTACAACATTAACCCAGCATCGGATCAACGTGTCGTGTTTGCTGGGTAGCTGTGCCGGTGTTTTGGAAATGTTTGGCGTTCCTCAGAATATAAATATCACAGTGTTTCTTAAGTGATCTAACGCTATAGTAATTAATGAAACACATTAAAGGGTTGATTATATGGGAATACAATTATACAGACAGATCCTTAGTCTGTAGTATACTGTAGATCTTCCAATATTGGCGCGGTTTTTAATTTTCGCGAAGAGAACAAATTCGCGATTTTAAGAATCTCGCAAAAATTATTAGTGGTGCTACCTATCATCGAAAATCGATAATTCGCGAATTCTAGTCATCGTAAAAAATTCCAAAATCACAAATTCGCGAAAATCTAAACACGCGAAAAATACCTGATGTACCGTACAGTATGTACTGTCTATCTGGTCAAGTGTGAGCTAGCAAAAGCTGATAGATTAATTCTGTCAACAAATAACCCCTGATAACTGCGGCTTCAATGGATGCACTATGTGGAAACCATATAATACCGCTGTGCAATGTCAAAAGGGAGGAGCTGCTTACTTTACAAGTGAACAATTACTGCCTTTTGACATTGTAAAACAGTATAAGAAGCCCGTTTTTGGCTAGGGGTGTTTATTGCTCGGTGCTTTGCCAGATTTTGACTTCGAAATATACGTAAATCACTTTGTTGACCAATTCGAAGAAAATCCCTGTAGCCAATCGGATGGCCAGTCAGTTTGCCCAGGACAATGCATGATAATTATTTCTTTTGTAATAATGCCTATATCCAAGCATACACGGGACGTTTACCCATTGCTGGTTTAATGTTGGGCCACCGTCGTAGACGGGGGCCCAACATTAGAGGAGCATTGGTTAAACGTCGCGTGCCATCAATAAATCAGCAATAGGTCAAAGTCTCAATTCGCTGGGATATGTCTGGCCATTGACAGGAGTACCCTGTCAATGGCCGTGGAGTGCCATTTTCAATAGACACTAATTCCGGGAGCTGCGGTGAAGATCTTAAGAAATTTCCACGAGATGACTGGAAAGATTTCTTGGATTGTCCCGCCCGGACCCGTCTGCGTACGCGAACAATAAGAGCTCATCAGGAGATGTTGTCCCGATGCCGGGTCAGAGCCTGGAGACGCGCCTCTGCCTTGTTTGGCAGATCCCTGTTTTGCTGGTCCATCGGGGAACAAAAGTCAACCTTGAACCGGAACGTGTGTGACAGACGTCTAAGTCCTCCGTCCGGATCAATAAACCCGTTAACACTTTTAGCGCTACATTTAAAAGATAAATTGTCCCCCACTTGAAGTTGTGTCTCGCTACCGCGATCCACAGCTTCAAGTGGGGGACAATTACTGTTATTTGTTTTATTAGAGACCATGCATTTGCAGATCCTGTTGTTTAAACACACATTTCGTTCCCGATAACAGTGATTTGATTGGCTGATAAAACGACTATATGGTGTGCTTAGTGGTGTAACTCAGCAAACACCAAACTTTAGTACATATACATTATATATATATTTATGCGCATGAAATAATTTTAGTTTCGTAAATAGTTCAATGTTAACGCAAGATGTTATTTTTTCCGCAAATGTTCGAAGCCAACAAGTATAAAACGGCATGTGTACCGTCTACAGGGCCTAACTTTAACGAGTACAAAACGGCATATGTACCGTCTATAACTTTAACAAGTATAAAACGCCATATGTACCGTTTATAACTTTAACAAGTATAAAACGGCATCTGTACCGTCTATAACTTTAACGAGTACAGAACGCCATCTGTACCGTTTATAACTTTACCGAGTACAAAACGCCATCTGTACCGTTTATAACTTTAAAAAGTATAAAACGCCATCTGTATCGTTTATAACTTTAACAAGTATACATGTATAACCTTAAAAAGTATAAAACGGCATCTGTACCGTCCATAACTTTTTTCATCTAAAAACCCTTAAAGCGCTGAAATATTTTTATATAAACCAAGAAAACAAAGGGTTTTTTACATTTTGAAATCATCATAATTGTCTAAGTCAGCTCTTTCCGTTCCATTTCAATACTTATGTTATGGGTCCACGGTCATTATAAGTATTTTACTCTTACAGTGCGGGGACCGACTTATACTCAGGGACAGTTAGAAAAAAACCTGAAACAAATTCCTTACCAAAATCCTTACCCACCTATGACAGCTCAGCGTAAACAAATTGTCAAAAGTTAGCGCAGACCCTATATTATATAATGGTAAAATATTTTTTTGGTTAGGAATTTGTTTTAGGTTTTGCTAAAAAATGAAAAATCTGACGTCTAAAGTCGGTTACTACGCTGCAAGAGTTAAGCTTGTCCTGTCATGGGAAGAGGGGTTCTGACGTGAACGGACAAAAGGCAGTAACTGGCTTTGCAGAGCAGTATAATAAGCATAATTTTATGTTCACGCTGGTATAGAAGCATGCCCTGCCCACATGACTCAGCCCTGGCCATCTCTGACTATGAAGTAAACATGTAAATAGCCAAGTATCTGTTTTACAATATCCAACAAAAATCACAACTGTTGCACTAGTCTAGTATAGAAAGGGTTAAACACAAAAATACTTTATATACATGAAAACAAAAGCAATCAAGAAAATAAATCTTGTCAACGTTTAATGGATCATAATATCAATATATAAATATTTAAATAATTACTATTATTTGAGCAGTTATTTTGTTTTATTTATACCTGCAGTCTGATAATAAAAAAACAGTCAACCTCAATTTAGAGCGAGGTGAGAATTATTCACGCTGAAAGAGGTTTTCTGAAAGAGGAAATATTTTTTAGTTACACGAAGGTATACAGGCAGTAAATTCCAGAGAGTAGGACTGGAAACAGTAGAGGCACGAGCACCGAACTTAGGTCTGATACGTGGTACTTTAAAGGGACCCCGTGGGATGAGACATTTTCAATTTTGTCAATTTTGAAAATTTAATTTATATGAAGCTATATAGCCTACTGATCTTAACTAAATATACAAAACAGTCAAAAAACAATTTTAAAGCACCGAAAAAGAGTGAAATAGGTATATTTCCAGGTCGTATATTGCCATAGCCGTTTGGTTTACAAAATTCTGGTCAAACTTTTCAACGATTCATAGATCACGTTACGCGCAGATTAGATTTCGTGTTCGTAAACAAAACAAGTCAGCAATATACAGCACTATAAACCACATATTCCCACGTCTTGGAAGGTGAGATGAAAGCAATCGCCGCTAATTGGTGTCATATAGTCAGGACATGGGGGGATACACCTGCAACACTGATTGTCTGCCAAACGCTGGGCCGACGGCATCAACATGAGGCCCAATGCTGTAGGAACATCCAACCGTCCTTTAGCAAGTGTTTAGGTATACAATCAGAAAGTTTGTTTGGGTTTTAAGCGGATCCATAGAAATGTTGATAAAAAATCATTTTAAAAAGCTAAAAACTAAAAAATATAAAATCATGATCTGGGGGATACACTATTTCATTTTTCAACTAAAAACGAAAATTGATGTCATCCCAAGGAGCTGCTTTAAGTTTATTTGTGTTGTTTGATCGTAGATATTTTACGGAGTCTGCAGAAAAAAGAAGGCTAGATAAATAAGATGGCTGACCACCTTTGCGGCAACGAAATAAAAAAGTACTAATTTTGAATTGTATTCTAAACTTGATTGGAAGTAAATGTAATGATTTTTATAGAGGAATAGAGCGACTAAAACGTGGAGCCTTTTTCACAACCCTTGCCAAACAGTTCTGAACACGCTGCATTTTCTGTAGAATCTTTAGATGGAATTTTGTGTAATAAGTTACAGTGGTCAAATTTGCTTGTCGCCAGTGCGACTGCAATTTTTTTTGCAAAAGCTAGAGGCATACTTTTTCCGCTGTGATAAAAACAGGAAATGGACACCTGTGAATTTTATGTCCTGACGAAAATTCAAACCACTGTCAAAATGACACCCATATTCCTTGCGGAATCTGCTGGATTCATCTCATTGTCCAAAACCGCAAGAGAGAATAAACCGCAAGAGATTAATAAACTACTCCCTCCGCTATTTTGAGCCAATGGACACCTGTGAATTTTATGTCCTGACGAAAATTCAAACCACTGTCAAAATGACACCCATATTCCATGCGGAATCTGCTGGATTCATCTCATTGTCCAAACCCGCAAGAGAGAATAAACCGCAAGAGGTTAATAAACTACTCCCTCCGCTATTTCGAGCCAATAAGAAGAAACTCAGTCTTGCCAGGATTGAGTTTTAGTTTGGATTGAGCCATCCTAGCAGATACCCCGGTGATACAGCTCTGAAGCATTTTTAGTGACTCAGTATAGTATGGAAGCTTGACCTAAAAAATGGTCGAGCCGTTCACTGCATTGCGAAAATCTGAATTTTTTGTCACGGGCTAACATGACCTAGGCATTACCGAATCTGCCGACATACAAGTGAAATTCCCCCCTAGCGGCCATATTGGACAATTTAAAATGGCCGCTACATGAAAGCCTTGCGCAAGATAACTTTTTAGCTAAACAAGACAGAATAACTTGTAATACTTCTCTTCTGAGGTATTTGAGACCAAGGATCACAATTATAATGTCATTTTCAATCTAAAATGACAAATCGAGGTCATATGACAATATAAGTGTAAAAATTTAAATAATTTATAGTTTCCGCAAATTTTAAAACGCTCAAAAATGTTACGTTACGTTTTAATTTTCTGACATAGATCTTTCATTGTTCTGAATATCAATTAGACAATTTTTAATGTAGGTCAACTCTGCACATGAATCCCAACCAGTGAAACAAGAATATATACACATGCCTTCAATGGAAGATATGACTAAAATTACTGTCGTTTTTATTAGGTCTTTACAAATGGCCGGATACAAAGCTTGATGTGATGAAAAAGACGACTAAATTAATGTTTTTTTCAATGGACAATTGACATAGGCAATGCAATCCCCCCCCAAAAAAAAATAATAATATATGGTACTTCATGGTACTTTATGGAAATTTAACTGTATAAAACGTATGTCATGGAATTAATACGAAATAATAAAACAAAGGGAAAACTAATATTATATCATGACTAGTCCAAATAAAAGTGGGGATGTTTTCAGTACAATCATGTGTTTAGTTACTGGTCAGTAGTTTCATTATTCACACAACCTCCCTCACACTTGCATATGGTTGATTTGGTATCAATCTTCTCTTTAGATAGGAGTTCAGAAACGTACTTTATCCAAACTGTTTCTCTTATTTCAGACCTTGGATTCCAATAAGATTAACAGGGGGTACAATGACGAAGACGATCATACGACATACTGAGGCCATGGGGGTGAATGTGCCAATAAGGTGTTTGAGGCGAGTATTATTGTGTAATTTAATACCTATGTAGGCCTACAGTGATTGGGAACTTTCAGGCTCTCTACTGTGGCGTATTTGGACAGTGGACTGAGAGGAATAGTCATATTCAATTGTATTGTATATCATTACCTGACCAATAACACACGCTGATTTAGTTCTCTGGCGGCGCATAACATTATCAACGTTAAAAACTAATGTAATTAAAAAAACTACGGATTTATTCACCTTTTTAAACATCGACCAATGAGAAAAACAGTGATAGATAATGCCAAACGATTTAGACCATGATGTTGTTATTTGACCTTGACATTTCAATGATCGAAACGGACATCATATTCGTCATCCTTAAATACCCTGGAAAAGAGGTATTACATGTGGTTCTGTGATGATTAGTTAAAAAGTAAGCATTGGTAAGTTATTCCAGTGGCGGTCATCTTGAAACTGCCCAATATGGCCGCTAGAGGAAAGAAATCGCTTGTCTGTCGGCATATTCTGAAATATCAAGGATTCTGAGATCTACGGATTTATTCAGCTTTTTAAACATCGACCAATAAGAAAAACAGTAATATGCAAATTTTAAGCGATTTTGACCTTGATGTTGTTATTTGACCTCAAATACCCTGGAAAAGAGGTATTACATGTGGTTCTGTGATGAATAGTTAAAAAGTATGCATGCGTAATGTATTACAATGGCGGTCATTTTGAAATTGCCCAATATGGCCGCTAGAGAGAAAAATTGCTTGTCTGTCGGCAGATTCTGAAATACCCAGGTCATGTTGGCTTGTGACAAAAATTTCAGAGTTTTGCAACGAAGTGAATGATTATTTGATTAAGCCCCCCTACTATAGTAGCTGTGTCATATATATCTGTGGAGATATAATTATCTGTGTATCATCAGCGTCTAAGTGATGACTCAATCCATAACTTGAAGTAATGGTGCTTAGAGGAGCGGTGTACAAACTGAAAAGCAGAGGGCCAAGTACAGAACCCTGCAGCACTACATGCTCAAGCAAACTGGAATCAGAAAAAGATTTGTCAATTTTATTTTTTTGATGCAAGTCACAAAGGTAGGATTTAAACCAAGCAAAAGCCATTCCAGCGACATCATACCACTCAGCTAGTCTATTCGTTGGAGTGTTGTGGTCGATAGTATCGAACGCCGCATACAGTCATTGTGAACTCTTAACAGGGCTGTCTCAGTGGAATGGTATTTTCAGTAGACAGGCTGCAAAAGATTGTTCAATTTGTTGGAGTTTATGTGAGCTTGTAAACGGTTGGAAACATTTTTTTCAATAATTTTGGAAACGAAACTTAGATTGGAACTGGTCAATAATTTTTGAGGCAGGAAGGTTTGATTTCTTTACTAAAGGTGTGACATGAGCCTCTTTGAATGACAGCAGGGTTATTTAAGATTCTAGAGATAAATTAAATATAGTTGTTATGGTTTAATTGAAATATCCAGCGGGGCTTCAAGGATGTTAGTTGGAATCGGATCAAGGTCACATGATTTTGATGCAGACTTCATAATGATCTTCCTGAATTCGTCCTCTGATGCTGGTTCTAAATTTAAAACTTTTTTTATTTTAGGCTTCTGAACAGATGGTACACCATTCACCCCAAAGACGGCGAGGGTTTTTAGAATGCTCGTCTATGAGATCTGAAAAATATTGAGATTTGGCCTCTCTCATAAGATGATTGCATACATTTCGGAAGTTGTGGTATTTGATATGTCTCATCCATGGCGTTGGAGCCTTCTCAACATTTTTTTAGTTTGAAGAGGAGCATGTTTATCAAGAGGAGAGTTTAAAACTGATGTGTACTGTTCACACAAGTCATGGAGTTCATTCTTAGGGCTTTTATAATAAAGTCATGCAAAATTGTGTTGTTTTCCTGAAAGTGATTGTTTTTCTAGGATTTACGGGTGTTGAAATGATGATTTCTGATGCTACGACAAAGTGATCTGAAATAACGTCTGCTGGAAAAGCAGACCTAATATGATCGCAAGATAATTTGTTGATGAGAAGGTCAAGCCAATGGCCGTGGACGTGCTTTAAAAAAATTACGTGTTGTTTCAAATTAAAACACTTTCGTTAAGACGTTGGGTGTTAGATTCAGATATATCAAGATGTAGATCAAAGTCACCTAAAATATAAATATTGTTGTGACGATGTTTTCTGGCGAGTCTTCAAATTCATAAAAAAATGTTTGCATATTTTCTTGGAGTCTGTAAAGACAGATACAAAGGCCTGAAAATGATGCACTGGAAATTTCAGCGTGAGGACAGGCTTTATACGTAAGTATAACATAGGTATTCAAATAAAGCGAAAACATTTATGATGATTTCAAATTGAAAAAACAACATTTAGACTCCATGGTTTATACAAAAATATTTCAGCGTTGTAAAGGTTGAAGTGAATGTAAATTTGAAAAGAATTCTCAGATAATCAAGAGTTAAGACGCCCTCGCAAGCATCAACCGAATCTTCTCCTTGATTGCAGGATACATGTATTTGCGTGGGAAAGAGGGCGTTGGAACGGTCGGGGTGGGGATCTAGAATACTAGTACCATAGTAGTCGTTAGCATATCTTAGATCTTTCTCTGGCCAAGATCGATCCGACCCAATTAGATGCTATAGATCTCGCACAATTGCCCAGCAACATGTTGATGCCACGCAAACAATTCATTTTCGACATTATATAAGTTGCAAAATAAAGCATTTAAATGACATCGCCATGTTTTAAATGGAACTGAAAATGTGCGTACAGAAGTGAGGATATATATTTGGGACTATTGCACATGGTCACGTTGATTGCTGAGTATAAATGGTTTATATGTACCCCTCCCCCCACCCCCCCTCAGTAACCATAAGACCTCCACCCAAGGTTGGTTCAATGTTTGACCAGCCTCGTAGACGGTGGGCCAACATTGAACCAACCTTGAGTAAATGTCTCGTTTTTTCTTCGCCGTCACGTCTGGATTTCCTAGGATGCCACTCCCAATGGAACGAGCGTCCCGGTCGGTGCTGTCAAGCCTGTTGTCCCCATGGACCATACTTCAATGGTGGTAATATTCCCAATTGTCCTTACCTCTTCACAATGTTTCACCTATTATGGTTTGCCTAAACTTTAGTGCACTTGTAACATTATTTTTTACCTCCAATATCTGGATGTGCTTATATTGTCTCAGAACATTTCCAAACAATAATTCTCTATTATTATTATCCGATTAACCATCAATTGGACGCCTTTATGCACAACTGAGCCAGCCCCCAAAAAATGTAAAATAAGTTAAGTGTGCGAAGTGAGAGACATTATGCACAGCTTTTATTTTAAAAATAACCAGAAGTACAAATTACACCCAGCACGCCAACTGTTGGCGTGGAAAGAACAGCACATGTAAAATCATAGGATTGATTTATGCACCAACCCACACATCTATTTCTTCCATCAGCCTCACAGTATACGTGATTTGCCGAAACATATTTTATTTATAAGGGGGCCAACATTCAATTTTATTTTAATGTAACTTTCTCCCACTGTTCACCTAAGCTATACAAAATACACGTATTTTACTAAAGACGTTATACAGCTAGATATACACAAAATTTAGAGAATATGTAATGTACTCAGTATTGTATTTTTCTAAACATCTGTTAAATTGACAATAAATGTGGCTTGGTCCACTTGACTGTGCATAAATCAAAATCCTAAAATTGCTTTATGCACAACTGGACCAACACTGTTGTTTTCCCAATCATCCTCGCAGTCCCCGTGATTATACAACATTCCACGTATTTTTGTTATGGGAACTTCAGAATCGATCTATAGAATACGCATAGAGTGTAACGTGGTTATTATTGTAAATTGTCCACATATATTTGTAATTGTTTAATTTACAATACATGTGGGTTGGTCCAGTTGTGCATAAATCAAAATGGTCATTCTTATTAAATTGTATGCACAACTCATCTTCCTGACAGCAAGGCTCGCTGCTCCCCAGGTCGCAGACCGATACCTTGCTAAATCAGTGTTATCATCCACGTATTGGGGTAGGGAGGATGATTTAGATATTGAATATTCATTAATTTTTCAACAAAATGCCAACTTAATGTTGGCCCACTGTCTGCGACGTTGGCTCAACATTAATCCAACCCTGGCGCATGTAACGTCTCGTGTCTGGTGAGATGTGGTGGGAGCTGTCTGTGATACTTCCTGTGAAGTTCTCGGCCAACAGACATGTGTCGTTTAATGTCGGGCCGGCGTCGTAGACAGTGGCCCTGCATTAAAGCAGGACTCATGCCAGAGGTCAAACTTGGGTCAAACAGAAAAAAACTTTCTAGAAAGTCCCCACTCTAATAGATTGTTTTAACACTGATTCAGCAAGGCCTCGGTCTACGACCTCGGGAGCAGCGAGCCTTGTGTGGGAAGATGGCACAACTGGACCACAGTTTATATGAGGCAGCGAGGTTCGAAACCGGAGGTATCCAAAGATGTGAGTATTTTCTATGATATGAATTGAGAATGTGGACGTCGTGTGTGAGTTTAACTCAATATTTTCTTCCTTCGCTTCCTTGAATTTTGAGAAGAATATAATATCTCGAAACGAACTTTTGGGGTTGGTCTAGTTGTGCATAAAGGCGTCCAATTTATATTACCTCTAATCAATGTCAAAAATTGATAAGTAGATAATGTAGGCCTAAATTGCAGTGATCCATTGTTGCGGAATTAGGCAAACCTGTTTAAATCGTTGATAGCCCATTTTCGAAAGCCCAATAGTACGAAGGCCCAATAGTACGAAAGCCCATTAGTCCGAGAGCACATTAGTGAGAAAGTTACATTAAAATAAAATTGAATGTTGGCCCCCTTATAAATAAAATATGTTTCGGCAATGTTTCCATGACAAAATCAAAATATAATTTAAAAAAAAACCCGCTAACATCGTCGTTTACTGCCAACGTGCTACAGTACGTTTTCAATATGCAACTGTCCGCACAGTCTAAGCTTGTCGGCGCTTGAAGTTTCAAATAAATTAAAAATACAAAATCCATAATAGGGGAATGTTCAAGGACGGGATGCAATGTTCTGGTATTCCGTTTTAATAAAGCTCATGTATTTGGTTCTCCCTGATTGTTGTACCCCGGAATTTGGATGTTCACAGTAGTTATATTATTTTGCAAAAACGTGAGAGACTCTGTCTGCACCGTAGATTGACACATATCGTTGATGGCAACAATGAAAGAGAGGGACGTTTACACATACATGGGTTTTTGTACACGATGAAGATACGATATGCATAAGATTAGAATACATATTTCTATATTATAATCTACACGATCTAAAACTGTCATTTATTTTTTGACAGCCATGTAATTGACACCCCACCAAACACGTGACTTTATTTGGCGAATGTTGGTTTAATGTTGGGCGAGTGGCGTATATGGTGGGCCAAGATTGAACGACCACTGGATCAACGTGTTATGTTTGCTCTGACGCCAGCGTCTTCTCCTCACGTCAGGCAACACCCCCCTCCCCATTGATTGATTATAGAATTACGGGGAATTAAACGAGAATGTGGAACAAGGCAGAAGCAGAAGAAAAAGGAAAAAAAGAAGAAAAAAAATTAAAAATGGTATGGAATATGGACAAAAGTGGATATAATAATGAGAAAGAGAAGGAGGAAGAACACCGAAGAGGAATAAGGATTTACAAGAGAAAGAATGAAAAACAAAGGACCAAATCTCCTTTTTGAAACATGTACATATACGTATATTTTGATTTTTCTACAGGATGATAAAATAATAACATAATTAATTTTTTTTTTTTTAGTTCTCATGCTGGTTTTACCCTATTGGATATACTTTTGGCCTACCCCATGCTGATTTTATCCCATAACAATAAGCATAGGCCCCTACACTTGTTCTGCCTAATGCTGATTTTGTCTTATTGGATAATGCACGTTCAGGGAACTACAAGCTCCGACGATCCCAAGGTCCGACGTTGCGGCGTCATGTGCGGAGTTTTACGCGGCGTTTTTTAAGCCTCCCAAACACCACAAAGACTCCCTGTGATTGCTTAAAACGTGACCGTCTTGGCAGGTTTTAGAAGTGGCGACACCGCACCGATCGATAAAGATTATGGTCGAGTCTTAAGCAATCGGGGACAGTCTTTGTGGTATGTGGGAGGCCTTGTTGTATTGACCGACATCTGTGATTTGTAACATGATAATGCAGCAGTCAACGAATTCCCCCACACCCTATTTGGGTGTCCCAAAAACACAAAAGTCCCCACAACCAGGGGCACATTTTATGTCAAAACCCCCTGATAACCCCCAGGTAAAACCCCCACCAAGCAGGGTGGGCTAAATCTCCTGGTTTGTATTTATAAATAATTTCTATCAATAATAATCATTATGTGACGACAGACCTACCTCATTGTGTAACTTTTAAATCAGTATTTTAAATTAGTATTAGGACACAAAATTATTATAATAAAATTTGTAATCAACTAGTTAGTCTAGTAGGCCTATTTGGCCTACATGGGTAACGTCCCTCACCCCCTCACATCACCTTGAACATGGCTCACGCCCCTCACCCCCTCACATCACCTTGAACTTGGCTGACACCCTTCACCATTTCACATCACCTTGAACATATCTGACGCCCCTCGCCCCCTGCCATCACATTGAACATGGCTGACGCCCCTCACCCCCTCACATCACCTTGAACATGGCTGACGCCCCTCACCCCCTCACATCACCTTGAACTTGGCTGACACCCTTCACCCTTTCACTCCACCTTGAACATGGCTCACGCCCCTCGCCCCCTGCCATCACCTTGAACATGGCTGACGCCCCTCACATAACCTTGAACATGGCTGACGCCCCTCATCCCTTCACATCACCTTGAACATGGCTGACGCCCCTCGTCCCCTGTCATCACCTTGAACATGGCTGACGCCCCTCACTCCCTCCCATCTGCTTGAACATGGCTGACGCCCCTACCCCCCCCCCTGCTATCACCTTGAACATGACTGAGAGACCTGACATGAACTTGAACATGACTGACACCCCTGCACCCCCTCCCATCACCTTGAACATGGCTGACGCACCCCGCCCCCTGCCACCACCTTGAACGTGGTTGACGCCCCTCAACCCCCTCCCATCACCTTGAACATGACTGACACCACTCACCCCCTCCCATCACCTTGAACATGGCTGACGCCCCTCATACCCCTACCATCACCTTGGACATGGCTGACGCCCCTCAGCCCCCTCCCATCACCTTGAACATGGCTGACGCCCCTCAACCCCCTTCCATCACCTTGAACATGGCTGACACCCTTCACTCCCTCCCATCACCTTGAACATGGCTGACGCCCCTCATACCTCTCCCATCAGCTTGAACATGGCTGACGCCCCTCAACCCCCTCCCATCACCTTGAACATAGCTGACGCCCCTCAACCCCCTTCCATCACCTTGAACATGGCTTACACCCCTCACCCCCTTCCATCACTTTGAACATGGCTGACGCCCCTCACCCCCTCCCATCACCTTGAACATGGCTGACACCCCTCATCCCCCTCGAATCACCTTGAACATGGCTGATGCCCCTCACTCCCACCCCCCCCCCCCCCCCCCCACCGAAATTGCGTCATTTTGAGAAAATGGCATTTGAAGTTCAAAAAGGCAATTTGTGCATTTTTGGAAAATACCACACAATTGTATTAAAATAAAATAAATAGAAAAAATATTCAGTTCCACTCCATTTTCTTAATAATCGTTTGCCAAAGTGTGACTTAAAACTCGTGTTGCCAGATCGGGTCACATATAGCAACATGAAGTAACATATATTATAATCAATTATTTATTTAATAAATTTCATGTAAATTATCAGAGTTTATAAACAAAGTACTCGGTACTTGTACTCGAGTACTTTTAAAAGTACTTGTACTTGTACTCAAGTACTTTTGAAAATCCAGTACTTGTACTTGTACTTGTACTCGTCATTCTTTCAAGTACTTGTACTTGTACTCGAGTACTTTTGTCCAGTACTCGCCCCAAGCCTGCCCCACCCCCTCCCCCTGTCATCACCTTAATCATGGCTGACGGCCATCACCTTGAACTCGGCTGACGCCCCTCAGCCCCTCGACATTGCTGACGCCCCTCACCCCACCCCGCCTGCAATCACCTTGAACATGGGTGACACCCCTGTACTCCCTCACATCACCTTGAACATATATGACTTTCGCACATCAAACCCTCCACTGAACTTAAACATGACAGCTTTAAATGTTTTGTTAAATTAAAACTTTTATTTTATAGCAGTCACTTGAATAGTCAGAATGATTTTCAATATAGACAAATCCCGTGATTCCAATCTTGGGACAAAATTTGAGAAAACCCCCACACCTCAGGGGCTTGAACAAACAGCAAACCCCCAGGTGAACCCCGTGGTAACCCCAAGGCTGCCCCGCGGTGGGGTGGGTCGGGCAATACATTAATCCGGGAGGCTGGTCGATTTATCTGACCGTCTTAGTCAGTAGAGTTTTTCAACTTTTTTCTGAGGGTAGGGGTACTTACTTACATTTTGCATTGGTTTTACATGTCTACTGTATTTTAAATGTAGTATTATGCTAGCTTATTACTTTTACCTAAAGATACAACACATCTGTTTGCCATTTTTTGTCAAAAAGACGTTACCGTGGAAACCTTCGATTTGTGACGTTGTGCACAGTAAAGTGCAAGTGGGAATGCGAGATGCGAAAACTAGACAACATTTCATGCAAGAAAAAGTTGAAAAACTCGATTGACTAAGAGGGTCAGATAAATCGACCTGCCTCCCGGACTAATTGACTGCTGCATAACTGACCAAATTTCTAAAATGGAATTGGAGGCTTGAAATTGCAATTTATTCTGCTGCGTCTTACGCCGCGTATTGCGTATCGCATCTTGCGCTGTGATTCCGCTTCTTGGACTGCGTCTTGCATCGTGTATTGCGCCGCTTCTTTCGCTGCGTATATACTAGTACATTTTGCGCCGCATCTTGTATTGCGGATTGCACCAAGTCCTACGGAGCGTCTTGCATAGCGTTCGCGCCTCTTCTTGTGCTTCGTTTTGCGCCCCACGGTTGCGCATTGTCTTGCGCCGCGCATCCTACGACGCGTCTTGCGCCATATCTTGCGTTTTGCGCTGTGCTGGCGCTGTTTCTTGTGTTTTTCTTGCGCCGCGTCTTGCGCGCCTCTTGTGTTACTTCTTGTGCCTCACCTTAACCCTTTGTCTGCTATTCACGACACTAGTCGCTCTTAACCCTTTAACCGCCAAATTTTTCAATCTGAATTTTCACCGACTTGGAGCTGTGTCTCGCTGACGCGATCCACAACTTCAAGTGAGTGAAAATTATTCAGATTTTACAAAATGGAGGTCAAATGTTTTCAAATATTGCTGATTGATGTCACATTTTATCTTTAACATGTTTAAAAGGTGGTACTCAATGTGCTAATAAAAAATGAGAACCCAAATATATGCGGCACCGGCGGTTAAAGGGTTAATCCGTTTGATTAGCAGATCAAATCACTGTTATTGGAAGTGAACTGACTGTTTGAACATGAATATTTGTTAAAGTTTGCTCACAAATTAAACAATTATGACTAATTTACAACCACTTAAGCTTGTGGATCGCGTAGCGAGACACAACCTCACGTGGTTGAAAATTCAAATAAATTTACTTGGCAGGATAAGGGGGGTTAAGGTTTGTTTTGAATTGTGCTGCTTTCTGCGTTGTTCCTCACCTCGTGTCTTAAGTCGCTTATTGCATTGCTTCTTGCATTGCGTCTTGTGCTGCTTTATTGTGAAATTTCACCACAGTCTGATTGCTCAGCTGTTTTACTGGTTTGATGCTTTTATGATTTTAAGTGCACTAGTTACTTTTAGGTGGTAATGTAACGTTACACTTCAAACTTTAAACGGTTTGAAACACTGAATACTGGAAGAAAACCACAATATTATGACTGGCCATACTGATCGATGAGATATGAATCAGCAATTTCATCGGCACAAAAAAAAAAATAGATTATTTTATTATGAAGAACAATCTTGAATGTTACTGTAAACATAGAGAACGTTCACAAATATTATCTTTTTATGCTACAGCAAACTGCCTCATTCTATTATGGGTTCTCAATGACCCATACAAACGTCGTGTATGGCCGACTAACCAACAGGCCGCTGAAAATGGTCCCAAAATCGTTAGTACGGTGTTCGTAAGGGGGTCATTGTAACGTATTAATGTTCCGTAACAGTGGCTGGTTTGTAATATTTGTTTTCAGTACCTTGTGATTTATCGGTTAAAACTAAATATATTTTCAATACTATGGCATGTATTCATACATGTCTGTAATTTATATACATATTTTTGCAGATCCTATGAAATAAACATACTATTGACTATTGTCAACTGTCTAAAGAAATGTCATAATAAAAAATTGTAATGAGTAATTGTATTGTGTAATAATCGAAAAACATGGTTGTGTTCATTTTATGTATATAAACTTTCGTCACCTTGTATTGTGAAATTATACACATGCAGTAAACACCTGCTGATGTTACTATTAACCCTTATCCTGCTAAGTTAATTTATTTAAATTTTCAACCACTTGAGGTTGTGTCTCGCTACCGCGATCCACAACCTCAAGTGGTTGAAAATTACTCATATTTGTTTAATTTGGGACCAAATATTTACAAATATTGATGTTTAAACAGTCAATTCATTCCCAATATAAGCGATTTGATCGACTGATAAAACAGGTTAAAAACGACAATAGTCGTGATCAGCATACACAGGGTTAACATACAAAGGTGCCATTAATCAGGGAGGAGGGTTAAATAAATAATTCAACTCATAACAAATAGCAAATAAATAATGGTGTGTCCCGCCTCCAAGAAAAAGTTATCGACTTTACTTTTTAAAATAAATTATTGAAATAATATGTTAATCCAAATAATTGAATGCATGCTTTCACGTTTTTCCCATCTCGCTTCACTCGACACATAATATAAACTAGGCCCTATGCGAAATACAATTAATCATTTTTCGCCATGCACTGTATGTTGAAATAAATATATATTTTATATATTGGTTGATCAAACAATTACATTATTTGAGACCCTTCCACCAGCTAGACAGTAATATTTTCGTATGTATATATTTGCTTTAATGTTAGTAATCTGGTGTGCCAGTGAATTCTGTGGGTTGTCAGTAAATATTTTACCAGTTTTAAGCTGAAATGTAGATTTTTAGACCTGTCCAAATTGCCTCGGAATCATACAAAAAAATATTTCACCTTAATTATTTGTGTCTGCAATAATTAAATATCTATACCATCCACTTATGTCAAAAACTCAATTTTGAAAATGACGTTATTACTGGAAGGGTCACAAATACTCCCCTGAAATCAAATGGTAGACCCTAACAACGAGAAACAATCAGTTAGAAATAGAAAAGGAGTTATTGAAACTTGATGAGGTCAATTTGGCGAAATGATCACACCCCTCTATAATTATAAACTATACATAGAAATTGAAGGTGAACAGTTCCCAACCTTTTGTATAAAGGCGCGTCACAAGTGACTTTTAGTCTCATTTGGAAGATAAGATCCCCAGAAAGCACGATACGTTGGCCTAATGTTGGTTTAATGTTGGGCCAACGTCGAAGACGATGGGCCAACATTAACGCAACATTGGGTCATCGTCTCGTGCTTGCTGGGGAGAAGGCGGATGATAGCGTAACAGCTCTATATGTCAGTGTGATAACTGTGGTCGGGTCAAATTACAGCAAACACTTAACATTTGTATAACATTTATACAATGTTAGTCCAACGTCGAAAACGTTGGGCCAACGTTGTATGAATGTTATGCAATTTCTTTGTGTTTGCTGGCATTACACCTCGACATCAGTCTAACGTCAGTACAGCGATGACAACGTACGTTGTTGGGCGGACCTTGAAGAACCATTGGGCCATGATTAGTACACTATGTTTCATATAATGCACCTCATTTTAAATTTTATTTTAATTAGTAGACTTCTACCTGTTAATTTTACATTTTGTTAAACCAAGCTATATAGTATCAGATGAACTTTTCTCAGAAGACTGATGCGATAAAAGTATTTTGTCATTTATTTACGCTTCTCAATTAATCAAGGCTACAATAATTATTCGGCTTTAAATGTCAATTCACAAGCTGATTTACTACGAGGCTCATTGTGGTCACATCGCGGTCACACGGTTAGTAATAATAGAAGGTGTAGTGGGTGGCATATGAATGGCGTGGTGGTTACGATGGCGTAGGGCAAGTCACAAAATACATTGTGTGGGTGATATGCGTATAGGATAACGCCCGAGGAGCTCTCCATTCTTATCTGTGAAAAGGGTCCGAGGCCGAAGGCCGAGTACATTTTCACAGCTAAGAATGGGGAACCCCGAGGGCTTTAACTGACTTAAAACACATCCGACCATAATTAGGAGCCTTCATAATCAAAAGCTCGGTCACAACTGACTTATTATAATATCATCAGACGTACCATGATAATTGGCCTGTACTCGATCAACAATAACTCCATTCCTGGCTTAGAATGTCGTGGTCGGACCAAGCAAATAGTGATGTGGTGTGTTTTAATTTCAATTACGTGCATGTAGCTCTAAATTTAGCACACACAGGGTAAATATCGAGTCTTTTGAGTTTGTTTTTTGGTTATCACAAATTGAAGCATAAAAAGAAGGATAAATTTAAAGTGTCCAACACAGACCCTTGAGGCTCAGAGAGAATTTGTTTTCAATTCTTAATCTTTGACATATGGACAAAATTCATCCCGCACTGGATTGAACACTGGTAATTGCTATCTAATCCACCTCACTATCCTCAGGAGGTTCTCTTAGACCAGTTTAACCTCTACTGTATCTGCACAAAAATAAGGCCTAAACGCGCATTCATTCTTTCGTTCATTTATTTATTCATCTATTCATTCGTTTGTTCGTTTGCTCGTTCGTTCGTTCGTTCTTTTGATCATTCGTTCGCTCGTTCAGTTCGTTCGCCTGTTCGTTCGTTTGTTCATTCATTCGTTCATTTTATGTATTCATTCATGTTAAAAATTGTGATTTCCGATAGGAATTAAAAGAAAATTAGGCTGAGAGATATCTCAAGATCTTCAGAAAAAAAAGAGATTTAAAGGCTCAGCTGAGCAATACCTGTTTTAGATATGTAAAATCAAGATAAGATTCAATGTACTTAACTGCCACTTTGTAATGTTACAGATCAGACCTTTTAATATGCGAGGGGGCGACTTATTCGTATCATCCCTATGGAATAAAACCTTGTAATCCCTCAAGCACAATGACCATGCAGCACGAACGCAGTACTAACGATATTTAGATCTGATGGCCTTTTCGTATGGTGACATATTAACCATCGGGGAACGAGTGGTGTTTTCTCGGGCTAATGAGTGCAGTAGATCTCAAGACGCGACTTCAACAGGAACGTGTGGTGTAAATAACGAGGAACTAATTCTACATCGGCGAATCGAGGGGATCGCGGCCTTCTAGTGAAGTTCAAATCCCACGATGTGTGTATTATTGGCATTTGACATCATATGATGAACAGATACTAAAAGAACCCGCGATGGCTGCACAGAAGGATGCATGCGTTCTATACTCGATGGGTTCAACATTTTGTGGAAACATCAAATTTGGTGTATGAACACAATTATTTGTTAGCCCTTAAATCGCTAAGATACAGAATTTTAATTTTAACCCAGCTGAAGTTGTGTCTCGCTACCGCGCGACACACACCTTCAACTGGGTGAAAAATACTCATAGGCCCCCTATCTTATTTTTGTTGTTTTGAGATAATCAAGAAAAACATTTTAGCCATGAAAACATTATTTTTTCAGGATATATTTATTTCATCAAAACAAGTAGATTAAATAAATAAATGCAGCTTGAAAATGACTGCAATGACATTTTTTAGTGAGTCAGGCCATTTTTGCATTAAAGATAGTTGTAAATAGGTCTGAGATAGGCCTTTTTTGTTGTAATATCACACCTAATAAACCATACGTCAATATAGATAATAGCGGGTCTATTAAATAAAATCGCATTGTTGTATACATATTAATGGTCTTGCAAGTACTACTGATCATTCACAAATACATTTTAGGCATGTTAAGCATTTCACCACTGATAGTAGGCCCCTAAATACCCTCTAGTACTGGTCCAATTGGTCCGGGAAACAGGTAAAGTAAAGCAATTTGGAACATAACATTATGCACTAAGCTAGGTGCAAGGATTTACATGGATTGGGGTTGCCCGTAATCGGGATACAATCCTGAGATCATGTCAAAGTATTGTCAAGGTCATTTAAAGATCAAATCTGTCAATAAATTACATGTTTTTAAAAAAAATTACAGTTTCAGATATTCCAGTGACATAAGAGTTACAGGCGGGACTAATGGTAATTGCTTTTGAACACACGTTAAGTTCAGAACACATACAGTGTAAAAACAGAAAAAAAGGGTAGAGGGTAATAACCTGATAACTATTTCACCCTTTTTCGGTGCTTTAAAATTGTTTTTTGACTTTTTTGTATTTTTAGTTAAGATCAGTAGGCTATATGGCTTCATATAAGTTAAATTTTCAAAATTGACAACATTGAAAATGTCTCATCCAAAGGGGTCCCTTTAAATATTAACGGTAGAAATTGCATTTACACTTACATGTGTATTTTTCGTGTCATGTTTCATCATGGATTACCCGCCAGATTTCAATAGTACAGGCCCAGAGAGCATCTGAAAATGTAAAGTTTTCTGGTAGCATGCCCTCAGACCACCCCCTACGTCGAACCATCCTTGCAACAAATTCTGGTCCCGCCCTTACGACACTGGCATACTTTTAACCTGACATTGAGGAATAGGATCGTGCTTGTCATGTAAGATGAACACTCCATTTGATTTTGACCCGTAAAATGTTCTAATTTGCATATTTCAAAACGACCGCAAAGTGGAACTAAGATGTTTTTTTCAACTGTTTTTAGAATCTAATTGGGAGATAATTTTATTTACTTCCTTTATTTCGACTGGTTGGAATGCAAATTTAGTATCATGTTTTGATACCAAGTAATCGCTAAATTGTTTATGTGGAACATTATTAATTTTGTCTGCAAGATTTTTGCCTATATTTGAGAAAAAACGCATTAAATTTATTTGCTATATCTTTTTTATCAGAAATTTTCTGTCCCCCTTGCTTAAAATAGACAGGTAGTCTTGTGTTTTGCTTGTTGTTATGTAATATATCATTAATCATCGACCATGTTTTCTTCACATTACCACTGTAAATATTAAATATGTTTTGATAATGTACAGTTGTTTGATTTTGACCTTAGCAAGATTTTCACCAGCAAAATCTGTTTTTATAAGCAAAACTCCATATGACATCCAACTTACAATCATACATTTTGGTGATGAAAATGATGATATGAGTAAAATATACTAAGGAAATGTATTTCCTGGTGAAAAGGTATATATATCATCTGATTAGTTGCATTCACGCTTATACTTTGATGAAATTTAATCTTGATCTAGCCCTTATATCCTATGATAAGTTACGGGCATCATGAATTGAACGGGTGGAATTGGGTGGGGTTTTTTTGGTAGGCTAGTAGGCCTTTACAACCGAGTGAAAATTATTTTTTAACATTTTCACCTCATTTTCATAGAATAGAAAATCTTATCCATTAATTGGGCTATTATCGAATGGTCCATGTGTATTTCTGAACAATACTTATACTACCTACCATTAATATTAATGCACTAATGCAGTTTTGGCCTAGCTCACTGATATGAAAATACACCTCGGCCTAACTCAATAAGCTATAAATAATTTCTGGCCTATCTCACCCTATGTTTTTTCGTGATTCACAATTGAATTTTTATTTTTAGTGGTCTACTGGAAACCATATTGAAAGATGCGCCGTGTGTTTGTGGTCCTTTTGGTATAAATAACTCATTTTTGGCAAATAATGAGCTGGGCCATTTTTGCTTTAAGCTGACGATTTGCAAATCTTGTTTTCTAAACAACTATTTCATCCCGAATATCAGTGGCTTGATCGGTTAATACAACTGATTAGAAACGATTATAGCCGTGGCTAGCGACAAAAGGGTTAATATGTAATATTGAAATGCACGTACGCGTCACTAGCAGGTGAAGGGTCAACCAAAAAGAGCCTAGGATCTAGTAATTTGCATCTTCACACTGTCATGTGATTTGCAGCACGCAATCTTTAGTTGCGCTCTGCGTATATAGAGACTGGACTGATGCAGAGGAGTCCTTTGAGGATTAACTTTTGAAGCGCTGAAATATTTTGCATAAACCATGGAAACCAAAGGGTTTTTCAATTTGAAACCATCATAAATGTCTTAGTTAGCTCTTTCCGATTCATTTGAATACCTATGTTATAGGTCTATATAAGCAATATATTGCCCTATATATTGCCCTATATTTAATAAAATAATAAAATATGTTACTCTATTATGACAGCTTTGAAAATCTGCATGTTTGCCATGAAATTTAATATCAATCATCGTTTTAATACTGTCATCTTAGTATAGGCCTATCATATATCAATCCTGCCAAAGTTGTGACTGAAAAGGGCAAAGGAATTAAAAATGAAAAAAATCACAAAATATCGCGGGTTATCAGTTGTGTTTGCTGAATATTTTGTAAAATTTGGATAAGAACAGATGAATTGGTAAAAATTATGGTTACCTTTTAAATCAACGTTATTCAAGATAAAAATAAATCTCGTTTACCTTCTAATACAGCATAATCAATCTCAAATGGTATAACTTTTTTGTTTTTCGAAATTATTAACATTTACTCCTGAAACCGTGACTTTTGCAAGGTTTTTAGTGATTTCTAACAGGTCAGAAAAACTGATTCAAAATCGGTCAGTATGTGGGATTCATTGACCGACGCACGGCGGACCTAGCGGAGCGAGTCGCCGTGAAAATCACGGCTACCGTCCTGTGCAAAAGTGACGTGAGACCTTAATTCGTCATCACCAGCCTCAGCCTGCCTTTGTCTAATCACCTGATAGGCGACGGCCATTAATAAAAGATGACACCCACACTGCTAATAGCAAAGAACAACTCTGATTTCTTTCTGCACGGGTCTGAACCCGATTGGAGGGTGACGCGATGAATTAATTTAAGTGAACTTAATTAATAGGCTATTGTGACAGAGAAAAATTGAGCAGCACCGAAGATGAGCGTGTAATGTTGTTTTTTTCCTTGAACTAAGTACTTTGAAGGTCTATCGTGATCAAGTTTCCTCTACATCTGCACCAGGCTCTGACAAAAGGGTTCAACTGGGGACATTTTCAGTCGACAGTGGTGGCTATTAACAAGGCATAGTAGATTGAGTCGATTCTGGATGCTTTAAGCTAGGCATACCCGTTAAATAGTTAGTTAACGGTAGTTGTGCGTTATGATGTAATTTTCCATCATTAATTTTGTCCGTGGTTCTTATTCAAAAATATATTTAAAATACCTTGTCAATTGATGGCGACACATGCAGTTTATCACCATTCTCCACTCATAGATGTCGCTCAGGTGAACCCCCGCTGCATCTCTGTAAACAGGCGCCATGTTTTACCAAAAACTGCTCATTTCGAGCAGTTTTGTTGTTATACCTACTGTAAGCTTATAAATACGCTTGTGTGTCCTAGATATATATGGCAAATATAAAAGACCACTACTCCGCCACGTATAAGTTTTCTATTCATAGAGAAATAGAAAAACACCAAGGGATTACTTTCTCTACCTACGCGCTGATGTGAGAAGGTTTATGTTTTTCTGACATAATTTTCAATCAGATTCAAAAAAACACTGGCAAGTAAAAATTACTGAATGACATGCGAATTATGATGGCTCAATTTTAGGTTTGGTCATATGGTCATATTAAGAAGCCAAAATTAAATCACCGATTTTTTTATGATTTTAGCCTGGGCCAGTCCCTTTAACTAATAATGTCTTCAACTTGAATATACCAGCAAAGACGCCTATCAATATTGGTTTAATGCCAGCTCACCGTCTGTGACGCTGGTCCAACACATTGGTTCAAAGCATAGTAATTAACCCTTTAACCGCCAAATTATTCAATTTGAATTTTCACCCACTTGAAATGGTGTCTCGCTGACGCGATCCACAACTTCAAGTGAATGAAAATTATTCAGGTTTGACAAAATGGAGGTCAACTCTTTTCAAATCTTGCTGGTTGATGTCACATATTTGAAATGTGATACTTAATGTGCTAATAAAAAAATGAAAACCCGAATATATGCGGAACCGACGGTCAAAGGGTTAATAGTATTGCGTCTGAAAACCTGATGATCAAGACGAGTTCAAAGCGTGCGTGTATAGCAGTCGTTTACGCCATTTTTTCACGGACCTGATAAAATGAACGAGTGGAAAGTTCAAAAACGGAAAAGCAGTAAAACGCGGGTCGATTGCCCAGTAAACACATAATTTGTATAACATTTGTAAACTGTTGGAAGACGTTGTCCCGACGGTGCACAAATGTTCTACAAAATGTGCTGTGCCTGCTGGGTGCGGGTCCTTTTTTAATCAGGTAATTAGTGCGTATTTGTTTATTATCCAACACCTCAAGCCATGAACCACTAATTACACATCCGACTTCTGTGAGTCCTTAATTATCACTCATAGATTAAATAAGCTTTTCTCCTGCACATACATACATGAATCGGCTTGCCCCAGGATACTTCTGTAGCCGCCTGTGGAGCAACTCAGCATATGAATGGCAGATATAACCCTCACTCTAATGAATAGCAGATAAAACCCCTTACTCTAATGAATGGCATATAGAACCCCTTACTCTAATGAATGGCATATAGAACCCCTTACTCTAATGAATGGCATATAGAACCCCTTACTCTAATGAGTAGCAGATAGAACCCCTTACTCTGATGAGTAGAAGGTAGAACCCCTTACTCTAATGAGTAGCAGATAGAACACCTTGCTCTAATGAATAGCAGATAGAACCCCTTACTCTAATGCGTTCAGGTAGAACCCCTTACTCTAATGAATAGCAGATAGAACCCCTTACTTTAATGAGTAGCAGATAGAGCACCTTGCTCTAATGAATAGCAGATAGAACCCCTTACTCTAATGAATAGCAGATAGAACCCCTTACTCTAATGAATAGCAGATAGAACCCCTTACTATAATAAATATCAGATAGAACCCCTTACTCTAATGTATATCAGATATAGCCCATTACTCTAATGCGTTCAGGTAGAACCCCTTACTCTAATGAATGGCAGATAGAACACCTTACTTTAATGAGTTCAGATAAACCCCTTACTCTAATAAATAGCAGATAGAACCCCTTACTCTAATGAATAGCAGATAGAACCCCTTACTCTAATGAATAGCAGTTAGAACCCCTTACTATAATGAGTAACAGATAGAACCCCTTACTCTAATAAATATCAGATAGAACCCCTTACTCTAATGAATAGCAGATATAGCCCATTACTCTAATGAGTTCAGGTAGAACCCATTACTCTTATGAGTAGCAGATAGAACCCCTTACTCTAATGAATAGCAGATAGAACCCCTTATTCTAATGAGTTCAGATAGAACCCCTTACTCTAATAAATAGCATATAGAACCCCTTACTTTAATAAGTAGCAGATAGAACACATACGTTATGTTTACTTTGTTGTCTCTATCAATGCATGTAGCTAACAGCGCAAATAATGAGACAATAATTGGACAAAACTTGGTTACGTTCATCTAATTTTACATAATTGTTCTTATTGATAGATCATTTTACAAAATTATTCTTATGGATAGACGTTGAAAATGAAATATAAATGAGATAAAAGTTTTTTTGAGAATCACATCACCTGCTATGCCATTTAAAAAAATTCTGATACGTTCACAAATGGATTATTAATTGTTATGTGAGATTTACTTAGATATAATTACTGATCTTACGCCTATATATCAATCTATTTATATTGTGAAGTGGATCTCAAAAATAGAGGCAATAAAGTCATTCAATCTTCATTTAATGATTCATTGATTCATTTATTCATTCATTTATTCATTCATTCATTTATTCATTGCCATATTATTTCATTCATCATAGTAATTACTATATATTTTCATTAAGGCTTTTATCAATTTATTCATTCCTTCATTTATCCATGCCAAGGTAGTTAAAGCTATTTACACATTCTATAGACGTTCCGTCAATCTCTAATTTTGGAGTTGTTACTTGTTTTTGAGGCATGTGAAAAGTCATCGCTTTTGTCTTTTTAGTGTTAAGTGACAGCTTGTTGACCTTTAACCATTCACTTATTTTCGAGAGTTCATTGTTGATGTTCACATTTTATTGCACCTCAAAGTGTTGAGATTGCTCGAAAGTGAGGTGCCATCTGCATTTATTATAGCTGTGAAAATTTTACTGGCTAGTGAGATATCATTTACATAGATAACAAATAGAAGAGGACCAAGTATTGACCCTTGAGGTACGCCGGTTTTTATATTGCTTGAATCAGATTTTACATTTTCAAATTCAACATATTGTTTGCGATCGAACAAATAACTTCTTCATAGTTGCAGTGAGGATCCTGTTACTCCATAATATTCTAATTCATATAACATAATTTCCTGATCGAGCGTTTCAAAAGCCTTGGATAAATCTAGAAAAATATTAAGTGGGGTGTTACCTTTATCTAATTCTTGAGTGAACCTGTCTATCATTTCTACGGCTGTTAGTTCAGTGGATTTTTTTTTAAATCCATATTGGCCTTCTAAATATAATTTGCTTGTGTGAAAATAATCATGCATTTGATCAAAAATAACCCTTTCAATAACCTTTGAGATAGCTGGTCAAATAGAAATTGGTCGACAGTTTTCAAGTTGAGTTTTTTGGATCGAAATTACCTCTGCAATTTTTAGTTTATCTGGGAAAATACCAGTCAATATGAAATGAAATTAATCGGGCTTTAGGCCACCTTTGTGCACATATAGGCTAAACTGGGCCAGGAGAACCTCCTGAGGATGGTGAGATGATTGAGATGACACTGTCCTCCAGACACAGGATTCGAAATTCGAGCCCTGGCGGTCTGAGGCCGAGCACGCTACCTCTCGGTCACGGAGGCTCCCCACAATACTGACTTTCACAAGTGGATAGGGAAGAAACATTTTTTACTCTTTCAAACCGCCGAGACCGGGAACCGAACCCCGAACTCTGGCGTGAAAGGCAGCGGTGCTAACCACTACCCTAGGGCCCCCGCCCCCAGTCAATATACACTGATTGGTTATGAGGTTTTGCACACGTTACGAGCAAACACGAGACGTCGGCCCTATATTGATTCAATATCGGACCGGCGTCGTAATCGGTGGGCCAGCATATCGACATCGGGTCAATTGATTAAATGCCTCGTGTTGTCTTGAGTCAAATCACCTGATTCCCACCTCCATGAATTATATCGTTCGCGATTCAAATTAAACACAATATATGTAACACAAGTTTGTAAGTTCATCAAATCATGTGGACGCTGTCATTTTTTTATCAAATTAAAAGTCCGCGTTCAGATTTACATACATTATTATTTTTTCTTTTTTTTTTCTTTGGGGGGGGGGGAGAATAATAATTAAAGTGTATCGCATCATAAGACGGTTATATCTGATTTGACGTCGACGTAGATCCTTGCTGCATACATTACATGGGAAGTTGCCTATTGTCATTTGGCATTGGCATTTAGCATGCCTAGTGTAGTAAGGCTGAATTATTATTATCACTGAGATATGCTAAATGCAGCTTTATTCTCACGCGGGAATAATAATATAATAATAATAATATACACTTATATGTCGCCATATCCAACCTTAAGTTGCTCTTTGGCGCTACAAACAAAAATGTCAATAAACATGATCAACTTGGTATACTAAGGTGAAAAATCATAGCATCTCTACAAGCATGCGATATTAATCTGATGACTTTTTAAAGTTTGTTACAGCTTCGTATGTGATATGGTAATTTGTTCCAAAGTAAAGGGGCAGCTTTATTAAATGATCTATCATCATATGTTTTTATCTTTGTGGGAGGCACCACCAACAGATGTTTGGTGCGCAGTGGGAGACATGGAGAATAAGGGATGATACAGTCTTCAAGGTAACTGGGTGCTAGGCCAGCCATGTTTATATTCTATCCTTTGTCTGATTGGCAGCCAATGTAATTGATTCAAAAGAGGCGTCACATGATCAATTTTTTTCTTTGATATATAATCCTTGCTGCACTATTTTGAATTCGTTGTAGTTTTAAAATACAGCTATTTGGCAAGCCATACAAGAAGAGTTACAACAGTCAAGTTGAGATGTCACGTAGGCGTGGATGAGGTACTCAGTTGTAACAATTGATAAACAATTCCTAATGTCACCGATTTTTTTCAAAATAAATTGTGTTTTTCTTCAAATTTGATTCACATGTTCACATATGTTAAAATGTTTGTCAAACATGAATCATAATTTTTTTGCACTCACTGATGGCTCAATTTCTATTCCACTAATATTAATATGGCTTAACGTTATCTTTGCTAAAACGTTTGGTGCTGCAACAATAAGATACTCAGTCTTAACGGCATTCAGTTGAAGTTTATTGTTCTTCATCCATGTCTGTATTTCATTGATACAAGATTCTACATGACACAGAGCAGCGATTGCATCTGTGTAGCTTGAAAATCGGAACGACACATGCAATCGAGTGTTTAGATGTATTTTTAGATTATATTTTGCTGCTATGGCTCTTATAGGTTTTGTATAATAGCTGAAAAGTAAAGGTCCCGATCTGAACCCTGCAGAACACCAAAATTCAATTTTGTGTATTCAGAGGAGTTGTCTTTAATATGTACAGATTAATATAGATCAGGGATATATGATTCCAACTAATAAAGTGCTTTTCCACATAGTCCATAGTCATTTCGCAAACAAGAATGGTATGATCAATTGTGTTGAATGCAGCGGAGAGGTCCAAAAATACAATTAGTGATGCTTTGTGATCGTCCATTGCCAACAACAAATCGCTCTGAATTTTCAAAAGTGCAGTCTCTGTGCCGTGATAGCGTTTATAAGCCGACTGTAGTGGCTCTCCAAGATTATTTGATTCTATGTGGTCTAACAGCCGAGATGATACAATTTTCTCAAGACTCTTTGAAAAGAAAGAAAGGTTAGACAAAGGACGATAATTTTTAAAAACATCCCAGTCAAGTGTTAGTTTTTTAAGAGCGGGCTGATAATCGTCTTCTTAATTGAACGAGGTACCGTTCCTGTTTCCAGTGAAATGTTAATACTTTTTGCGATGGTTGGTAGCAGTGTAGGCAAAAAGGTATTGGATCTAAAGCACATGATTTCTTAGGACTTTTGCTAATAATCTTAAACACCTCCTCATCAGCTGCTGGTCTAAATGTGTCCAAAGAAACAGAAGATTTAACGTCAGAGATACCAGTGACACTTATATCAGTGCAGCTATCAGAATCAAGTCAGGTATCTAAGTTTGGTTAGATTAAAACAATAATCACCAGCTATGTTGAATTGAAAAATGTGTTTAACCTCTTGAGTGCCAGACCTATTGTGCTCCCCTGTGCTACGCCACATAAGGCCAACACAGGGAGTTTTAGGGCAACCATTTTCCATGTGAATTATCTTTGTCTACAGGTGATGGGCCCACAGCTGGCTACAAACTGACTTGGGTTGGTGTTCGACTTTACAGTGGTTACTACTCAAGGTCATGTCAAGGTCATATCAAGGTCATTTGAAGGTCAAACAAGCTAAAATCTTGAATAAAACACATGTTTTACAGTTTTTTGTTGCAAAGAAGTGTACCACAAGGCTGCAGTTGACATAGTGTGGCTGGGAAGCCTTCCAACACGCATCCTAGGGGTGTACAGTGACTATATGTGGCTTGGAGGGGTAATGCCCCACTCTTATATCACCGTTCCCTCTTATATCACACCCTGTACCAACACTAAAATCAATGCAAAATGAGGTCAATTGGAGTCTTGTGGAGCATAGGCTTGAAGTCACAAAGCACCTAAGGCACCCACACCTGGGTACTGAAGTTGACATAGGTTGGGGTTGCCCTTTGCTGGGGTTCTACTGCAGGATCAGGTCGAGGTCATATCAAGGTCATGTCAAGGTCAAAACACCTATAATATTGAATAAAAACATATTTTTACAGTTTCCATATGTTTTTGTTGCAGGGAAGTGTTCCACAAAGCTGCAGTTGACATGTTGTGGCTGGGAAGCCTTTCAACACGCATTCTAGGGGGTACAATGACTATATCTGGCTTGGAGGGTTAATATCCCACTCTTATGTCACCCGTCCCCTCTTATATCACACCCTGTACTAGCGCTAACATCAGGGCAAAATGACGTCAATTTGAGTCTTGTAGAACATGGGCTTCTAGTCACAAAACACCTGAGGCACCCACACCTGGGAAATAAAGGTGACATGGTTTGGAGTTGCCCTTTACTGGGGTTCTACTCCAGTGTCAGGACAAGGTCATATAAAGATCATTTCAAGGGCAAAGCAGATGAATTATTGAATAGAAACACTTTTTACATTATCCATGTATTTTCTGGTTATTGGTGGCCATATTGTTTTGGACCTTCAGATGACATTGAAACGTGAAAATAACCATTCCACTGAATTCAGTGTATTTAAATTAGTCGAAAATGAGATATTACACAAGATTCTAGGGCTATTCTGTCAACCATACCAATGGGATCAGTGTACTCAAATTAGTCAAAAATGAGGTATTACATAAGAATCTAGGGACATTCTGTCAAAAGTTAAAAATTCAAGATGGCCGACGAAAGCCATGAATTAATGCAAATAAGCATATCAAGGAGAGAAAAAGTGTATCACGTGATCGCTGTGTGATCACGTGACCAGTGCAGTGATCAGGTGATGCTAGACACGACACCCCCGCGAATTCCCCACCCTCTACCCTGGGACAGACATAAATGAATTAAGGGGCCCGCTCGTGCCAGGGGGGCTATTGGCGAATACTTGACAAATGACGACTTAAGTCGTCATTGCGGCACAGGAGAGCGACAAAAGTATGACGACTTAAGTCGTTATAGTGGCACTCAAGAGGTTAATATTAAGGTTGACCACATTTAAGAACCTGTGGACAGCCAGGCTAAACTGAACCAACAAAATATTCTGATAATGATTGCATTCAAAATCCGAGTCCTGGCGGTCTTGAACTGAACACGTTACTTCTATGTCAATCCAATAAATTTAAGTAAAAAACTCCTATAGCACCTCACTCCTCGAAGGATGGAATTCAGAGGCCCGACAGTCCAAGAAGAGTCCAAATCAGAGCATGGGCGTCAACATAGTGCCTCTCGGTCCCCCTTTCTCATCGCCCCTAAGCATACCCATCAGTGATGTAGCCTGAAACAACTGATAATAGAGTGTTGGACATTAGGTCTCCCACGTGGGACGAATGGAGTCACCCTCAGCTGTTGTTACTCTCATCTCATGGGACACTAACCGACCCAAGGATAGCGCTGTGTTTTAAACAAAAAAACCCGAGTCTATGGATGTCTGGGCATATCTGGGAGTGAATCCTCTAGACATACCGGAACCCCTTACAACCCACCATGCCCTGGCACCCCACCCTCTCGTTATCATTTTTTCATTATTCATCTTATTAATGGACTGCACTGTTTTTATCGTATAACAATATTACTTAAATGATCATTAGTGCCGAAAAGTGACGTAGAGCAATAATTTACTACTTCTCAAACATACCCCACCACCTCTTAACGCCCTCTCATTTAATCCCTCTGCGTCGCCCTTCAGCGCTTTTCCATCGTCCTTTAATGCATCCCTGTCACCTTTTACGCACCCTGTATTGTACAATCACCAAAAATCTACAACACAATTAATTTATTCATTAATTGTGTTGTAGATTTTTGTGACCTTGTGTTACTTTCCATTTTTGACAATATGTTGTAGGCCTACATATTTGTAATGAACATCCCAGAATGTTTTTTATGTCAAGTTTATATATTTAGAGATGTTAGTGTTTTTTTTATTTGGCATTTAAATGTAAATATTAAAATGTTATTTAGGCCACTTATTCTTTATACTGGCAGAATTTTTGGAGGCCTCCTGGCCACCATCTTTTTTGTAATCGTATATGGAACTTCTAATTTGTCATTAAAAAAATACACAAAATAAACTGTTTGTCTGGTCTTGTATATGTGTAATTAATACCTTATCAAATATAAATTCTAAATTAAAATTAATGTGTTTTTTCCTTAACATGACTAAACATGCCTTTGAACAGAGATGCTTGTTTATCTCGCACCACTATGTCGGGCATGCCCGAAAACACTATGGTAGACACTAAATCTGCTTCTATTCTGTCGAGAAAGAAAGCAATTTATGGTTTGACCTTGCACAAATAGCGACCATCTTAGGTTTTAGTAATACTGCAAAATCTTTCTGACCACACTATCCTATGTCGGGCATACCTGCAAGCCTTATCGTAGACACCAAACTCATAAATTTATTTCTTCTGTTTCGAGAAAAATTATATAAATTCATTGCTTGAGATTGAACAAATGGCGGCCACCTGCACAATACAATATCTAATGTGCTTTCTGGCCAGATTCCCATGGCAGGCGTTCCTGAAAACCCTATCGTAGACACCAAAATCACGAATCTGCTTCTATCCTGAAGAAAATGATATCAATTTATTGCTTGATCTTGAACAAATGGTGGTCATCTTGGATTTTGCCCATAATGCAATGTCATAAAGTATTTTCTAGACATACCACTATGTCGGGCGTACCAGAAAACCCCATGGTAGACACCAAAATCACGAATCTGCTACTTTTCTAATGTAAATGATAACAATTTATTATTAGACCTTGAACATATGACAGCCATCTTAGATTTTACCCACAATGCAATGTCCTGAAGTACGTTCTGGCCATACCACTATGTCGGGCGTACCAGAAAACCCCATGGCAGACACCAAAATCACGAATCTGCTACTATTCTGTAGAAAATTATATGAATGTATTGTTTGACCTTGGCAAATGCCGGCCGTCTTTGATTTCGCCGCCATTTTTTAAATTTAGAATATCCAAAATATTTTTCTAAAAACACATTTTTTGAAGAATATATGTGCCAAATTTCATCTTTGTATGTCAACTTGAAAGTTATTTTTTGTTACAAAGCCCCCTATTACATGAGTACATACGTCGTCTGGATTGAAATTTATGCCCAAACCACGGTCATGGCGGCCATCTTGGATTTATGCAAATTAAAAAAAAACCCAAGGTTTTCTCTCTGGCAACCAAGCTGAATATGCTCTACACATCCGTGTGACTGCAAAACCATCAAAAAACTATACACTTCTCACAACAACATGGTTGACTACATAACTGATAGGGGTGGCAACTGGACTATAGATCCATAACATTAAAATGAATCGGATAGAGCTAACTATATATATAAGACAATTTTATGGTGATTTCAAATTGAATAAAACCCTCTGGTCTCCATTGTTTATACAAAAAAAAAATTAGCGCTTCAAATGTTAAAAGTGTGGTCCAGTCCTAATTGTGTATACGTTGCTTTGCTAACCCAAAAAAACAGTAACTGCTTATTCTTGGGATGAGAGGTTACTGTCATTTGCAGAGCAGTATGGGCATCGCGTGCGTTCAAGTAATGGACGAAAAGGTGTGGGGAGAGCAATCATACGACCCACTCTCTCTCTGAGAAAAAGTGGTCATTTGAGAAATTGTAAATGTGGCAGCAGCCATCGGTTGACCTCAAATCCAAACCTGTATCGCAGCTAGCCGGTTGAGTGCACCTATATCAAAGCCAAAATAAAATCACCGATTTTCTGATTATTTTAGCCTGATTGTGTCGCTTTAAATAATTTACATTTTCATCCATTTGAAGTTGTGCCTCGCTACGGCGACCCACAACATCATGAGGGCAAAAATGACTCGCATTAAATTGTGTTTAACTTAAAACCAAACATTTGAAAATCTTCAAGTTTCTCATTTTATCCCCAATAACAGTGATTTGATCGGCTAAAAACACGATTAAAAACGACTTTAGTCGCGACTATAATCGCGCTTAGAGACAAGGTTTAGGATGAAAGGTTTAGGATGAAAAGGTTTAGGATGACAGGAAACACATTGAGTTTACTTTAAGTAGAGACAAACAAATGATATGTCATACGTTATGGAGGGGGGGTGGGGGCGTGGGAGGATTCAATGCGATGACAATTTCAGAGCATTCTATTTCCATATAGCGTGAACCTGCAGGGCCAGTCAACAGCAATGTAGCAAGACAAGGCGCAACCAAGGCAGGGGAGGTAGCGGTGACAGCAGCATTACCAGCAGTAATGATGTGCAATGCCAAAAAGCAGTAGCTGCTTACTTTCCAAGTAAACAGTTACTGCCTTCTGGCATTGCAGATACAGAGCAGCAGCAGGATCATGTTGCAGACTTCTCTGATGTAGAAATCCTACACAATATTTTGGATCAATGTTGGCTTAGCGTTGGTCCACCGTCTGCGACGCCGGACCAACGTTAAGCCAACATTTATTCTACGTCTTGTGTCTGGTGGGATGCCTCGATAAAAGTTGGGAGAGGAGGGCCTGATTGGTGACGTCTGCAGACACCTAGTGAGTTGTCCATGCCGCGACAAATCCTTTCACACATCAGTCAGGCTTCTGTGAATCAAGCTGCGCTGGAAAAAATCAACCACAGTCAACCTAAAGCAATCGTAATTCATCAGCCACAATTTGTCACCGAATCTGATTTTTTAACAATGCAGTTTCTTACCATAGCGTGCATGCTTGGTCTCCTGCTAACATTCTGTGGGAATTATGTGGCAACTCAAGCTGCCCGCGTGACGTGCCAGGACTTGTGCGATAAAGGTATCTTCCTGCAAAGTTGTTCATGCTCAGATATGGAGATGTCACCTCCTTCGTCGATGGAAGATGACTTCATCGAGCACGGTCCAGAGTCGCGTTTTCTAGGTGGAGGCACGTCGACTGAAGGTACTGAATATGGGAAGGCGTATGGAAGTAGCAGCTATGACAATGATGCTGAAGAAAATTCTCGAGAAGTGGACAAGCGCTCCCCACAGGGACACATTTTTCGATGGGGCAAAAGGGACATGCCTCAGCAGGCATCCTATACTTCTGTATTTCGCTGGGGAAAACGGGACCCACAAGCCAGCAGCGTGTTTAGATGGGGCAAGAGGGCTGCCCAGCAATACCTGCTACACGAGGACGGTCTAAGATCCCGGTCACAAGTGGCAGATGAATATGATCAGGGACAAAAAAGAAGCCCAGCTTCTTCTGTGTTCAAATGGGGCAAGCGAGCAGACCCATCAAGTTTCTCCGCTCCTAAGAATGTGTTCCGCTGGGGCAAGAGATCCAGTTGGCAATCTTGAAGGTATTCTAATTTTTACATATTTATATAAATATGTTCTGCAAAGCTGAAAGGCAGTAAGTACTTAGTGTAAAAGTAAGCACCTACTGCGCTTTGGCTTTGTGCGGCAGATCCAGTAGGTTGTGATAAAGTTCCAAAGAAATGGGACACATCTGAAATATCAAGACAGATTGAGATATGATCGAGCACTATCAATTCAATAAAAACGCCCAGGTCTTTAGTCGCGCAATTTTATGTTATTAGTTTTGGCATTTACAAGTCTCAAAGGACAAAACATTATTATATGTCATATGTGACCCTATCTGACAAAATGAGCCGTAAATCACACTTTGACCCTCAAAGGCTAAAATGACTGTGACATGTTTGATGTGACATATTTTCAATTTTCACATACGTTTTTATTTTAATATGATGACTTTCGATTCCTAAAATTGTGTGCAATAGAAGTTGATGTACATGTTAAAAATATTTTAAATATATGTTATTTTAATTTTAGTGTCAATTACACTCCAATCAGTGATATTTGTTTCGATTTACATATCACCATGAAAAGAGTCGCTAATAAGCAAGAAATATTGATACAATGTAAAAATTCTGACCATAAAAATCTCTGACATCTGCTTCAAAGTTTACAAAATGTTAGAACTATAAGTTTATTATTAAAAAAATGGGATCGAAAGGAATATATGTATTTTATTTTGATGCAATTGTGTTCTTTTTAAAAAGTGTATAAATTGCCTTTTTGAACTCCAAAGGCCATTTTCTCAAAATGACGCAATTTCACATGTAATATTTCTCTGAGTTGGCAGAGATAACCACTTCAATCTCCAATATTTAAATCTGCGACTTACGACTCATTTCGCCAGAGCGGGTCACATATGTGAAAATGTCATAAATGAGAGGTCAGAGTATTATCTGACTATGAAGGCCTATCCCTCTCTGATCAATTAAAAAGTGACTAATAATATGTGACGGTATCAGGCAATAACTATCTGTATATACTGGATCTATAAATAGGGGGTAGAGTAGTATACTTGTCTGATTTACAAGAGGACACCACATTACCGAGAGCGACGTGGCGTTTTGGTAGAGCGCCTGTATGCCTCGCCCGTCATGCATGCGTCCCGGATTATAACCCCGATGACTCTGCGTGGGTTTTTGCAGAGAAATAACCTTGTTTCTCCCTTCTCAATGTTACTAGGCGATCACGTTGATGGCGGCCTCGTCGAGTTAAGTTTGAAACCAGTGTATTGACGTTTATTTCGCACAGGACCACGCGCTGCGCGCTCCTTCACATACATGTACTTCACCGATGCTGTGATTGAGTAAGCTATGAATGAATGAATGAATGAATGAATGAATGAATGAATGAATGAATGAATGAATGACCGGATGAATGAATGAAAGAATGAATGAATGAATGAATGAATGAATGAATGAATGAATGAATGAATGAATGAATAACGAACGAATGAATGAATGAATGAATGAATAAATGAATGAATGAATGAATGAATGAATTTAATTTGAGCCTGGCCAGATATCCCATACCAATCAGAAAGTCTATCTGTTAATGTGGCATGGTCAATGGTGTCGAAAACGGATGAATGGAGGAATGATGAATAAATACAAACAAATGCATGGATGATTGATTGAATGAATGAAAAATTGACAAAAACCCTATATCAAACATGTGAGTGGTACACAGCTTCAAGTGTGTGAACAAGATTTAACCAAGTGAGAGCGAATAATTTTTAAATCACGCTGATTATCTCACCTTGAAAATATATTATTTAAAGTGCCAATAAAAAGATGGATTGGTACTCAAAAGGTTAACCAGTCACTTTATCAATGGGTGGCGAATTGCTCTTTCTTTATTGGATGGGAGGTATGATACTAGAATTATGAAGACGAGTAGCCTATACTTGTGTCAGAAACCCAGAGTGATTTTGCACTATCCCGCGTATAGTCAGTTGGCCAGAGGTAGCCAATGAGGATTTTGTCACCACTTGAGCGTGCATACCTAAAACCTTTTTTAGTTTGTCAAGGGGACCTTTGGGCATAACTAGAACCCGGTTGTCGGCTTGCAGGTGTGTGCATGAGTTTTTGAGGGGCAAAATACAATTTATTACGAAACCACAAAAAAATTAAATCCGTGAGAATAAATTAATTTATTACAATTAAACAACCCGTTTTAAAAATGACACAGAATAGACCAGATATATGCACAATATCATTTAAAATGTAGCTTATAATGAAATAAATCAATTTGTTAAGATATTGGATCACAACGAAAAATTAGTAAACGGTAAACGGTAAAACCAAGTGCTTTCCCTACGTAAGTAAAATCTTTGCAATTGATAGAGGATCATAATAATAATAATCATAATATAATATAATATTCAATAAAACTTCTATAGCGCCTATATCCTCAGCGGACCGAGCTCAGAGGCGCACAAATCCTTAGAATGATCATGTGTCATAATCGAGGCCAAAGCAGGTTCGTCAACAGGGAGCCGGGCTGCTGATGGACTAGGGTGGAAAAGCCAGGTCAAATAGGTGGGATTTAGGTAATTTCCGGAATGTTAAGATTGTTTTGGCATTACGTATTGGCACAGGCAGGGCGTTCCATAAGGCTGGACCAGATATAGAGAAAGCTCTTGACCCAGTCTTAGTCTTTATACGAGGAACAACAAATCTATTCGAATTAGTGGAGCGTAGATATTTTGAGCATTTCGGCCGAACAAGTAAATCAGCCAGATATGCAGATTGGTTTTCTTTTAGGGTTCGGAAAGGTTTTGCGCATATTTTAAAATGAATGCGAAACTTGACAGGAAGCCAATGTAATCGTTTTAGAATTGGAACGGAACGACTAAATCGTAGGGCCTTGGTTACTACTCTTGCAAGGCAGTTTTTAACACGTTGTAATCTAGCGATAAAGTGAGTTACAATAATGTAACTTACTACTGACAAGTGCCACTGCAATTTGCTTGGCAAGATCTAAAGACAGACTTTTTCGAATTCGACGCTACTGTCGAATAGTACACCAAGATTCTTAGCTGATGTAGATGGATTTGTGTCTTGACCTAGAAGTAAGCATGGGAAATTATTGAAGAATTTTTCTCGCTGAAGTTTGGTCCCAATAAGAAGAAATTCTGTCTTGCTAGGATTAAGCTTCATCCAGCCCGACACACCCATTAACCAATGTTGCAACTTCTCAAGAGATTCCTTCGCGTTTGAAACTGATAGAGACATGTAAAGTTGTGTATCATCGGCATAAAGGTGGTGGTTTATGTCAAAACTAGAGATAATAGCGCTGAGTGGTGTAGTGTATAAAGTAAAAAGCACTGGTCCTAGTACAGAGCCCTGTGGAACTCCATAGGAGAGTGTGACTTTATCTGAAAATGTGTCTTTAATTTTTACGGACTGGTGCCTATTTTGCAAATAAGAAGAAAACTAAATTTGAGCCTGGACAGATATTCCATACCAATCAGAAAGTCTATCTGTTAATGTGGCATGGTCAGTGGTGTCGAAAGCGGCTGACAAGTCAAGCAAGGTTAGAGCTGTAACTTCACCCTTGTCCATACTAATAATGATATCGTCATGTACTTTCAGTAGAGCCGATTCTGTAGAATGATGATTCCTGTAGGCCGATTGTAATGGATTAGATAGATGGTTATTTTTTTATATGAGCTTGCAGCCTATTGGCTACTATCATTTCTAAGATTTTGGAAATGAAACTTAAGTTGGATACAGGCCTGTAATTTTTCAGCTCGTTTTTAGGAAGAGATGTTTTTTCAGTAGTGGTCTTACATGAGCTTCTTTGAAATTTTGAGGAAATGTACTAGTTTCCATTGAAATGTTAATTATGTCAGTGATGGGAGTTATTAATATGTCAAGACAATTTTTCAACACGCTTGGAGGAATGGGATCCAGATCACATGATTTTGACGATGAACTCAAAATAAGCTTTTTAATTTCATCTTCCGACGCACACGTTTTCAAAAACGTTCATTTTAGATCTAATTTCTGGTTTTTGCACTTGTGGGATATTCTGTACTCTATCTGGAAATTTGGAACGGATAGTTTCAATTTTATCCACAAAATACCTAGAGAAATGATCACAAAGTGATTTTACTGATGTGAATTCTGGCAGAGCAGGAGGTGGAATTCTATGCAGAATGTTATTTATTGAATTCCAAAGGCGACGGGTATTGTCCGAATTTTCTGCAATAACATCAGCTAAATATTTCGATTTAGCTTTTGTCATCAGTATATTACACAGGTGGCATTGATGTTTGTAACGAGAACGATCTAGATGTGTGCGAGATCTGTGCCATGTTCGTTCGAGATTGTGGCGAAGCGTTTTATTTCATTATTTCTGGAGTCATCCATGGAGCTGGTGGTTTTCTGGGCAGAGTCTTTGTACTTACAGGAGCGTGTTTGTCTAAAATGGAGCTAAGAACATAATCATACTGTTGACAAAGTGCTGAGAGATCTTTCTCTGGTTTCTTTATTAGATCCGAACTGAGAATATCTGAATGAAACGATTCATAATCAATTTTATTTATTTTTCGAAACGATATTTTTTCTTTGTTCCATTTCGTCTTACAACAGTCAATTACTGATATGACCGCAAGATGGTCCGAGATACCTGCTGCCGAAAAAACTGATTTGATAGAATTAGAAATGCGTTTGGTGATGAGCAGATCTAGCCAATGACCATGAACATGAGTCGGAAAATTAACATGCTGCTTCAGATTGAAACATGTGAGGATTTCATTTAATTTGTTGGTGTTTCCATTTGAGTTATCTAGATGTAAGTTGAAATCTCCCAATATATACAAATTGTCATGCAGTGAAATTATGTTCTCTAGTCGATCTTGAAATTCATCAAAAAATTGACACGTACCGTTTTGAAGCCTATACAGTCAGACAACGAGACCACTGAACGAATTGTTCCCGATACGTGAAGAGATCGCTTCGAACGTTTTAAATGATGGCAGAGGATGAATGTCAGTTTTTAATTGGACAGACACTAGTATGCCTACACCTCCTCCTGTCCTCTGATCTGCGCGAGGTTCGTCAAAAAACGAATAGCCAGGAGGTGAGATATCAGCTATCGTTGATCTCGTTTCATCATGGTTTAACCATGTTTCTGTCACTGCCACAATGTCCAAATTTTTATTCCAAATTACATATAATTGGAGAAGGGGGTAGTTTTAGGTTTGATAGATCGGACATTCATTGTTGCAATTTTGATTCTTTCATTTGAGCCGGAGGGACCCGGAATTAAGCTGACATCTCCTGCCAGTAGAAGTAAGATAGCCAATTTAAAAGATGGTCGGGAAGGTGGTAGTGGAAGTAATTTCCGATTGAAACATACATGTAAAGAGGTAATTTTGCTTTGACCAAATTAGAAAACATGATGGTTGTTAATGATGAATTGGTGACAATTTGTTTCAAATATGGTTGGGCCACAAGAGGCCAATTCATCGTCCTTATGTATAAATGACACTGCAGTTATGAAAAGAGTGAATATGAAAAAAGGAGACATGATTTTAGAGATGGGTCGATGTTTAAAAAATGTGCTGATTGACGGCGGCCGCAATGCAGCACGCCTACGATATCTAGGATACCTGCGGAGAGGATGGTTGTGCCTATTAAATGTCTATGGTTTGATCGTCAGCAGCTTGTAGGCCGCCTACGATATCTAAGATTCCTACGGGTAATGTTTGGCCAATAGGATGCCTATAATTTGATCGTCAGCTGCCTGTATGCCGCCTACGATATCTAAGATTCATATGGGTAATGTTGGGCCAACATGATGCCTATAGTTTGATCGTCAGCAGCTCGTAGGCCGCCTACGATCTCTACAATTCCTATCGGTAGTGTTGGGCAAATGCTGGTGAAGATAACTAGGCTTATAATTGTTTATGAATATTATACTGGTCACCTACGGTCCTACATATTATAACACTACGTTTATTTATTTACTTTAAATTGCCTGTTTTTAGAACCAGTATTTTAGGGTGATAGTTATATGAAATATGCAGGATACTACTTTGTTGTGATATACCATATACTGTGTAGTCAAAATAATAATATTAAACTCGATAGTATATAACACATGACACCTGGGAGAATGCATATGTATGCAAATACATGTGGAATAGATGCATAGATATAAAAATATGGAGACCAGATAAGTATACATAATTATTGTATTATTATAGTGGCACCAGCTTTTATTAACAAATACATTTTCAAAGCCAATTGTGCTTAACAAACCAATAAAATATGATAAACTAGTGGCTCATATTTTGTCACTTCAAGTATAAAACACGATACTGTGCTCTTGACATGTAACATACACAGAAATAACATATCAGAATGTTGGCAATTTAGTAAAACATCGAACTTCCATGTTTGAATGAACCATATTATCCAATTATAATTAGCAATTAGTAAGAACCAATCCGACGTCTAGCACAACTACACCGCGAATTAATACATTTGCTTGCAGTACACAAGTAGACATAGCTCTGGGCATAAAGTAGGCATTCGCTGACATCTCATTGGGATGGGCAGTGGTGGATTCAGCAATTGAAGCCAATTTGCTTACTATAATTTCTAATACACACCACAGCTGGCACATTCATCCTCTTAATGTGCTTTACAGGGGTCTGGGGTCATGCTCCGTCAGAAAAATGTCAAAATCTAAGGCCAAATTAGTAGGTTTTTGGGGGGGATACTGAAGGGAGGACGTCGCTCCCCCTGGATCAGCTACTGATGGGTTGCATAATTCGATTGTGCTGATTATTCTGGAGATGATATACCAAGGAGAGCAATATGGGCACAGTACAGACCCTAATAAACTGTTTCGGATCAGTCTTCCTTTCTAGGTGTTTTTTGAAGATCTGTTGCTTTTTATTTTACAGCAGTTGAAGATAAAGGGATAGTACAGTTTGATCACAAATTTATCCGCTTCTTTTAATTTAAATCTGCCGTTTTCAACGCTTAAATAAATAGTATGGTTGATGACATTACTCATATCAACAAAGTTAGCTGATGAAGATATAAACATATTTGCTGTGAGATGTCCGCTTCATCTTGCCTAATAAATAGTATAAGAGTAAAGTTAACAGATCTGTGCCACGATATGTTATGAATGTATCAGGATGATACATTATGTCAGTAAATCTACATGCATATGATACAGTACTATGGTGTACAGAAACGATATTATAGAACCATAATGTTACAATTTATTGTTAAAATATGGCATCACAATGTAGGCACATTACATTATAATGCCACTATAAGATGGTATAATCTTGTCACAAACCTTAAAATTTCATGTTATGGCATGATAGTGTCGATATATAATAATCATAATAGGGCCTACCATAATATGGAATTATAATGACATTATATGGCAATAAAATGTCGGTATGCCGACATTTAAAAGTAGAATGAAATCTATGTTTTTATACCCCAGTATAACACTGAATGGTGGGATATTCCACATTATGGCATACAATGATGGGATGGAGCACTACAGTGTCAGGATGTGTTACTTTAATAAAATAATAATACTAGAATATTGCACTAGTAGCTGTAGTGTAAAAATATAACACCCACATCATTGTACATGGTAATAAATGTTATCAGCATACCGTCAGAATAGGATGCTATATTTTCAGAATATGGAGTTATAGTATAATGATATGATGCTAATTCCCCACAACATGCTATTATTATGTATTATATGACATTAACTAGTCGATATATGACATTTTGTTTAACTGTATAACATACAGTTAAAAAAATGTCATATATCGACTAGTTAATGCCATATAATATTATTACCAGAACTCACACTGTCATATTATGACAGTGTGAGTTCTGGTAATAAAATTATATGTGGAGATAGTACATTCAACATCAGCATATAATGTCAGAATATGGCTTTATAAAGTGTGAATATAGCCATATAATTGGCAATACAGTAGTGAATAGAACCTGCTGTGAGCATCCACTCCTAGTAGCAGCCAACCTCCTATGCTGAAGGCAGGTCGAAACGTTGTAATTGCAATCGTTTCACACTAAGTTCCAAAGTGAGTAAAATTTATTCACAGATCTGACATTTTAGTATCCTAGATCAAAGCCATGATGAAATGGCATGATATTGCTGTAGTAAAGATATGCGTGACACTTAAATATCCGCATATGTTATTATATAATGTGAGATATTAGTAATATGATTGAGGGATATATCATGTATATTGCATATTATAATGTTCTATATCAGGCCTGCTATAGTGTGGAAATATGGTATTGTAATATCAGGATAAGATTTCATGTAAATATCAGACTGTCACTTCAATGTGACGATATGGCATTATATATATATAACCCTCATGGTTTTAATGTGGCATAGATATGAGATGACACCAAGGTCATTTGAGGGTCATTTCAAGGTCAAGGTCAAATACACTTTTTCTTCTTGGGTGGCATTTTTTTTTGAAATTTTCTCCGAAAGTAAATAGTTTCTGCCTTTAAAAACCATGTACAGGTATGGATTATTAGAGTATTTTAATCATTTTAACTGCTTTTTTGGGCTCAGTAGGTGATTTCGAAGACGATGTATAGAAATAAAAAGATGTTTATTCTCAAAAAACTTAGGAACAAAAAGGCGCTGGATTATACGCATATTTGTCATATTTTCATATTAAAGAGTTTGAATGGTATGCTTAAATACAAAGTTAAAATGTTCTTTTACTACTCCTCTTTTGATCCCTGATAAAAATATTGTATTCAAGTATATTAGAATAAAGCTCTATAACCTCCACATTTTTTTAAATTTTTAATTAGTTTTTTTTCTGTGTATAATAATGTTGATTAACTTGTAAAATTGACAATGTAAAGGTGAATTTGGCGGCCATTTTGAAAATAATATGTAGCTCTAGATCAAATATACTGTCCTAAAGTATATTAGAGTGAAGCTATATTACATCCTAATTGTTTTTGATTTTTAATTGAGTGTTTTCTGTTCATAATATTGTTGATTGACTGGTAAAATTGACAAGGGTGAATTTGGCGGCCATTTTGAAAATACTCTGTAGCTCTAGTGCACACACATGAAAGCCGACAACCGGTCGGGTTTTCATTATAAGAGGTCTGAGAATACATCTAGCAAGGTTTTAGGTATGCACTGAAAAGTCGACACGAAAACCTTAAATAAGCTCTTTTCTGATTATTAGCCAACTGACTATAGTACCAATCAATTATATGTTTCGTTCCGATTTTCAAGGTACATAGAAGCAATCGCTGTACTGTGTCGTGTAGAAGCTTGTATCAATGAAATACAGACATGGATGAAGAACAATAAACTTCAACTAAATGTCGATAAGACTGAGTATCTTATTGTTGCATCTCCAAACGTTTTACCAAAGATAACATTACGCCCTATTAATATTAGTGGAATCGAAATTGAGCCATCAGTGAGTGCGAAGAATTCAGGAGTAATGTTTGACAAACATCTTAACATGTGTGAGCATGTGAATCAAATTTGCAGAAAAGCACAATTTCTTTTGAAAAAGATCGGTGACATTAGAAATTGTTTATCGATTGTTACCACTGAGCATCTCATCCACGCCTACGTCACATCTCAACTTGACTGTTGCAACTCTCTCTTGTATGGCTTGCCAAATAGCTGTATTTTAAAACTACAACGAATTCAAAATAGTGCAGGAAGGATTATATATCGGAGAAAGAAATTTGATCATGTGACTCCTCTTTTAAAACAATTGCATTGGCTGCCAATCAGCCAAAGGATACAATATAAACTTCTCCTTCTTTGCTTCAAAGCGCAACATGGCCTAGCACCCAGTTACCTTCAAGACTGTATCATCCCTTATTCTCCATGTCGTCCACTGCGCACCAAACATCTGTTGGTGGTGCCTCCCACAAAGTTAAAAACATATGGTGATAGATCATTTAATAAAGCTGCCCCCTTACTTTGGAACAAATTACCATATCACATACGAAGCTGTAACAAACTTGATCAATTTAAGCGACACTTAAAAAGTCATTTGTTCAATATCGCATACTTGTAGAGATGCTAAGATTTTTTCACCTTAATGTACCAAGTTGATCATGTTTATTGACATTTTTGTTTGTAGCGCCAAAGAGCAACCTGAGGTTGGATATGGCGCCATATAAGTGTATATTATTATATTATTATTATTAATACTAACATCGAGGCAGATAGCTTGAAGTCATTTTCTCACACTCTGCACAGTGATTTTCACTTGACACGTATATTGGCATCAGCCCATATCGCACTCTAGCTGTAGTTTGAATTTCATTCTATGGCTTTGTGTCATAATGTGACTTGATGTGTGTGAGAAAATACAAACTTTGTTCACTTTTCGTGCGATATGGGGAAATACAGCACATGTCCAATAAACAAGGTGTTTGCCTAAAGGCTCACCTTATTTGCTGTATTTTCCCATATCGCACTCACGTGAACACCGTTTGCATATCTGGAAAGAGCAAGGCGTTGTGCATCGGCTTCTCCAGTAAACACAAAACATTTGTATAACATTTGTACAATGCTGGACCAACGTGGAAGACGTTGGGCCGACGTTGTGCAAATGTTATACAAATGTATTTTGTTTACTTGGGATCGGCTTTCACTTTCTGTTACTAGTATTATATTCGGTCGTAACAGACAAGTCTTGCCGATTAACAACATAATGCTCCGCTGTAAATCATTAGTTTGGTGGTAGCATCTCCCCATGGCCAGTCTCACGTGAGTGCTTACCGCAGGAGCCTGGCCGTATCGAATACTACAATCAGTTATTCTGTCGATGGGGTCATCTTGGGGGTTACAGTGTCGGAGATAGAAACCTCATTGCATGTTTCAGATTTATAAATAGGTCATAAAAGGTCACGAAGAATTGACCTCGTGTTCATCTGTCATGCACAGTTACCTGTTTCCGTTTGCTAGATGTATTATATAGACAAGTTGGGAATCTCTCATTTTGGCCGGTGAGGTGTACCGAATTTCGTCATGGCGGCCAGTAATCATATAGTGGCCGCCATTCAGGGAGCTGGGGACACAATGACATCAGCGTGAGTTTCCGAGCTTATATATCTATCTCATCTATCATGCCAACGGAAACAAGCAAACTTCGTTGGCAGCCAGCTGTCAAGCGCTGTCTGATTGGCCGGTCTTGAGACGCGCGACATTCAAGGTATGTCGCTATTTAAAACTGTTGGACGCTATGCTCGATAAAGATATCGCACTGCGTGCTCGTGCGTAAGATAACTTGTTGTGAAAGATGGGTATTGGAAACAGAGAAAAAAACATAGTGGCCTTACTACCGTTTACTTTTGCATGGTAGCATTGTTACCACAAGGGTATACCCAGAAAACACCGGGCTTGTTAGACAGATAGTAAGGATATGCGTCACCTGGTGACCAACTATAAACTAAATAGGCCTATGCCGTGAGAATGGGCCAACCGTTTACCCTTACAGAGCTGAAAGATTTTTATATAAACCATGTTTTTTTTCAATTTGAGATCATCATAACTGTCTCAGTTAGCTCATTTGAATACCTATGTTCTAGGTCTACCGCCATTATATTGTTTTTTATTCTTTCAGTGCGGGGATCGCCTTTAGACGTCAGATTCTGACGTCTACAGACGTCAGATTCTGACTTCTGTAGTCGATGCCCGCGCTTTAAGGATTGATTATTAAAACGGTGATGAATGCTAAACATTGTTAATTATTTAAAGCAGGTGAGTGGTTCCGCTTCACTGATCAACAATATTTATATTATGACAGCCCCACTCCCCAGGACGTTGACCACGGGTTGGCCCACAACTTGAGCTCAGCCAATCGTGACGACCCACTTTAAACTCCCTAATCTCACATGGGCATGACACTACTTAAATTTATGTTTTTTCAATGCAAAAAAATATTATATGATTATCGATCACAGTAAAATTAGTTTAATATTGAGCTTTCATATGAGATATTGAATTCCATAAAATCAAAATATTTTATTTATCTCGAGGTGAGCAATAACCCTTTCAGCGCGGGGACCGTCTTTAGGCCACTTTGTTTAATTTCTCTGTTTCAGATCAGAAAAAATCTAGCTAGGGAGGGCGGTAAGAAAACATTTAAGAGAAAAACATGTGACCGAATAAAAAAAACATTTGACAAATTTCTAGAGAAGGTCATGAGGGCGACGAAATAAAAAAAAATTGTCCCATTTAGAAAAAAGTTAATGAGGACGACGAAAAAAACAAGCAAAAAGAAAACATAGCTGGAAAAAATGTTTTTTTTTATTTTCCAAAATAAACTTGTTTTTTTAAATGTTTTTTTATCTCCCGAAATTAATTGTTTTTTTGTGAAAAACGGCAACAATTCGATGCGCTCGCTGGGCAGAAAAAAACCACATGTTTTTTTGGTAATGCGCTGCCTAGATCTAATGAGCGCGCTCATCTAAAACAGAGAAAAAAAACATAGTGGCCTTAGACGTCAGAATCTGACTTTGTAGACGTCAGACTGAAATAATTAAAAATTAAAATCGTGGCCATAGATCCGTAACAGAGGTATCCAAATGAAGCTCAAAGAGCTAACTAAGTCGTCTATGATCATTTCAAATTAAAAAAAAAACATTTGCTCTCCATAGTTTATAAAAATATATATTTCAGCGTTTTATGAATTAAGTAGATGCTGTTCTGGCCTTATACACGGGTAAACTACACTCGAAACATTATAAATAAATAAATCAATCCTGTTATCAGATTATCCAGCTAGGCTATACCTGTGGGACAAACAATTCAAGGGAAATCCAAGAGTTATTTATAGTGCTTGGTATCATATAAAGAACACTGTGCTTTGAACAGTTTGGAACAGTCGAAGCAAGTAGGCAGTTTCTTATGTGCATTTAATTTTGTTTGTTTCACTTCAATTAAAGACGAGCGGTATGCGAGTCTCTGTAGCAAAAGACAACGGCGTCCACAAAACAGGCGATAAATCCTCGCGAAACTGTGATATACATTACAGCTACAATATTTGGAGCTTTTCATATGATATAAATCACACATGTTGTGATGTTTTAATGATAATAAGCAATATTTTGACTATAGTAGCAAATCACGCGACGGTAATTATTACAGTGTTCACAAAACCTTTGTCTGATTGATCAGGTTATGTTATTAGCATTGGCCATTTCGACCAATCAGAAGCCTACGATATATCGTAAATTGTGCGAAAATACGAGCACTGTAATGCACAACCAAAGTAAACGAGAGGATCCAATCTGTCCATTTAGAAAACAAAATTTAAGTCTTATCTTTTTTAGTTGTGCAATATTGCGCACAAACCTTATAAATGGGAAGTCTTTCAAAAACAAAAAAGACATCGAACTTTATAAACTCGTTGCGTCAATGCCGCGTTACTTCGCACTTTTACATCTTAAAATATGTCATCACCCTTTTGCACTTTGACTGCTTTTGCACACCTTCGTTGTTAGTTCACTAAACATGCTAAAGCTAGAACATATTACCATAAATTACAAATGTTGAACCTGAAAACAGAAAAAAGAAAAACAGTTTGTAAAACACATACAAGGGAGATTGCAATAGCATAGCTGTAATGGTAGGCTTACATACATGTATACGAATATTCCTAATCATAATCTCTAGCTTACTCTCTGAACAAAATAATGTAATTTTTTTCAACAAGCTTCGCAAAATATCCACATACACATGATACACCGCATTAAATTACTAACGCTATTAATTACTTTGTGATAATTTTTTTTTAAAAAACAGTATCGTTTTACAAAGCGAAAGGTCGTGGTATGATGAGGACGTATACGTATGATTGCGCTGATGAGGTTTATAATGGAATGTAACTAAAAATGGTTATTAGAAATCTATAGTATTTTTGCCGTCGACCACATCAAATGTGTGGATGAAACAAATGACTCATGCCTTTTTTCGGCTTTCGCAGCTGTTTTTTATCAATATAATATGATATCGGTGACGACAGCGCTAACTTTTCAAATCAACTCTTTAACTAACAAAATCGTAAATATAATATCCACAGTTGTGGCCTTCGCGATAGCGGTTATTTTTAATCTTAGCGAGGGGCTCCCATGTAATTAAGTATAATAAACATCTTTTTCTGTAAATCTGCCTGTCATTCAAATATTATAACCACATAGACATCATGAACATGGTAGCATCGCAAAATTTTCCATAAATATGTTAAAAGATAGCAATGACGATCGAAATATTACGTGTACGTAGTTTTAAACTTTTTTTAAACCTATGAAAGGTAACGCTTTACAAGCCCAAAATCAGGTTGTCGTCGTGCAAATTTGCTATACACTGATACATCCGCTCAACAGCAAATCAGCTCAACAATAAATCAGCGGGATGTTCGCCATTGTTATTGTCTGCACGCCGCACCTGGATTGCCCTGTGACGCCGCATATCGATTGATGTACAGCATATCAATGGTGGCATATCATATTGTAATTGAGTATACAATAATTGGTTGCAAATAGCCATTTACATGGCATGAAATCTCATCAAACTTTTCTTCTCTGTGAGAAATTTAGACCTCAGTGTGAATGGAAGTAAACAATTATTAGAAAATATTATTTTGTAGTTCTAAGTGTAATAAATTGAAATGCTGCTCTGGACTTCCTGATTTGAATGGGTAGTGCTAGACCTCTATTTTACATTGAATTAATTAATTCAATATAATGTCACATGACGTTCATTACCGGCATGCGTCTCTAGGAGGTAAAGGGGCAAGTGAATAATTATTAACCCTTGTACTGCTAAATTGTTTGTGAGTATTTCTCTTTCATTTGAAGCTGGAATTGCTAACGTAATTTCCATCTTCAAAGAAATAAAAAATAATATTTTTTGTGAAAAATAGACATGTCACAAATTGAATTACTGTACTAACTGAGCATCTACCAAAATATATGTTACATAGCACACAAATTAAAAAACTTTTGCAGTTCTAGTCTATGGGTATGTTTACATCATATGGTCATATTATAAGGCCAAATAAAATCAACGATTTTTTGATGATTTTAGACCTGGGCATGTCCCTTTCAGTTAAACAAATACATTGTGGGAGATGCTACCTTAATCTTTGCAGCGCGGGGATCGACTTCAGAAGTCAGAATCTAAGCTAACTAAGACATAACATAGTCTTTAAACATAAGGTGCTGGCCACCTGTATTTGACATCCATGTACACAATTTTACCTACAATCGCATAATTGTACAATATTACTGTATATATTTGTGTATATAAAGCCTGATAAATAAATAAATAAAATTAAATGATGATTTCAAATTGAAAAAAAACCCTTTGGTCTCCATGGTTTATACGAATATGTTTTAGAGCTTTAAGGGCTATAGTTTCTATGTAATTTTGACTGGGCAATCCATTTCTGTAATTATTTTGATTATTCAAGGTCATCTTCAAGGTCAAAAGGGCAATTTCAAGGTCAAGTAAGCGAAAATATCATTTTTAACAAGTAACGCTAGGAACATGTGTAATACCTCTTTTTTACGGGATTTTCACTGAAAAATCCATTTATAGTTTTATTTTAGAGATTCAATGTCATCTTAATGGGCGTAAGGTCAATTCCAAGGTCAAAATGTAAAAAAAACATTAATTTTAAGAATGAAAAATATGAAGAAATTTTATAGGTATTTTTCGTGTGATGTTGACCTCTTTTTCGTGTCATTGTGATTAAATAAACTATTTCTTGCACTATTTTGATCTTCAAGGTCATCTTCAAGGTCAAAAGGTCATTTCAAGGTCAAGTAACGGAAAATATGATTTTTAACTAATAAAGCTAGGAACATGTGTAATACCTCTTTTTCGTGTGATTTTGACTGAAAAATCCATTTCTCCCATTATCTTGGTTATTTGAGGTCACCCTCAAAATCAAAAGGTCAATTTCAAGATGAAATGTGATTTTTGGCATATATGCTAAACTTTGGAGTACGTATAATACCTAGCTTAGATGTGATTTTGACTGGATAATCTAATTCTGTAGGGTTTAAAAGATTAAACATGCTCATGGTGAAAAGATCAGGCGACAAGAAGGCATTAAAGGGCAACGGAGATGCATTAGAGAGCGACGGAAAAATTCAAGTGTTGATGAGGAGGCGTTAAAGGGTAATGAGAAAGTGCTGTAGGATAATGAGAAGGCACTAACGGACAATGGGAATGTATATTAAAGGGCAATGAGGAGGCGTTAAAGGGCGACAGAGAGGGGTTAAAGTGAGACTGGGCGTATTATAAGGTGGCAGAGGGATATTAAGGGGCTATGGAGAGGCGTTAAAAGGCTACCAGGAAGCATTAAATGATGATGGGAATGCGTTAAAGGGCGATGGAGCAGCATTGAAGGGTGATGGAAACACACTGCCGTCGCACTTTCACGATTTTTTCGTCGTCCTTTATGCATTTTCGTAGGGCTTTTAGTTTAACGCCTCTTTGAAGGCCTTTTCATTGCCCTTAAATGCCTCTTCTTCGCCCTGAAAGCACTTTTAGTTTAACAGCTTTTCGTTGTAATTAAAAGCCTTTCTGTCGCCCTTTGACGACCCTTCTTCACCCTGAATACATATCCATCACCCTTTAACACCTCTACGTCGCCATGTAACCCATTGACTACCGCAATAAATTGCTGCTGCACTCTTGCAGAGACCAGATTAATTGATAACGTCATAGTTATCTCATGTAATCAATCCCAAATATATCCGGGACTGGTTCCCACCGGCCTAACGCTTTCAAGCTTGAATTATCATTGTCATCTCCATCCACTACAAGCCGCGAATTGCTGTCGCAATTCTCAGTTTAAAGTGGATAAAGATGACTTGAAGTGGGAGACAACTACAGAAAAATATATCGTTATTATTAAAAGAGTTCTATAAAATTGTTTGTTCTAAAACCCCTAGGCGTATGAAATAAAGTGATTCTTCAGAGATGCAAAATGATGCATTGATGCATCGTGAAGATCCAAAGGGTTAACACCTCTCCATCAATATTTACTACCGCAACGCCATGCTGTCCAGGGCTACAGTTTTTCAGCTCGGCCGCTTGGAGCAACTTCAAAATCGTGCTGCTCGACTGATTACTGGAGTCGGTATCCAAGACCACATCACACCCGTTCTTAAAGAACTGCATTGGCTGCCGGTAGAATTACGCATACATGTTAAAGTGCTGTTATATATTTTTAAAGCGTTGCGTGGTCAGGCACCACAATACTTAGGTCAGTTGTGCTGTTACAAACAACGTCCTAGTCATCTCAGACAACCTAGAGACTTTTCGTTGCAAGTACCTTTGACACAGAGGTCAGCCACAGAGGCAGCTTTTAGTGTACAAGGGCCTGTCCTGTGGAATAAACTTCCACATGATATCAAGACAGCAGAAGAAGTTAAAGAAGTTGAAAACACATTTGTTTAGAATTTACTTTACCTAGCTAATGGCAATATTTATTCATAACTATGTTTATTTATTTTTTTAACATAACTTTTTATTTAAGGATTGTCATTAAATGATGTTATTATTGTAAGCGCCATGATCAGCTGTGCTGGATTTGTGCATATGTATACTGAAAATAAATAAATTTAACACCTCCCCATCGAATTTTAACGCTTAAGCATCGCAATTTTTCGCATATGCGGCGCCTCTCCATTGCTCTCCATACCTTCCGTCATCCTTAATGCCTCTCCATCGCCACTTAAAGCCTTTTCGTCGTCCTTTAGCGCCTCTCCACGCCTTTAAATGCATACCATACATCACCCTTTAACTCCTCCCCATCGACCTTAATGCTTTGCCATCACCGTTTACCGCTTCATGATCGCCTTTTAGCGCCTCCTCATCGCATTTACCGCCTTCCCATTGTCATTTAACGCCTCTCTATCGCCCTTTAATGCATCTCCACCGACTTTTAACTATTTTTCTTCGCCTTTTAACGCCCCCCGTCGGCCTTAGACATTTTTCTGTCGCCATTTAACGCTTCTTCGTCACCCTTTAGTGACACTTTGTCGTTTTTAATGCCTTCTCCTCGCCCTTAAACACCTATCTATCTCCGTTTAACGCCTCACCATCGCCCGTTAACGTTATTTAGTGCTTCTTCGTCACCTTCTAACGCTGTTCCATAGTCCTTTAATGCCCCCCCCGTCACCTTTCAGCGAATCCCGTCGCACACGAACGCCTCTTCTTCACCCCTTAATGTCTCCTAGTTGCCCTTTAACGCCATTTCATTGCCCTTCAATGCCTCCTCATTGCCCTTTAACGTCTCTTCATTGCCCTTTAACGCCTCCTCATTGCCATTTAACCCATTCCCGTCGCCCTTTAAGGCCACTGGGTAGGCTTTTAACGTCGCATCACCGCTCTTTAACGCCTCCCATTGTTCTTTACCTCCTCCAAATTGCCTTTTAACGCCTCTCCATTGACATGTATATCTTTCCCGGCGCTCTTTAACGCCGCTCCACCACCCTTTAATGACTTCTCGTCGCCTGATCATTTCATTTGATGATGTTTAATCATTAAAACCCTACTAGAATAAGATTATCCAGTCAAAATCACACCAAAACAATGTATTATATGTGCTCCAATTTGTAGCAGATATATTAAAATCATAATTGACCTTGAAATTGACCTTTCGACCTAGATGATCATCTAAAATCACCAAAAGTTTACCAGAAAAAGATTTTTCAGGCAAAATCACACAAAAAAGAGGTATTACACTTGTTTCTAGCTTTAACCTTGAAATTAACGCAATGACCTTGTAATTACCTTTTATCATCAAAAAAAGTAAAAGAAATGGATTATTCAGTCAAAATGACATCAAAACGACGTACTATACTTCTTCTGCTATTTGTATTTGCTAAAAATCATATTTTCACATTTTTGCTCTTGGGATTGACTTTTATATGACCTTAAGTTGAAATTGACCTTGCACATGACCTTTAATCCCCAAAATAAAACTTTAAATGGATTTTCCAGTCAAAATCCCATGAAAAAGAGCTATTACACATTTTCCTAGCTTTATTTGTTAAAACTTATATTTTCTCTTACATGACCTTGAAATTGACCTTTTGACCTTGAAGATGACCTTCAATAATCAAAATAGTTTCAGAAATGGATTCCCCAGTCAAAATCACATAGAAATGAGGTATTACACTTGTTCCTAGCTTCATTTCTTGAAAAATCATATTTGACTTTGAGATTGACCTTTGACCTTGAATCTACAAAAATGCTCTTCAAGCTGGCACTTATCGGATTTGAATTCAGCACAAAAAAATCTATAAGAAACATAAAAAAACATTGTATATGTCACAAAACAAGGTTAGGTCATCTCTAGCTCGGACTACTAATCAAGTAATTCAAGTTGGGTGTCTATTTTTCATGAATGGAAATATTTGCAATTCCGGCTTCACAAATGCTCAAATGTTGATAAATTACTTTTATAGCAGCAGAATTGTTAACAGTATTATGCATTTGAATACAGTAATAATATCATTTATAACTACATCTCACAATGACATTCCTATTTGAAACAGCTTCATTTTTTTGACATTTGCTTTCGATTATGAAAAAACTATGCATAGTTCTTTCTGTTTTGAAAGCTCATACAGTCTATGCTATACCGGGTACGTCATTAATAAATGATCACTTTTTATTCACTACCAGGTTTGTCAATTTCCTTAATGTGTTTGCATTAAACAAGCTTCGGGGCGAGTTGGGTTTTAAATAATAATAATATGTGTTACATTGAAACGTTATTTTGCCTGTTTATAGAGACGGTGGATGGTGAACACATTGGAGCAACCCACCTGAAGACAGATTGCAACTCGGAAAGATTAGTTTTCACGTCCTATAATAACGGCTGTGACACCGGGACATTTAGTAATTGGTGACGTCAAAACAGACAGACATTCGAGAAGAAACTAATGTGTATTAAGCCCACATCACCCTTCTGTTTATTAGACTTTTCGTCGTGATGGTGTAGCCTTTTAATTTTAACGTGCGATCATATTATTTTGTCTGACATTTATTTTCCCAGCTGTCATTTGACCAATGTCAATGGGTCAACTGCAGTCTCTAGATCGGACTAAAAAAATTACGAAAGTAATATAATAGCTTGACTTGTCGACAACTATTTTTAGAATCTGTTTTTTCTTCACAAATATTAATTTTTGTTACATTGTCCAAGCGGTATTGTCATTTTGTTTAACAGCTTAGGTTCAGTTTTATGTCATTTTCTCATTTTAAACTCGAAAAATCAACTTAATTTCTAGTTTCAAATAAAGTAAAAACGTTTGCTCAAATGGTATTATATATTTAGAAAACCTTTGAAAGTCTGAAATCCCTCCTTATGTTTTTTAAAGCTAACATTATAGCCACATCTAAAAATGAAAGGAAAGTATCTCCGACATAAAATAGACTGTATTGATTTATATCATATCAGCACAGCGGTTTTTTTTCAACATCAGTGGAAAGGTTGTTGGTGGAGATGAAGTTATGGTTAAGAATGAACCACATCAGTTTCAGTGTGTTTTACATTTTTCTAAAATCACTATTATCAGTCGATATTGCCTAATACCACATTTCGTGTGGAGAATGATGTGAAAATTAATCCGATACCTTTAAATTGACTATGGCGTGATATTAATGAGTGTTCTCTTCAATGACAGTTGGGGCGCTGCTCGGCAAGTACAAGACCCAATATATCGGGTTGATGTTGTGCCAGCGTCGTAGATAGTAGCCCAACATTAAGCCATCATTGGTTAAGGAAGTAGTGTTTCCTGGGTGTGTTCACTACAGTAATGACTCAACATACATGGTGGCTAAATGTTGGACAAACATTGATATAAGAGATTGGATAAACAAGTCGTATTTGATAAGTAGACGATATTAAAACCCTTTATCCGCTGATTTACATTTGAACGCACTTCTGGGTTTTTTCGCTACCGCGACCCACAACTTTAAGTGGATGAAAATTACCCATGTTTTAATTTGAGACCAAATATTTGTAAATCTTGATGTTTGGCACTTAAAGGGTTAAGAATCTGATTGGTGTTGTCATCTGGATCATTTTCATGACTAATTAGATCTTCTACGAGAATACCAACCTCGCTTCCAACATTCATGCTTGTTGGATATTAATTTTCCAGTCGAAGAACTCTGATGACATTTCCACTTTTTGAATTTCCTCAGTAGGTTACTGATTTAATCTGATATATTTTTTGTATGATTAATTGCATAAAGTGGCTTTGAAACTAAAATACATTTATATCATGCATATCTTTGATGGTAATTTTGTTATTATTGTGTGGTGGTATTAATTAACTCTTTAACCATCAGTCCCGAATAGGCCCCTGTATTTGGTTTTTCACTTTTTTACTAGCACGTTAAGTACCGCATGTAAACATGTTAAAGACAAAATGTGACATCAATCCCAAGATTTTAAAAGAGTTGACCTCCATTCTGTCAAATCAGAAGGATTTTCACTCTGTTGTAGCTGTGTGTCGCGTCAGCGAGACACAACTTCAAGTGGGTGAAAATTCAAATTGAATAATTTGGCGATTAAAGGGTTAAATAAAGTAGAAACACATTTTCATTAAAAAAGTCGTTTTGATGTGACATTTTTTCTATAAATATTAACAAATGTTTCAACATGTTTGATAAATGTAGGCAATTTTCTTTATGTATGGGGACAATCGTTTCATTCATGATAAACCGCCTAGATTTTTTATTTTCCACTGCACGACTGGGTACAGAGCTCTGATTTTATATTGCAGAAAAAAACTAACAGTTGTGTTGAATAGACTCTATGGATCACAAATTTTATCGATGACGAGATTATTTTTGTGAAGTACTGTTTCATTTTTCAATTTATTATACAACATCGCGTTGCTGTGCATCAATGTGGTGCTCTCGATCCAAATCAAATCAAGAATCCCGTATCGATTATTCATCGTTCATTTTATGTAACTTTACTTTTACAGTCAAAGAAATATTTTCATTTTCGAACAACTTGAGAATGTGAAGTTCTGTAAACAGAAATCATCTTTTGGATGACGAATATCAAATATGAACTATATCACTTTGAAATAAAATGTCAAAAAATGATCTGTCTCACTTATTGAAAGGCTTCTACGTTATTCATTTAAAAACAGAACAACGCTATCGCTCACAACACCACCTGTCCGTACACCCACTGTCATCCAGTCACAGGAAAAATCATATACATTTAAAAAGGCACATCAATAAATTTTGTACGTATGGTAACAATCCATCAAGTATCTTGAAAGATATGCTCCCGGAAAGAAGAATTTAAACACAAAAAAGTCACATATCTATCTAGCTCGAATCCCCGAGAATCATTTGTACCCAATTGGTAACAACAACAACAAAAAGTTTTTTTTTAAATATGACCTGCAACTTAACGCAAAGTCAAAAACATCAACACCTGTCCTGCTACGCCCCTATATATACGGCTTCAAGCTGAAGTTAAACCAAATAATTATGTCACTGAAATGGGTAATATAATTTGTGGTGAATGCTCAGGTGATCAAATAACTCAAGTTAGAAGATGTATATTTGGAAAAAATATATAAATATTTTTCGTCATTTGGAGATGGAGATTGTGTTAGCAATCGCAGCTTCAAATGACGAAAAATACCATTGAAGCAATGCAGCAGGACAAGGGTTAAAATGGCCCAAAGTACAGTAATGAAAGTGGCCAAAACACATAAAACCAGAAAGGCATATTGAGAGCCCATGCGGATCCTTTGTACAAAATCCACCAAATGGCTGATGAGATATCGCCAAGAAATTAATTGGTACAGCCAGTAGGCCGGACATTGCTCCAACATAAATCCTTCGCCCCACTTCCTGTGAACGGGGATGAAAACAAAATAAATTATTGTCATTGTCCTGACACATTGGCTCAGCGCCCGCTCGTGTTTAGTGCATGCGATTGTAGGCATGGTCATGTCGATGCAGATTGTCAAAGCCTTGACATTTTAACTAACGATTAGACCACATACACACTGTAGTTCAAGAGCATTAGGGTTAAACCTGGAATAAAATTGCAGAAAGCTGATTTTATTCAGGAATGATACCTGGACATCCCCCAGACAAATGTCGATAAGTCTCCAAAAATCCCCCTTGTGGCTTTTTTTTAATTCAAGATGGCCGCCAACATGCAATGCCACTTTTTCGAAAAGCAGGGGTATACCCAAATTTCGCACCTTTGGAGTTCAAAAAACTATTTAGGTGTCTCTAAAATGGCGAAATGATTTCAGTACTTTTCTTAATACCAAAAATCCAAGATGGCCGCCATATTGTTCTGAGTATATTAAGCTATCTTTTTAAAAACGAAAATATGCGGTAACTATCTCGTTGTTGAACCTAAAATGTATTTTTTGGCTAAACCTATGGAATCTAGCACTTAAGTTATGGTGATAAGTGTCACATTTTTTTTTAAATGAACATGATTAGACAGATCGAAATATCAGCCTTATTGTATTTTTGTCAGCGCTGCCAGAATAGGTCATAAAATGGGGATTGTGCTTATCATAATTATTTCGGTTTTGGCTGCGTTTCAATCATCCGAAATGTCACAGTTTCTACATGTTTGGACGAATAAAAAAAAAATATTGTTGAGTACACATTATAGTCTAGCTTTGCGAAATTTGCCCCTCTTTGAACAAGCCACTCTACACTCGCACGTCACTATTTTTAGAAGTCTTTCTGGGGCGACTACTCTTTCAGTTTGAGTTGGTGACAAAACACCATTTGAAATTCTGTTCCCAGTCTGTAGCTTCCACACCCTGCTGTACAGCAAAATATGCTCTGTATCATAATGGAGTCTACCCAGAAAACACGAGGTGCATTGGTTGATGGTGGCTGGCTCAAAAGTCCCCCGCTCTTGCATTCATGCTTTAAAGAAACAACAATTTATTCCCGCTCATTCGTAAAGGTTCAATATTGTAGGGAGCCTTCGTGACCGAAAGGTAGCGTGTGCGACCTCAGACCGCATGGGAACGAATTTCAAATCCTGTGTCAGGAGGGCAGTGTCATCTCATTCATCTCACTAACCTCAGAAGATTATTTTGGCCCAGTTTAGCTTTATGTGCACAGAGGTGTCCTAAAACCCCATTCATTTATTCAGACCAAATACGATTTGCAAAGTGACTTGAAAAGTGGAGCTGCAGATTGAAATAAAACTTTGTATTTATAATCACGATAATAGGTTGCTGTTGTTTTTATAGCGACATTTTTATAATCTAAAGCTGAAAATCACGCGAGCAATGCCAGTTTTAAGTGATAAACAGATGTCAATTTATGCGGATGTCATATGTATAGTAGACCATAGTCATTAGTTATTATGAGCTATATTATATAAATATGAATAACACTATATAGGATCCCGATTAGCCCAGCATTGTGTCAACGTCGCGTGTTTGAACGAATGTGACATTCACAGACAGAGACACACAGACAGGCTGAGCGGTCACAGGTAAACCAACATGTCTCCAATCTCCACCTCAATTGAGGGGAGACAAAATTAAACGAATCTCACTCCCAGCAAACGCTAAACGTTGAAACAATGCTAGCTAAAAAGTGGATCAGCGTCGCAGACGGTGGGCCAGCGTTAAAACAGCATTAGGTCAACGTCTAGTTTTTGTAGAGTTGTCTCACTCCTCCAGTGTAGTAGACCTACTGGAGTTTATCACTGGTTTGCTTAGTCAAGAGATGCGGGTGCTTGTACCAGACATTGACCCAGTGTCGATGTAACGTTGAGCCGACGTCATAGACGATGGGCCAACAATGAAGCAATCTTTGGTCGGATTTGCTGTAGGTCATGAATAATCACTCATACATGTAGACTTTGAAGTTTTAACAAAAAAATCGCTTAGAACTAGAAAGAAATTCCCGAACTCTGAGGCCTGGTTTTAAGCTGTATAATAGTCCAGGAGCAGGGACACCAAAAAAAAGTGTCGTTCAACCGGCGGACTATCTTGAATCTGAATAGACAGAATGGTAGTATGGACCTTCGGCAACAACCCCAGGTAGTATGTACAAACAAATTGTGGTATCAGTTTTTTTGTACAGCCCATTTTCTAACATAGGGGGTGTTTTTCGCTGTATTCGTCAAAGTGGAGGTCAAGCTAGGAAAATAGCCATATCTTTGCAATGAATGGACCAATTCTTACACTTTTGGTATCACTACACTCACTTATAACTTATCTAACTTTTGGGTTCGTTTGGTCTTAGATAAGATTGTGTATTGTGAGAATATAACAACTTACATCAAGTTACATCTCAATCGTGAATACGCTATGGATTTTTTCCTAAATCTTTACAAGAAATGAAAAAGAAATTATACTAAGCGCATTGGCTATAAATGCAATATATGACCAAAATAAACAATGCTTCGGGAAAAAAGTAAGATCAAATTAGATTCCATAGGTGTAACTTTAATGGGACTGAGCTCACTTCATGCTGCGTACGGTCCTGGTGATTATTGATATATTCTAGTGGTCATTGAGACCACCCAAACCTGTTTAGATTTAGGGGGTTAAGTTACGTAAACGTCTGTCGCTGCTGTTTTAGTTTATTAATGTACACATGGAAATTCAATTCCCGTTACAATAATATATTGCATGTTGCAGTGGAGTAAATAGTCATCTCTCCACATACGTTCAAACATATTTTTTTATTACACAAGAATAGACATAAGCAACAAAAAAATAGTCACCATGGTCAATGGAAGCGTCTAAATAAAACATAATTATTTGACATATCGATATTTGGCCTAGGTTTTCTGAACCAAATATATGTATGCTTAAAAAAGAGTGTTATTTATAATTATAAATATCACATATATTTTTTTAATGGGAGAATATTGCAGCCTTTTATGAAAATGTGTGTGTTTAGTCAAGGCTGAAATCTGAAATATTGAGTACGGATCGGTATTTTAGTGTATATTTTTTATTTCAGTTGTTTTTACAAAATTTGGGTGTGCTGAATTCAAGTCTGTCGAATGATATTCTATATTTGGTGACCTTCACCTTCAAATTAGCAAAACGTAAAATGGCCGCCAAAATGTTAATAAAACCCCGTATTTCTATGGTTTATCGCTCATGAAAGCACACTTTTTGGTTTCTGTAAGATTTTTATTCGATAAATTTATATCGATTGTCATTGGAAAGAAATGCCATTTATTTGACCTTCAAATTCAATACGTTTTTAAATATTTTCCGTTACTATAATTATACCGCTGAAAATGCTGAAAATAATACGACTTATTTGAAGTAACTTAATGGACCAGGAATAAACATTACTGACAAGTAAATTTAGAGAAAAGAAATTCAAAATGGCCGCGACATTATCCTCTAATGAACGAAAAACAAAATGGCTATCAAAAATGTAAATTCCACCTACTTTTTTGGTTTATCGCACGGAAATGCTCAATTTATGCTTTTTGCATAACTTGAGGACCGAAACACTCATTTCTGATGTTTATTTATCATCGTCTGACCTCGATTGTATCGTAAAATCCAATATGGCCGTCATTTTGCATATTTACCATTAAAATCATGACGTCATTCTAAATACGGAGCACATCAAAGCACGTTAGAATATAATGTCAATAAACTTAGTTTTGAATGTCTGATAAGTTAATTTGTCGCATTAACTATTCTATTTTTTATTTTTTTATTAAGTAATGTTGTTTTATTATATTATAGTTTAGATGCAAAAAAACGCTATAATTTTGTGCTGGTGGTAATCATTTTGAATTTGAAGGTCAAAGAAAGGTCATTTTAAACGAAAAACCTGAGACATACATTTCTCAACTCCAAATCATGCAGAAACCAGAAATTGTGCATTTATTTTTCGGAGTAGAAGATATGTGGTTTTGGCGGCCATTTTTTGTTGTGCAAATTTGAAGGTGGAGGACTCTAAATTTAGAACATTAACCGACTGATTCGAACTCAGCACACCCAAATTATATAAAAACAAGTGGTTAACAAATTATATACTTATTTTGCCGAGCAAAGTTCAATGTTTCAGATTTCAGCCCAGTTTGAATACAGACAATTTCATAACAGGCTGCTATATTCATACATTAAAAAGATATATCTACATTTATAAATCTAAATACCAATGGGTGTTAAACAAATACATATCTTGCTTCAGAAAACATCGGCCACATGGAGATATGGGCAATAATTATGTTTTGTTTAGTCGCTTTTATTGACCATGTTGAGTATTTTGTTTTGTTGCTGATTTATATTCTTGTGTAATACAAAATTATGTTTCAGCTTATGTGGAGAGATGTCTATTTACTCCACTGCAACATGCAATATATTATTGTAACGGGAATTGAATTTCCATGTGTACATTGGTAAATTAGAACAGCAGCGACAGACGTCTACGTAACTCTACCCCCTAAATCTAAACAGGTTTGGGTGGTCTCAATGACCGTATGTAGCATTAAGTGAGCTCAGTCCCATTAAAGTTACACCTATGGAATCAAATTTGATTTTACTTTTTTCCTGAAGCATTTTTTATTTTGGTCATATAGTGCATTTTGAGCCAGTACGCTTAGTATAATTTCTGTTTCATTTCTTGTAAAGATTTAGGAAAAAAAATTATAGCGTATTTACGATTGAGATGTGATTTGATGTGAGTTGTTATATTCTCACAATACACAATCTTATCTCAGGTCAGACTAACCCAAAAGCTAGATAAGTTAATGCTGAGTGATATGATATCAAAAGTGTAAGAATTGGTCCATTTATTGCAAAGATATGGCTATTCTTGTATTTTTATATTTATAATTTATATTCGGTTATGAATCCCCACATACCTACCCGGATCGCCTCGATAGACTTTATATGCTTCCTTTATCATACAGACGAGATATATCAGACCTGTGTCAGTTATACAAATTTATTCAAGATCCTCGCTCATTACCTCCAGACAGTGTACATTTTAGAAATGACCAGCGATGTACTAGACAATCTGAATCATCAAATTTTCCAATACCACGATGTAAAACTGAGCAATCTAGAAAATTTTATTTTAACAGAGTTGTATATAGTTGGAACAAGCTTCCCGAGAGTGTTAAAAGTGCAAGCACATTACTTGGTTTTAAGAAAAGCTTAACTACATATTTTAACGATATTTTAGAATCTAATTTTAATGTAAACAACACCTGCACATGGGTTCATGTCTGTAAGTGTGCATTATGTAGACAATGCTCGTAATGTCAAAACTAACAGGGGTGGAATTACTGGGTATATACTGCCTATCCCACTTCCTAGCATGCAACATTATTATACACACAAGTACTTTTATACTTTTATGCAATTTTATAATTTTATATTATATGTGTATTTTATTGTACATATTGTAACTGTATTTTTTTTTTGCATGCAAATAAATAAATAAAATCAAATCAAATAGGTCACAATTAGCCCGGGTTAATTCATATGGATGAATACTTCAAGTAAATCAATCGAAGAGTATGTTCCTATAGTAAGCGTTAATAATTCAAAATCAGTCCCGTGGTTCGATAAAGAGTGTGCTAAACTACGAAATAAAAGAAATCGTTTAAAGAAAAGAGCACTAAATTATAATAACTTAGAACACTGGAACACTTAGAAATAAAATGAAGAATACATTACGTAGAAAGCACAAAGACTTCATCAATAATCTTGGTGAACTTACAAAGAAAAACCCTAAAAGATTTTGGTCATACATAAAATGCCGTAAAAAATGTAATGTCATTCCTGATTTGATGCATTTTAATGGTAAGACTGGTGAGACAAACCAGGATATTGCTAACATGTTCAATAGCTTTTTCCAGTCTGTCTTTAACAAGAGAGATATAAATAATAAATGTCCAGATGTCGAAAAATGTAAGTTGCCCTCTTTAGGAAATTTCCAAATTACAATTGAAGAAGTACCCACTATTTTTTTGCAATCTTTGGATAAAAATAAATCTTCTGGTCCAGACGAAATTCCACCCATCGTTCTAAGTCAGTGTGCAAATTCTCTTGCACAATCACTGTGTGCTTTAATAAACAAATCATTAGGATTAGGTCAATTTCCTGAAATTGGAGGAGCGCAAATATTTGTCCCATCTATAAATCAGGTGACAAATCTGACATAACTAACTATAGACCAATTTCGTTATTGTCCGTGGCAAGTAAAGTAGCCGAACGTTGTATCTTCAACAGAATATATCCATTATTACATGACCAAATATATACTCTACAGCATGGATTTATAAAAGGGCGCTCAACAGTCACTCAATTGCTACAGGTGCTACATGATATTCAAAAATCTGTCATTAAAGGAGAACAAGTTGATATGGTATATTTAGATTTCAAAAAGGCATTTGATAAAGTCCCTCATGACCTACTGATTGAAAAATTACAAAGTTTCGGCATATATGGAAATCTGTTAAAATGGCTAAATTCATATCTCACAAACAGACAGCAACGTGTAGTCTTGGAGGGTAAAAGTTCCTCAAGGCTAGAAGTGACTAGTGGTGTACCTCAGGGCTCAATTCTGGGCCCACTATTGTTTATTTTGTACATAAATGACATGCCCTTCAAATTGAGGCATTCTACGATAGCATTGTTTGCAGACGACAGCAAGTGTTACCGTAGAATAACAAAAGTTCAAAATTGTCAAGAACTTCAAGACGATATAAATCACCTCTTCAAATGGTCTGTAGAATGGGGAATGTCATTTAAAATTGAAAAGTGTTTTGTACTATCCATCAATCAGTCAAATCAACATCAACCTGTCAAGTACACTATGAATGATGTCACCCTTAGTACTGTAAATGAAGTTAAAGACCTTGGTATATTTCTTGATACAAAATTATCGTGGGATAAACACATCAGATACACCACAGCAAACGCTAGAAAGTTGACAGGTTTAATTAAACGGACTGTAGGTCACTCAGCACCTGTAAGTGTCTTACAACAACTTTACAGTTCTATTGTTATGCCCCAACTTGAATATGCTACACCAATATGGAACTCCCTTTCAAAATCTCAGATACAGACATTGGAACGAATTCAGAGATCTTATACTAAATTTATGTTCGGTTATGAATCCCCACATACCTACCCGGATCGCCTCGATAGACTTAATATGCTTCCTTTATCATACAGACGAGATATATCAGACCTGTGTCAGTTATACAAATTTATTCAAGATCCTCGCTCATTACCTCCAGACAGTGTACATTTTAGAAATGACCAGCGATGTACTAGACAATCTGAATCATCAAATTTTCCAATACCACGATGTAAAACTGAGCAATCTAGAAAATTTTATTTTAACAGAGTTGTATATAGTTGGAACAAGCTTCCCGAGAGTGTTAAAAGTGCAAGCACATTACTTGGTTTTAAGAAAAGCTTAACTACATATTTTAACGATATTTTAGAATCTAATTTTAATGTAAACAACACCTGCACATGGGTTCATGTCTGTAAGTGTGCATTATGTATACAATGCTCGTAATGTCAAAACTAACAGGGGTGGAATTACTGGGTATATACTGCCTATCCCACTTCCTAGCATGCAAAATTATTATACACACAAGTACTTTTATACTTTTATGCAATTTTATTAATTTTATATTATATGTGTATTTTATTGTACATATTGTAACTGTATTTTTTTTTTGCATGCAAATAAAGAAATAAATAAATATATTTTATTGAAAAGTAAGGCTCTCAATTAACATAATTGTTGTGTTATGAACGATTTGTATAAACTAACTAACATTACGTTGACAGCCACAATAATAAACAATCAGAGAAGGATGGAAAAAAGTGTTTTTAGCAACAAGGTGCACGAGGATCACGATAATAATTTATTTATAGTTTTTCACTAAATTAATAGTCAACCTAAAAAATCTACATACATATACACGTATCATTCACTTGTGAAAGTATTTGACAGATAGAGCTATAATGAACAAAAAAGGGTAAAACTGGTTGCTCTACGTCGATTCAAAATGCTTATAACAGCTTTGTTTGTAGGGCTACGCTGTCATTTGTAGGGTTACTCTATCTAGATGGCCTATGAAAAATCACCACAATACTGCAATATAGACTGCTCATTATATTATTTAAGCACATGTGTATTCTCCCGTATGATACTGCTCAATATCCAATAGATTTACCACGCTAATATTACCTTCACATAGATCATTGAAATAAATATCTAATTTGTCAAATACTTTTATGTATTTCCAACTGGTGAAGTCAGACAGTGATTGTGGCGCTATTGTATCAAACACGTTTTGAAATACCACTTGATTTTGCTTGCTTGTATATATTGTTTTTGAAAAATATCGTGTTTTTAGAGAAAGTTCTCGCAATTAAACTCGTATGTGTTATACAACATAGAACCTATTTGTGAAATTGGTAACCCTACGAATACACACAGTGGTGAACTCTTTTAGATGCTAGATATGCTTAAATTAATATTTCAAATATTTGCGATACACAAAAGAATACACGTTAGATATATTTTTAATATGATGTATGACAAAGTATATTAACAGTGAATTTGTCTTTGTATTGGTGAGTTAAAATAATTTTCAAACGTTTTAAAAACGTTAACGCTATATGTATCTTAAATAGGAACTTCATTATTAGGAGGATTATGCCTGGCTAATAAAACCCTTCACTGACAAGATACGACTTTTTATGTGTCCACATCGTTGTGACGCATATCAGATTATAGTAGCTTAAAAATGCTTTCTGGTGATATAACTATTTTTACTGTATCCTCAATACTTTTTCTGTTATTAATTTAAAACCATGTTTAAATTGGGTTTTCGATGTGAATATTTATTTATTTACATGCGCTGCAGTTAACATCCAATGCACCCTTGGCCTTACAAGGTGCATTACACCACTAATTAGCAGGGGACGTCAGCGGTGTCCGTGTGTCTGCTAGTTGTGATAAACATCCCACTTCAAATACCTAACTTTTTCAATTATGGTCGTACGGACATGTAATAAATATCACCAGAAAACTTATTCAATGCTGAAAATAATGATATAAATTAGATAATGATAGCGCCTAAACTTGCTTTACTAGGCTGTACGTTGACTTGTGTCAAAATGACAGCAGCTTGTCAGCATTGCTTACAGCATAAGTGATGACTCCATGGTCATTGCACTGACTCAGTGATCATTGAGTCAGACAGATTAATCAGCGTTTCAGCCATAAATATCGCGCCGCTGTTAAATATCACCCACCGCTCTAAGATAAAAAAAAGTAGCGTGGTATCGTCCAATGATCTCAGTACACATATATAATAAACCAGCCCCTACTGCGTCTCCTTACCTGGCACGTTTTTAGGGATAATAAGGTACATTGTCTTGCTGGCCCAGAATGGAAAACTAGGACTCAGTATTCAGCCTAGTCCTAACTTTTTACGGGTCGACATCAATTGAAAGTAGCTGTCACAGTCAGTGTCACATGTTTTGTACTGCAAAGCATAGGCCTATATTGAAATGTGGAAAAAACATTGCCACGATTCTTATAAAAACACAAGCCACTTCCAGTACTACTAAAATAACGTGTGTTACCGTTAGAACCGGCAATTAACACAGGCTGTCAACTGCGCTCATCATACTGTCACAACGAAAATGGAGGTGTTTAAAGGGTGCTGTCTTAAACATCAAATTCGGCCCATTTTTTCTGGAGTTTTTTTCACCATTCTCAGATACGACTACCCCTTTGATGCGACTTTGGTTCTCTGGCAGTATGAAAGTCGTATCAGAGGGGACTACTGTACTGTGCGAGCAAAAAAAAAATTTACTTTTGTTTTGTGGTGTCTTCCTATTTGCGCTTTAAATATAGCTAACTGACTGATTTTGTTATATAATGGCTTTTAATAACAGTTTTTCATCAGATGATTTTTGAAGACAAGACGTGCCAGATATTACTTAGTGGGAAACCACACATGCTGCAAATTTGATGCAGCAGTGTAAGGGTTAATATTTCACCATACTTTGTCCTTTTTCCATGTCAAATTGTCGCAATAAAAAAGTTAATTTATATATAACGGGCATTGCTATATGTTTCTGTATAACCGCGTGCATTGATTCACAATAACCACTGGGCCAACACTAGCCCAGCATTGGGGCGATGAGTTGTGCTTGCCGGGTGATAGCTGATCAAAGGCATACCACATCTGGCTTTCTGTCTCTGTACAGTTGGTTCGATCCTGACTTAAAAATTGCTCATTTCATCATTATTGGCGCTAAGGAAGTCTGTAATATATCAATATTGAATAGTTTGAGCTGAAAAGAACAAATATATATCTTGAATCCTGATATATTTACAATTTAAATAGATTTTGTCCACAGTCAGAAGTGAGAGGGTGGCGAGTCCTCACGTATTACATAATCACAGTTAGCCTGGAGCCGAATGTGTATTATGTGTATACACTGACATACACAGCCACAATTAACAAACACAGTAGCTGCTTACATGACCATTAAGCAGATACTGCCTTTCGAGTTTATAGCAGTATCAGGTCACTCACGGAAAGTGTGATGGCCCTTTAGTATATGACTGACCCAGATATCGTGCATGAGATTGGTCGAGATGACTTTCTCGACCAATCATGAGCCTGAGATCTAGTGCAGCCTCATTGACATTGCACTGTATCAATGTCACGTGTCTGTCGTCCATGTTGAAATATCCAGAGATGTGAGTGACCTAGATGTTCTGTGTGTCATTGGTCAGAGAAGGCCATCTCGTCCAATGGTTTGCCTAAGATGTAGATCAACAGCACTAAGAATTCTTTTACCACAATATTGGCTGTGGCGCTAGATGCTACTAAGACCAAAGGTTAGATTTTAAAAGGCAAGATATATCATTGCAAAATATTGCATCTATATCATAATATAGTTGCTTTGGAAAGTAGAACAGCTTCCGCCAGTTTCAGATTCTCATTGTGGCAATTTCTTAAGATTATATTGGACTAGTTTGATCCCAAGGTAAGCAATGTTTTCAGTATAATCTATTGGCTATCTACAGGGTATAAACTGATGGCTCAAACCACAGCTCAAAAATTGGAGACCACTAACTGTCGTAAAATTGACAACGGAAATCCTAATAACTCAGCAAATACAGATATTTATGCTTATTCAGAAACAACGTTTCGTGTGCATACTGTTGGCTATGGAATGACAGAAAACTGAACCTATGCGTTCTGCCGTATTTGAGAAGATGTGAGTGATAGTCATTTGGGACACACATTATATGGACACAAAAAAACAGTGCTCAGAATCCGTTTTGTGAACCATATTAAAACATTGTAAAAATAACTCAACACAATATGCTAGTAGGCCTACAATTTAATGAAATTTTCTGCATTTGCTCTAGTCCTAATTTAATTCTTAAAATAAATGTGCAGAATATCCAAAGTTGACCTGCCAATGAGCGACCATTAATTAATGAAGGTCTTTTAGAGATCTTGTTGGCAGCTATATTAAACATGCCTGAGTGTGAGATGGGCTCGTGGCCTGAGTGTGAGATGGGCCAGCGGTAGCCTGATTGGGAGATGGGCCAGCAGCATGAGTGTGAGATGGGCCAGCTGCCTGAGTGTGAGATAGGCCAGTGGCCTGAGTGTGAGACGGGCCAGTGGCCTGAGTTTGAGACAGGCCAGTAGTAACTTGAGTGTGAGACAGGCCAAGAGACAGAGTGTGAGATGGGCCAGCAGTAGCCTGAGTGTGGGATGGGCCAGTAGCCTGAGTGTGAGATGGGCCAGTAGCCTGAGTGTGAGATGGGCCAGTAGCTTGAGTGTGAGATGGGCCGGTGGCCTGAGTGTGAGATGGGCAGAATAGCCTGAGTGTGAGATGGGACAGTGGCCTGAGTGTGAGATAATCCAGCATGCAGTAGCTTGAGTGAGAGACGGGCCAGCAGTAGACCTAGCCTGAGTGTGAGATGATCATCCAATAAATTATTCATCCAACAACACCGAAAGTCAAAAGGGGAAAAACGCCCACCTGCCTGCCGCAAAACGCCCATAGTAGGCGTTTTGATCACGCGACTTGGTCATGCACTAATCACCCTGCAATGCGGAATGCCCACGTGCTATTGCGCTGTAGATGTCTCCCCTCCAGCAGCATAGCCATAAAGGTTGATAGCTAATAGATGTAGTGTCAATGGCTTTTGTAATTAATGTTATTAAATGGCTCATGTGGAGAGTAGAGACAAGAACTTTATTCTGTGAAACGCAGTGACGTCACTCAGTGAAAACAAGGTTATATAAGACCCCCTCCCCCATACCTCATTCTGTGAAACTCAATGTCGTCACTCGGTGAAAACAAGGTTATATAAGACCCCTCCCCCATACTTCATTGTATTATCCAGCTCGGTGAAAACAAAGGAAGTCAAGCAGTGGCGGATCCAGAATGTGCAAGAGGAGGGGGCGTAAGCCACATTTTTGCTGAAAAAAGGGGCGTTAGCTTCACTTTATTCAAAAAATGCATGAAAATTCAATATTTTCACCAATAACGGGGGGGGGGCGTACGCTGGGTGCGCCCTATGCTGGATCCACCACTGTCAAGGTCATTGAGTTTCACAGAATATAAAGTTTTTGGTAGAGACCATGTATTAAGCGGAATTTATTATTTCGTTTTGGTGCGAAACACTTGTCAACACTCCCAGCAAAGACGACGTCGACCTAATGCTGGCCCACAATCTGCGACGCTGGCCCAACAGCAAAACAGCACTGGTTCAACGCCTCGTGTTTGCTGGGCTGTGTTGAACGGAATAAACACAAAACAATATTGTCCTTTGTGGAATGTTTTGGAACATTTTGAAAATCTATGAAAACTACAAGTAAGAGACTATCTGTTAAAATGAACAGAATTCTTCCGCATAAAATATGTTAGATCTTGGTTTGTAGGCCTGCCTAATCATCCCCAATTGCGAAACTACATGACTCAGCATTATGATTCTTTTTAGTTTTGTGATTTCTGGAGAGTGGCTGATTGAACAAACGTTGACCCTATGTTGTTTTAATGTTGGACCAACGTAGTCGCCAGTGGGCCCGCATGAAGTATAACCATGTTGTGACATCTGCCTTCATTATACCCAGCAAACACTAGACGTTGAAACAACATTGGGCTTATTCTGAGCCAACGTGGTTGACAATGGACTAGCGTTAGTCAGCACTAAAGCTTGTTGGGTACCCGCACTCTTTTAAGTTAACAGTATGTCTGGTTGCCGTCTTTTGTTTGTTCTTCAGACTTTTAGGACTATTGAAATAGGACGTGCTCGGGCCATACAATAACTACTACTTGAAGCCAAGACTGGGTTAATTTTGGCCCGACATCTGTGACGCTGGCCTACATACAGCGTGGCGTCAAACACGACACGGTAACCCAATACTGGGCTAATGCTTGCTCAGCCTCGTAGACGATGGGCCAACAATAGCCCGACATTGGGTCAACGTCTTGTGTTTGACCGTCTGCATGATAGACGGAGAGAACGCACAGACACAAAAATGATGTGACGAACAAATGAGCAGTGAGAAGTAGCAATATATCTCCCCTCTATAGAGGGGAGACATAATTATCAGGCTGGAGAGGCAAGAATATAAGATTGAATACTTGTGTTTTTTTTCAAAAAATATTTATTCACACCACGTGCATAAGTGAGTATCAAAAACACTGAATTTGAAAGAAAAATGATTTCACGCAAACGATCAATCTGCGGTTGTCACATCAGCCAAAAAGTGACACGTTATATTTGCACATCGTTGCGTCAATTTCTGCAGACATGACAACACATTTACAGTATGGAAATACTTCACCACAGTATGCCAACACTTTTCTGCTAAAAAAACTTGTCCAAGCATCAAAATATTTCAAGTTTAGTTACTGTCTGTTTGGAAAACATAAAAGTTATCACAGCCAAACCTAACCTTGTTCATATAGAACTCAGCAATCTGGTAGCCTACATAAATTACAAAGTTTTATTTTCACAATAGTTTCAAATAAATACATAATTACCTAAAATATCACGAATTTCGTTATTCAAACTATTACATGCAATTATTGTAGATTAATTAACCTGCAGGGCCCCAGGGGTATAATATATTACTTTGAATTTCAAAAAATGCTATTATGAAAATAAATAACGATGTAGCTTTTTTTAAAAATGATAACATCTCAGATAAACAGGGACGTGGACCTTGCGCTGTGTGATTGTTAATCTTACATCTCTGACCCTGGCCCAGCATTGAGTCGACGTTTGTTACTTTACAAGATGTACCATCGTACCACAGACATTGTTTTATTGACTGATTTGTATGTCACATTTCAATTTTGTCATAGTTTAATCGCTTTTTCATTTATAGTTTAACTATTCAATCAATTGATGTTCATTTTTATTAGTATCACATGGGTGTACAAAATAACAAGTTAAATATTAATCGAGATTAGCACTTCAAATTACACCATTAGCATGATTAGAAGGTGAAAATAATGTGTTCCCTTGATCAACAAGATTTTTAAATTCGAATTAAAAAAGCCGTATAATTTCCACTGTTGTGGATCGCATTGATCAGCGAAACACAAATTGAAGTGGGATTTTTTTTTCAAAATTCGGCAAACAAAGGGTTGAAGACACTGTGGTTATGTATTGGCGAGGATTGTCATTCTCAATATGTGATTAACACTTTACCTGCCAGTGACGTATATACGCACACAAATTAATTCACATTAAACAAATAGTTTTCATTTGACATTATATTTAAATTCTCCTCCCTTCAAATTTCGAATCCAAAGAGCATAAAAATGACATCTGTCACCATGAAAACTTAAGTTTCTTTGACATCTGTTCATCTGTGGTAAAATAACATCAGCCCCTCCTCCCCCCCCCCCCCCCTTCCTCACAAATTGTGTATGGCCCCACATTCTTAACCCTTGTCCTGCTGAATTGTTTCAATTGTATTTTTAGGTATTTGAAGGTGGAATTGCTAACGCAATTTCCAGCTTCAATTGACGAAAAATTTATGAAAAATAAACATGTGTGAAAATGAACATTTAGATTAACTGAGAATCTATCACAAACTATTTTATGGATTTCAGTGTCATTTTATTTCCTCTGAAACTTACTCGAAACCGGATATATACGGCTCCAGCACCACAACGGTTAACCCTGAAAGTCCTACACTAATCTATTATCGTTTCAGCGCTTTTTTTATTTTTCATTCAAACAAGAAATTTTGAAGGCGAAATGAACATTAAATTTGAGAATTGACTATGTTCTGATTCAAATTGATCATATATATGGAATTAAATTTACCCATGCGTTTACCCACTTTAACCCTTTAACCCTTAAAACGCCGGTACCGATTATATTCCGCTTTTTTACATTTTTTTATCAGCACATTGCATAACAGCTTTTATACATGTTGAAAAAAACGTGATATCAATCAACAAAGATTTGAAAATAGTTGACCTCCATTTTATAAAATCCGAATAATTTTCGCTCACATGAAGTTGTGGATGGCGTCAGCGAGACACAACTTCAAGTGAGTGAAAATTCAAATTGGATAATTTGGCAGTTGAAGGGGTTAAATCGTCACGATGCATTAAAGCATCATTTTGAATCTCTAATGAATGGCTTAATTTCCTACTCGTAGGGTCTTTAGAACGATTTTTTGGTTTAACTGTTTTAATAATAAGAACATATTTTTTCCATTTACACCCACGTCAAGTCATTTTCTGTCACTACAAGTCGAGAACTGCGATAGCAATTCGCGGCTTGTAGTGGATGAAAATGACAACGGTGAATTCAAGTTTGAAAGGGTAAAGTTGGGTAAATAACTAGCTTGAAGTCGATATATAGTCTATTCGGGCTAATACAAAGATATCTCCACACAGAATGTATACAAGCTACTACTGATGGTAAAAGTGTTTTTTTACACCATCAAATGGAAAGATTTAATACATCTCAGCTTGAAGCTGGTCCTATGTTGGTTTCATTGTTAAGCCACTGAGACGCTGGCACAGCATTTCACCAGCAGTGGATCAACGTCTTCTGCTGGGACTGCACACAGTATAAAGTTAAAGTTGGTATACTTCAGTTTTGCTATAAATATATTTATAGCGTCATGATTAGCACAGCAGAACTTGAAATATTCTACATCGAGCACTTTGTACAGTTACAAGCAGGAGATGTATAAGTTAAATCGAGTTTATCAGTGGATAAATTAGGCAGAATGATTTGTTAGCTTTCTTGTTCTTGCTGCTCTATGAACTCATTAAGTGTGGCCTCATCAAGAGGTATTATCAGGTACTCTAAGCCGTCTAAACCCTGTTGAAAAAAAAACAAAAAAACATTTTTTTTTAATAATGAGTATAGCATGCGTGTGTGTATACACATACAAAAATAGTTTTACTATCTTATAAATTTGTTCTAACACAAAATATAAAAGTTAAAGAGTTTTATATTGAATGTTCAGCATATATAATTTGACAATGTCATTTAAACAGATTCTTACTGTTAGATAATTTAAAATAAAGTTGATCATAAACCAGATGATCAAAACGATAATAGTGATGATGTTTCATATATCAGTCAGAAAAAATTATGCCTCTCTTAAGATTATAAAATAAACATACTTATGTAAGGTTTGGAGTCATAAATGATACAGATAGAGGTAGAGGTAGTTCGCTGAAAAATATACTTTTTGACATGTTGATTTTTTCAATTTTGAAGTTCTGAACAACCCTTGGCAGCAGTCATATGTGGCCCAAACTCCCTTTTTTAAAAGTGGGTTGACGTGCATGAAATGCAATATTAAACACAAACCAACCATAGAGCGAGTACTGGCGAGTAGAGGGTTAACGATTGGATGGGTGATTTTTCAATGCCAACGAATTACAGTTTTTGAAGAAATATGTCTGAGAGTTGATAGCATTGCTTTGCAGCAGCCTGCAGTGATAAACATGTAATCCGAGGGATAAGGTAAAAATACACAGTGGTAGAGACAGAGCAGCTCCAGCATAATCATTTAACCGTTTCAGCGCTGGGACCATCTTCAGACGTCTAAAGACGGTCCCCGCACTGATAGAAAAAAATATATAATGGCAGTAGACCCATAACATGGGTATTAAAATGGAACGGAAACACTCAAGTAAGCCATTTAGGGTGATTTCAAAATGAAAAAACCTTTAGTCTCCATGGTTCATACAAAAATATTTCAGCGCTTTAAGGGTTGACCCTTAGAGCACTGATGTCGACTACAGTAGACATTCTCTGTTACCGGTATTATCAGCACCTGTGGTGATAGGCCATTTAAAAAAAAATTGAGCAATAACGGTAAAGACACTTTGAGAAAAAATAATTCTGATTTTGTGAATTTGAATGTTATGTATGCATATAGGATACTATGCCAAGCATCAGTGTGCAATATCCAAGCAGCATGTTATATATTAGCACTATTAGAGACATTAATAGAAATCCTTTTTTGTCTTTACCGGTATGGCTTAAATAGTAGGCAATTTTATAACGGTAAAGACAAAACATTAAACGGTAAGACGGTTTTGTAACGGTAAAGATGTTGCTGTAACGGTAAAGAAAAAAAATTGTTAAATAAATAGGTGATATAAGCTTTATATAGCAGGCCTGGTTTTCAGTATATTTGTATGCAGACTTCCACACCTTATGACTAAAGGGACATTGAATTACCACAGAAATTCCCTTTTAAAATTGTATTTGTCTTTACCGTTTTATGCCGGTCTTTACCGTTTTAATGGTAAAGACAAATCATTATAACGGTAAAGACACACCATTTGTCATAAAATAAACATTTAAAAAAATATGTGTATACTTTTGACTTCACAACGTTGTTTTCTTCATGTACTGATGCCAAGAATAATCTAGAACAGCTATTTACTTTTTCAACCAAGGTTATTAGACACACGGTAAAGACATACTATTGTTGTGACATTTTATTTGTGACATCCTATTTTACACTTATTTTGCATTTATCTTTGTCCATCAATTAAATCTTGTTTACTTTTTTAAAAAATAGTTGACTAGATCCGGTAATTTATGTGCTAGAGCCATCTGATGAATAATTGCAGAAATAATAGGCTTTATGGGTTCTTGTTAACGGTAAAGACATTTGCATTCCAAAATTTGGACCACCACTTAATATTAAATATTTGGTGTTTCAGTCAACTTTTTTATACATATTTTATTTTATTATCAAGAAAAGACATTTTAGAAATAGGGCTAATCTGTCATGAATTGCAATAACGTAATTATATGACATTTACAAGTTTTCAAAATATCGCAAACCAATTTCGGACATCTCACGGTGAAGACAAATCAAGCATATTATATGAAATAAAAACTTGATTATCCAAGATAAATGCTTGTCAAAAAAATTCTGAGTTCTAAATACATGTCTTTAACTGATTAAATGATAAAAATAATGAAATAATGCAAACTTTTTGAAAAAATGTTGAAGACATGTCTTTACCGTTTTTGCTCAAATATTTTGAAAATGGCCCGTATAACGAGGTTAGTCAAAATAAAGTATGTCTTAAATTTCTGAGCACTTACATATATTGGGACCTATATTTTAGAAATCACATAAATTTCCGGTCAATTGAAGCTGTGTATGGCGGTATCGAGACACAGCTTCAATTGACTGAATATTGAAATTGAATAGCTCGGCGCTGCGAGGGTTAATAATGTGGGCTAGTGTACGTGCGTGTCGGGGCCCTACCTTTTTAATCTTTATTAGCTTATGATCTTTGAATTCTGTTAGCTGTGTGCGTAATGTGAGATCACTGTTCACGAGAAACGCTTCACGACACTTCTGGTAAAGGTCGGGAAATGCGAGTCCTGAAAGAAAAGTTAAAATATCTAATCATAACGGCCTGTAATAGAAGATACACAGATCATTACTGCCCTTTTTGAACTAATGTACTTTTTGATTATCCTATAACCCCTTGTGCTGCTGACAATCCATCACAAACAATTTCAGTTGCATGTTACCCTTATCCTGCTAAATTAATTTATTTAAATTTTCAACCACTTGAGGTTGTGTCTCGCTACCGCGATCCACAACCTCAAGTGGTTGAAAATTACTCATATGTGTTGAATTTGAGGCCAAACATTTACAAATCTTGATGTTTAGACACATTTCATTCCCACTAACAGTTATTTGGTCGACTAATATAACATATTCAGTAAAAACGTCACTAGTTGTGAACAGCAGGGGGTTAACAGGTTTGAAACATGTTTACATCATGTATATATACGGGTCTAGCAAGACGAGGGTTAAATCCCATAGCTTGTGTTGATTCAAAATATAAGGCTATTTGAATATAATTTATCACATCATCAAAAGGAATCATAACCTAATATCAGCAGCTGAATAATAAAACAAACACAATTTTAATAATCACACATTTGTTTTGCAATTTCGAATCAAAATGTAGCTAAGCTGTTGGACAAAATACCTTGATATGTGCTGTCATTTTTACACTCCAGCTGGTGTCGCACTAGCAAGAAAAATATTCCTTTAGTGTTGGGCGTCAGACTTTTCATGACATGGGTCAGGGAGCTGAGAGCTAGAGTTCCTGTTTGTTGCACAAGCAGAGAGTTCTCATACGACGTTTCCTCCATGTACGCATCAAATGTAGTCACATCATACCACAGCCAGTTAAAGTGACTCACTTTATTTTGGTCCCAGACTAAAATTACAATAAATCAAATAGAATAACGTTTGCAATACTGATTAATAAAATAAATAAAATACAGCCAATAAAATTAGGGATTATTTTTACCAGACTACAGGTCCGGTAAAGTTGAAAGTTCAATGGACATCAAAAAATTTTCCCGGACAAGAATGTTTTAGTGATTAAGATTGCACATGCCTTGCCGTTGCTGACATTTATTCAAAGATTAAGATCCATAAATGTTATCCAACAGGTCGGGCAGGTGACTGACAATTTTAATCAGAAATTACAAATGTAATCTAGGTACGGTGGAACGTTGATTTTATTGGCTGATTATATGTACAATTGTTTAATATTAAAGTTGATGTGAAATGCATGATTAACTATCATATCAAACCATCTACATTAAGTCTACATTAGCTCTTTCCAGACCGAGCCCGAAATATCTTGGGCAAGCTATTTCGATGGTACAAGACGGCGCCCGAAATAACTTGTGTCTTGTGATGTCATAAAAAGTATGTTTAAAAAAATACCATCCACAGGAACATGTTTGTACTGAGAGTGTCATCTTGAAGGAGTAAAACAAGGAGCTTTGTCTTTATCTAATGTGTGACCCGGTCTGGCAAAATGAGTCATATGTCACACTTTAACAAACGATGGGCTCTTGAAAGCCAAAATGACCTGTATTTGACCTATTTCTATTTTTTACATAAGTTTATTACTATTACTATTACTATTACTAAAATTCATTGCTGTTGAAAAATATTATTGAAGCTGTTTATATCCTTCGTTAAATAAGTATGTTTTGAGATGTTTCTTGAATGACGAAATAGTGGTGATACATCTGATATAGGCAGGCAAACAGTTCCACAGCCTTGGTGTAGCAGTGACAAAGGCACGATCGTCGGCTGCCGTTCTGGAACGTGACTGATTCAGCATAGTAGCATTGCTCCTCGACCGCAGTTCACGTTGCAAGGTGTGCTGCTCGCATATGTACTGTAGGTGGGAGCTTTGCCGTGAATTGCCAGGAATGTTAGTGTTAGTGTTTTAAAAGTAATCCGCTGTGGTATTTTTAACCAATGCAACTGCATGAAAACAGGCGATATGTGCTCCTGCCGTGGTATACATGTGATAAGGCGTGTAGCAGCATTCTGTATACGTTGTAGTCTTCCAAATTGTTGCTGAGGTAGACCTACATAGAGAGCATTACCATAGTCCAATCTCGATAGTGGGCCTACAAGCCCCTGAACAAGGAGTTGCAGTAAGGCTGAGACAACGTCTTATGCGGCGGATGTTCTTTATCCAGTAATGGCAAGTCTGGCAGACTTTGGTTATATGATCATTCAGACACAATGTCTTGTCGAATATGACGCCGATGTTACGGGCTGATCCTGAAGGTGAAATGAAATGAATCGGGCTTTAGGCCACCTTTGTGCACATATAGGCTAAACTGGGCCAGGAGAACCTCCTGAGGATGGTGAGATGATTGAGATGACACTGTCCTCCAGACACAGGATTCGAAATTCGAGCCCTGGCGGTCTGAGGCCGAGCACGCTACCTCTCGGTCACGGAGGCTCCCCACAATATTAACTTTCACACGTGGATGGGGAAGAAACAATTTTGTTTCTTTCAAACCGCCGAGACCGGGAACCGAACCCCGGACTCTGGCGTGAAAGGCAGCGGTGCTAACCACTACCCTAGGGCCCCCGCCCATCCTGAAGGTGAAACACTATAAATTACTATTGTTGATTCAAGTGTTTCACCTTTCATCCTGAAGGTGAAACACTTGAATCAACGATAGTAATGGTGTCAATGGAGACTTTATCCACACTACCAGAGGACACAACGATGACGAGTTCAGTCTTGCTATCATTCATCATAAGTTTGTGCGGGATCATCCATATATTACGTATTTCTTCGATGCAAGCCTGAATCCTGGCTAATGCTGTTTGCTGATCGATAATACTATCCACTTTAAAAGTAATATAAACTTGGGTATCATCAACTTGATATCCAACTCCATGACGTCTACATATCTTTTCAATAGCCACAGTATATTGCGTAAACAGAAACGGCCCGAGAACGGATCCTTGAGGCTATCCAAATCTGGTGTCAAAGGCTGCAGAGAGGTCAAGCAACACAAGAAAAACACCTTTGCGTCGGTCAAGTGCAGATAAAATTTCACTGCTGACCCGAACTAGAGCAGTTTCAGTACTGTGTGCCGAACGGTAGGCCGATTGCTGCGGTTCGTGTTGACCTGATTCCTCTAAGAAGTCGAGCGATCTCGAGAGCACAATCTTCTCGAGTACTTTGGACAAATAAGGCAGGTTTGAAACCGTTCTGTAGTTTTTCAGTATGTCCTCATCGAGGGGAAGTTTTTTCAGAAGAGGTGTGTTAGAAGAGCACTTTTAAAAGCGGTTGGAACTATTCCAGTGTCCAGAGAGCTATTCACTAGTCGTGTGATCACAGGGACCAATGACACTGCATCCTCCTTAACAAGCTGATTTGAAATAGGGTCAAGTCCACAAGATTTTGCTGGAGATTTGTGAATGACCCTGAGAACTTCAGCTTCTGATGCCCCTTCAAAAGATGATAGCCGAAGATTATGAGTGGAAGGTGGATCATCATTATCTACTGTTTTAGGGATATTAGCGCGAGCCTTGTCCAGGTTCTCACGGATGATCTGTATCTTGCTGTCAAAATACTTCCGAAAAGCATCAGTCGCTTAATCAGGACAACTCATGTTAGGCAATTTTGAGCCGTCTTGTCGTCCAATAAGTGTATGCATCAGTCTAAAAAAAGATTTGCTGCAATTAGCATTCTCTTCAATTTTGTTTTGAAAATACATGGCTTTAGCCGATTCCAGCATCTGAGACACAAGTTTTCTTTGAACTTTGAAAGATTGTCGATCAGATTCGAGTTGTGTATACTTCCATTTTCTTTCTCTTCATCTGCGTTCTTGCTGAGCGAGCTTTATGTCATCGTTGAACCAAGGTACCCTGGTTCTGACTCGAACAGTTTTGCTGATAAGTGGAGCATGTTTGTTCATGATACATGTCTGCCAGAATATAACAGTCATTGCCCGGGTCCAAAACAAGAGAGGAAGACAAAATATCACGCTGAAAAGTATCATTATCGATATTCACTTTTCTAAACTTAATCTCATCTTTCAATGGCCAAGCTGGTTTTTTATTGTTCAATTCCATGTGCACCCAACAATGGTCTGACATCATGGTGGATACAGTAGTTGAAGACACTAGGTGACTTGATACAGGACTAAAAACTAAATCAAGAGTATGCCCTGACATGTGGGTAGATTCAGCCACATGCTGCTGCAGATTGACGTCATTGAAGATCGACATGAAACGCTGTGCGGATCTATCAGCAGGCACGTCAACGTGAAAGTTGAAATCACCAAGTAAAAGGCAGTCGGTGTTGCTAGTAGCATAACTTTCTACAAAGTAGCTGAATTCTTCCAGAAAACCAGATAATGTGAAGCCATTTTCACTGCTGGGCGGGGGGCGATATACCACGCCGAGCTTGAATTTAGTTGATCCAGTCTCACATATTACTTTGATGACTTCTAGATTTACGAATTTGCAGTGCTCAATAAGTTTGCACTTCAAAGATGTCTTTGCAAATACTACAACTCCGCCAACACACTTTCGTACATTTACTTTTGAATACCAAAATGATGGTACACAAATATATGTGTTGTAAACAATATATTTTAAATATATGTTATTTAAATGTTAGTCTCATTTGAAATCCAACCAGAGATATGTGTTTCTATCAGTGGCGGATCCAGGAATTGTCAGACGGGGGGCGCCGATTTAAAAAAAAATTAACACACATCACAGAGCGGGCAGGCAACATCAAGAGGACAATTTTGAAATTTAAGGCTTCAAATGGTGCGTTTTGGAGCATATTACCAAATATGGTCGTTTTTTGTTTTGTTTTTGGGACCCTGAGCGGGGGGGGGGGGGTGGGATCCGCCACTGTCTATTTACATGTTACCATGGTAGCAGACCCTAATAGGTGAAAAATATTCATGCATTGGAAAAATCATGCTGATCGAAACATCAGGCATATAATGTTCAAGCTCACAAAATCTGAGAACCATACATTTATTATTAAAAAAATGGGTCGAATTGAATTTCTATTTTATTTAGGTAATTTTAATAAAAATGCCTTTGAACTTCAAACGCCATGTTCTCAAAATCACGCAATTTCAGAGTTTGTGAAATCATATTTTGGAGCTAACCACGGTTGTGTGTGACATACCATTTTCAAGGTCATTTTGTATAGATTCTGTATTTGTTAATACATGTATCTCCAACATTTAAATCTGCGACTTAAGACTCATTTTGCCAGATCGGGTCACATATACTACCACTAAGAATTGAAGATAGCTGAATTCACATTAATTTCTAAAATAAAGGTATAAATTATTGCCATTAAAAGCATATTTGCATTGCTTCTATAGGTAGCCTAATGCCTACTTCACACTAGTGCTAGGCATGTAGGTCGAAGATGATCCGAAGCCTCCAAATTGAGATTTTTTAAATAATATTCATGGTAATGCGAAGTGCATTCTAAAAACTTCTGACTGCATTCTGACTGCATTCTTAAAATTCGGGTATATTCTGAAAGAATGCTGGTCATGCTCTCAAATATACTGTATTTGTGAGCATGACCAACACTATTTCAGAATGCACCTCTGTGATAGAGGTGTATTGAAATTAGAGCATATGGAATTTGAAATGTACTGTGTGCATTTTGGAGGTAATATACCTGTAGTACTCTGATTATGCGGAAATGATGCCATTATTAAAATAATCCACCGTGTATGGCTTGAATTAATTAGAAGAGAATTTTAGTTATGCTTGACTCTCCTGAATCGTGTTCAGTGTGATCCATGGCATACAGAAAACATGGACAACAGAAAATTTGTATTAACAGCCTAAATCAGACAGCATATTCTCTTTACATAATTCTTTTTGAAAGGCGGTCACGTACACTGGCATGTAAAGCCAAAAGGCAGTAGCTGCTTACTTGAAAAGTAATCATTTACTTTCTCTTGGTTAAATGCAGAGCAGTACAGCAGGATATTCTGTTATCTAGAAGAGCTGCCATTCCAACCAGTTTTGTCTGCACGGGCATACTTACTAAGCGGTGCATTGATGTGATCTATGGAAGCAATGATATGAAAACCACGAATCTGAGCCAACTGACTCAACACAGCTTGTGCCCTCTCTGTTCTTAACATAGCACCATCAATATTATGGATGATTAGGTAGAAATCTTCATGACCTGGATAACGAGAAAAATATCTGAATGTATCAACTCCTCATGAAAATGACCATTGTATATTATAGGCAGCCCGCCACATATTTTGAGGGTGGATGTCAGTCTCACTTTTCAGTTTTAAGGGCATTTTTTCAAGATGGTGTCCAAGATGACCACCAGCTTATAGTAATATTTTGGAAATAGTGTAATTTCGTTAAAAGGACTGGCCCACGCTAAAATCATCAAAAAATCTGTGATTTTTGGCTTCTTAATATGACCACATGCTGTAAACATGTCCATAGACTACAACTGCAAAAGTTTTTAAGTTTTTCTGCTGCGCATTCACCGAATTCGCGTATTTCTTATTTTTGACATGGTTGTCAATAATTAGAAATCAGGAATTTCGTCTCTATATCTAGCCTAACTGGTGAATGCGCAGCACAAAAATTAAAAAAAACTTTGGCAGTTCTAGTCTATGGACATGTTTACATCACATGGTCATATCAAGAAGCCAAAATAAAATCACCAATTTTTTTATAATTTTAGCGTGGGCCAGTCCCTTTAATTTCAGCTCAATGTTCTTTTGTAATACACCATTTCAACTAGGCAGTGAATCCGTTTAGGCCACTCCCATACAATTTAGGGCTATATTTAACCTTTTTGGCGTAAGGGGCTTTTTAGCAAACATATTGTTAATGCAAATTTGGACAGAATTATTATATAATAATAACTAATTAAATAACAATGGTGATTAAATTATCATTAGTAGAATAATGATAGTAATGGAACGCTTATTGACCTATTATTTTTTTGTTTCTAGTTTTCCAAGATGGCGTCCAAGATGGCTGCCGGCGTATAGTCAGATTTAGAATAGTATGCAAACTGGTAAACTTAGCTCATTTTTTGTAATAGCTAGTTTGGTGTTCACCGAATCTATCTAGACCCCCATAATAAATTTTAGATTCTGATTCTACACATCTTCCACCATCAATAAAGCCTGAGGTTGACTCCATGGCTGTCGGAATATTACTAAATGACAGAAAAAACACATGTATCTCCATAGCTTCAAGCACTGCAAACATTTATTTTTTAATATTAGCCTTTCGAACACGCATGGCACATCTATCATTAGACAAATAGGATATAATATGCCACTAACAGACAGACCGTGCTCCTTGTCGCATGAGCATGCAGACATGCATATATAGTCAGAACTCCAACCCGCTCTATCTGCAATTTTTTGCACTTGACCTTACAGCCTCAGACATACAGCTGAAAACTATATATCTCTCATTGGCATACCCTGGGGGTTATGAAAAGTGATGTTGCACATCCTAAGTCTCTTGCGAAATGTTTTTTACAAGTACATTTCGACGATACCCCCAGAGCGGAAAATGTCATTGTTACATACACAACCTTTCACACGTCAAACGCATGTATGCCATTAGGATTTCCATGGGTATATTATATCGTATGATCGGCCATTTTGGCCACCATTTTATTATTATTAGTAGTAGTAAATCTTTGCTTTACGTCACTTTTCGGCAGTGACATTGTAATACGATAAAAACGTTGTAGTCAATTGATGAGATGAATGATGTACAGATGATGATGTGAGGGTGGGGGTGATAGGGCATGGTGGGTTATTGAGAGCGTTTTCCTTCGCTCGCCCGATGAGGGGTTTTGGGCATGTCTAGGGGATACACCCCCAGACATGCCCAGACGGCCGGAGACTTGAGTTTTCCCTGTGCCATTTTATCAATAACTCATGTTGAGACAACACAATATTTATAGTCTTTCAATTATTATCTTTTAGACATGCTAAGAGACATATTATGCATCCTTAAATGCACCTTACTACCGGGCATGATACATACACAAAAGAAAATGCCTTATGATATTAGGCAATGCAATACAATTGTTTTAATTTGATGTTTTAAAATGTATAAAAAATGTATAAAATTATATTATTTTCATGATTCAAGGTCATCTTCAATGTCAAAAGGTCAACTTCAAGGTCAAGACATCGAATATTATTGTATTTTTACCAAATAAAGCTGAGAACATGTGTAATACCTCATTTTCATGTGATTTTGACTGGTAAATCATTTCATGGTATTATGCTTGTGATCCAAGGTGACCTTCAGGGCCAAAAAATATCATAGTTGTGGTTAATTAGCTATTTTTGATGGGTATAATATTCTTGAACGCTTTACTGTCACTATGGAGCGCCGCCAGATGCTATCTAACGCTTCCCAATAGCCCTTCCACATTGTCCCATCGCCACTTAACCCCTCTCCGTCACCCTTTAACACTTACTAATTGCTTTTTGACGCCTCGCCTTTGCATTTTAATGCATTTTTTTTAGGGCTTACCATTATCTGTTAACACCTTTCTATCACCTTTTAGCGCCTTGTTGTCGGGCTTTAGCACCACTTCGTCGTTGCATTTTTATGCATTTTTTTTAGGGCTTACCATTATCTGTTAACACCTTTCTATCACCTTTTAGCGCCTTGTTGTCGGGCTTTAGCACCACTTCGTCGTTCTTTAACGCCTCTCTGTTGCAATTTAACGCCTCCCTGTTGCCCTTAAATGCCTGATGCCCTTTGATGCTTCCTCGTGGCCCTTTTAGCACCTCCACATCACGCCTTATTGCTTACCTATCACCTTTTAAGGCACCCACATCACAGTTGACCCGGAACCTACTTAATCTTACCACAACCACAATCTAACTCTCCATCCATCGTATATCTGGTGGACGCCATGCCATTTATTCAAAGATTTGGAACAATGCAGGCAAAAAACTTTGGAGATTTGGCGAAAAGGTATCTTAAAAAATTGCTGGAGATGAAACAAGGGGGATGCAGATGTACATGTATCCATTTTGTTGGTGACAGATACGACTTTGACATAAAGAACAGTTTGAAAAACCAGGAAAGACAAAGAAGGAGCAGCACTGTTTGTTCTGCAGAATATAGCCTTGCAGATGCTCTGGATATTCCTACATGGAAGGCATTCCCAAATAATGTAAGAAACAACATGACTTACTGAACTACCCTGCCTCGACCTGGTGTAGTAGAAGAAATCTTCTTCCTGAATCAATAGGGATTCTTGGTTCTTGGTGGACATTCACAGAGAAGGATAGGACGGTGCGGGTAACTCTGAACTTGGTAACCCCTCTTCCGGAGATTGCATTCGAGACCACGAGGAAGCCGATACCAGGTCGATTGCCCATGTGGCATATGCAGCCCATGTGAGCGCAAGGGCTGTAGTGCAAGCCACAGATGTTAAAGTTCGAAATCGTAGAATATTAAGTAGAGTGTGCTATGCTGACATTCAGCCAATCAATCAGAGTTTCCAAATACCATAAGAAAGGGAATAACATTTGGCAGAGAACCAGGATCTTATTGGCAGGAGTAGTAGTAGTAGTAAATCATTGCTTTACGTCACTTTTCGGCACAAAAGGTCTTTTAAGTGACATTATAATACGATAAAAACGTTGTAGTCAATTAATGAGATGAATGATGTACAGATGATGATGTGAGGGTGGGGTGAGAGGGCATGGTGGGTTATTGAGAGCGTTTTCCTTCGCTCGCCCGATAAGGGGTTCTGGGCATGTCTAGGGGATATACCCCCAGACATGCCCAGACGGCCGGAGACTTGAGTTTCGCTGTACAATTTAATGATGAAACTCTTTGGCATTTTGCGCAGCTCCGCTATCCTCGGGTCGGATAGTCCCCAGAGTAACAATAGGAAGGATCACTCCCTCTGGGTAACTCCATTCATCCCACGTGAGAGACCTAATGTCAAACACGCTATTGCCGGTTATTTAAGGCTACCACAGCCTACATCAGCGCCAGCACTGATGCGGGTGCTGCATTGGCTCCGCTGTTGAGCGGAGGAACCAGGGTACGCCACTGGCAATCCGCCCGAAGATTATAGCCAGATACGAGGAGGCTGCAGCTGCCCTTGGATGATTGCTGTAGACTAGTGCTTCCGTACAATGCCGTAACAGCATCCAACAGACGAAACAGATCCCTAATGACCCTCCCCGGATGGGGGCGAAAAGTACTACTACTAGCAATCATCCCAGTACCCCTATTGGCAGGAGACTCAGGATGAGATTTAAATCCAGTACATGAGTGACATTTGTATCGACACAGTGACGAGGAGTACGACACACAATATGGCAGAAGCAGCATTCAAATCACTCACGGATGTAGTGACTGGATTACAATGAAAAGTGGAGTTGCAAACAAAGATTCACATGCTTTTGGACAAACATCGAGTGATTATCCGGTAATTATTTAGAAGACTCAAAAGTATTTATTTCAAGATTTGAAGGGTTGCTTTGTTGAAAAAATTATGGCATAGCAGACAAGAAATACAAGACAAAAGTCAAACACTAAATTAGAAAACGCAGGATGTCTGTGACTTCACTCGGCATTTCAGAAGAAAATGGATTTACCAACTAAAATCCAGACGATTAAAGACCAGATATCAGTTTTTGGAACATTTTCTGTTGGCTGGAGCACACTTAAGTTACGCTCAGATGACAGTGTGTTATCTTTGTGCGACTCCAGACCGTGGAGAACAATGTCCTGTCAGCTCTATGTTATTTACGCTGTCAGAAAACTCAGATAAAACTGCTATCCACAGAACAATGCTGAATCAAGAGAAAAGAAGTAGACGGCATGGAGATTCTTAATATTGTGTTGCGACTTCAGATATAAATTTAAGTTCGTAGAACATGTAGAATGACTCTTTCAGTGCCAGAGAATTTTTTTAAGTAAAACAACATTTCACGTGTCGGACAGAAATTCACATGGATTACAGACCAGAACAGAAACTCTGGATTTTGTTTTGAATATAAACTATGTTATAGTGGTTATAACATAGATTGTGTGAAAACTATGTTATAACTGGGCACAATAACAATGAACAATAACAGACTTCCGATCGTGATCTACAATGCAAGTAATTAGTTTATGATGTATAGACCACTATATTTTACAATGGAAATATACAATTTCCATGAAAAACATTTGATTGACTCTGTTTAATCTACATAGACTATAATATTCATCGTTTCACGCTATATTTAATATGTTTAGAATACATTTGTAACTGGATATACATAAACTACTTTGTTATAATATTATTAGACGGATATAAATTTGTGAGGTTTATGTATATGCACATTGAACAACACTAAAAATTAGGATATTTGTTAAATAATTGATCAGAATTGATAAGAATGATCTAACAAATACAGTAATACGCATGAATGTAGTGATAGCTGGTAGATGCACGAGCACTCTAAAATAGTCCATAAGCGCATGTTGACTGTAGATTTGGCAACATAACCTGATAACGGAACGAAAAATCATTCAGATTGTATATTATGACAGAACAGTTAGGAGATATATTTGTTTTAATTATACGTTGATCATGGAAGACAAACACTTAAATGTCGTGTTCTGCAAATCCTTATTTGACATCAGTGTATAATGAGATAATATGTCTCCTATCGTATCAGGATTGATATAAATCTGGAAATAATGACGTGAATAAATCGTTTTTACGTTATGGGAGTTGAAAATTATTGACGTTATGCACTGAAACCAACAGACAAACACAATAGTTTCGTGTTTTGAAAATGCTATTCAAATAATCGTACGTACGTGCGTACTATTTAGTGTAATTCCCCCTCCGTAATCGTATTATGTGCAATGAATGTAAAAGGCGACGGGGAAATGTGTCTACCCCCGCTCTCGCGGTTATAGTGTGGTAGTTGTAGCTGGAGGGGATAATGAAACTGTCACCGTCTACCCAACGCCGTAACAGCGCTGACTACGGTGGTTCAACATTTACCCAATACCTAATAGTTTCCAAACTCTATCATCCACTGTCAGCAGACCCAGTTAACTTTGTTTCTAAGTTGGGTCAACGCTACTTGCAGCAGTGTACTAATTACACTCACTGCCTTAGGATAACCCAGTATATACTATAAACCACATTATGTTCACCTTGATGACTTAAGAGATGAATTATACCGGTCGGTTTTTCTCTTGGGGCGACAACGGTGATATAAACGAAAAATCCAGTATCATTAATTTAATTCTTTTATTTTAATAGATTACAGGACATATACATTTTATAGCACAAGTCAAAAACAATCAAATTTTCAGGGTACCAATTAAGCAAATATTTCTCATATTTTTAGATTTGTTTTTAATTATTGTATGGAATGGTCAAACAATGTTTCCGATAACAATAACTTCATAGTTATTTTCGAAGTAATTTATTCCCATAAAGTTGTGTTGCTGGTTTTGTTAGTTAGGCCAATATGACTGTTTTAATTGTTTGTCAAGTGGATCAAACTGACAGAGTTGGCTGAAGCTTTACATAAAGTGCCTAAAATATTTTCCCAGGCCTGGTCAAGGCTTTGAAATATCATGTTACAAGAGGGCGTAAATAGTTAGTTTGTGAATAGTGAGTGCTAAGTTTTTTTTGTAGCATTTATTCAGCTACATGATCGTGTCAAGAGGAGAGAGCAAGTCCAAGGGGTGATTCGCGCCGGATGAGCAACTCTCCCAGGCCTAGCCCAGGCCGGAGGGGAACAGGGAACGTGCCACGGAAAAGTTTAGAGACTAAAGCAGATTAGACTTTACGCGTCGTTACACTGTAAGATTGAGTGAGATTGCATGAGGGCACCCTTTCAAACGGCATATCAGTATTTCATCAAGTATATATATAATTTGTCCGTCATGAAAATACCGGTAATAACGAAAACTAGGAAGATTATTTCAATTAAGTAACTATTAAAAGGAGATAAAAAATAGTTTTCTTGAACACGTCTATACAGCTACAAAGAACTGTAGGATATTTTTTGTTTGAATAAAAAGTTATATTTTTACTAACCTTTTAGACTTCAAGGGTTTCCACACAGCTAATGGAAAGGCAAGACAAAGACTTGTTTCTGAATTAGATTAGTTTGAATAAATCCAATTTAGTGCTGATTTCTAATTGGGATACTACAATGGTTCTGGGAGTAAAACTGACCATTTTGCTCTTTAGAGTCATGTATGTGTCACAAGAAAAGAAAACCCATTATTTAAGCATGTTAATGTTATATATATATTCTAAAGGTAATTTCATAAAACTAATACTCAATTGACAAATCACTTTTGGATAATTTTCATTCACACTTATGTGTTGGCGTCATCTTTTAAAGTAGTGCGCACATTGTGTAAGTGCCTGTTCAAGCTACTTGAAAAATACAGCATTATTATTAAAATATATTTAAAATATTATATTTTTTTACACTAATAAAAACCGTTATCAACTATCACAGAATTCCATATATACCAAAACGGATTTATTTTGGAATCTAGAGCATCTAATTTTTTATCTAATGAAATTAACTTTGATAGAGAAAAACCCAGCAACAACGTTATGCAAATTGATTATTATCACATACAATGCTGGCAATGTGGAATTACTATCGAATCTCATAATTGTATTCCTATATTATATGATAATTGAAACAACTGCATGTAGTATTATATTTAAATATGTTCTACGTGATTAAGGATAAATTTAACTTCGCTATTGGATTAATGTATTCTTTTCGGAGGTTACTTTTGCACAACAATGCTTACTATAGATTAGCGATCTTAACGTGCTGTCTTCAGCCCATGGCTACGAGCTCTGGCTATGACTGGAGTAATCACGCACATACACAGCTGCTCATTAACCTTTTACATACACAGACTGACTATTTTTTTGTATGCTCCCGATATATGTTGTATGTGCAATAACAATGTCACATTATAATGACATGAGTGTAATAAAACCACATGGATAAAGTTGGTTATCGGAGGAATAGATATGATACATGATCTGAGATAATCATGGAAATTGACGGTTGTTTATACTAAGTATTGAACGATGTTACAGATATGAATGAATAAATAAGGCATTCAGGTATTGGAAAGACTACAGGTAGACCTATTGTGTGAAGACTTATTATGATCAAGCAAATCACAATTAGGCAAGACGTTTTCTTTGCTAAGAGTTAAAGGGTTATTTGTGTTGATTGAAACGTGATGATAACACGATAAATATAAAAAGAAAGATATGTGTGATACTCGTAATGGAACTATTGATTTGACTATTCTACTGACATTTACTAATAAACATATTAGCCAAAATGATCAGATAGCATATTTCAACGTATGATAAGAAGGAAAAACAGAAAGGTATAATTACAGCGACTTGTAAAATACGAGTGTCCGTTGGTTGATGACTATGATGTGCAAAGACATAGACGTATTTTTTCAGCGGTGAGTTTGCGCTGGTTGATGTATTTGATCGAAAATGTGAGGACTGTTGAATAGTACTGTAAAGAATGTGATGACAAAATGGATTTTATAATTATATATATGCCACAAGACAACTGAAAATAGTATACTGATTAAGAGATAGACGTGAATAAGGACTGGAGTTCGTCCTATAAGTGCTGCCACCAAGTGGGCACAGCGACAGTCACAGTATATATATAATTACATGATTATCATTACATGATATAAAGCATGATAGTATTTGATAGTGCATGACTAATTGCTTTTGTTATTTCATTTTACAGGTTACTAACGTATTGAATATCCTTGATAAATGTGGCTCACGTTGTAAATAAAAATCTAGTTATGATTGAAATATTAGACGATTGCAAATATGTGTGTTTTTAAATAATGATCATTATGTGATGTGAAACAAAATATTACTCACTATATGTATGTTTAATTAGAAGGTATAAGTGAAACATTATAGCGTTCACTGAAGGTCTATTTTATTTTGATGATATATGAAGAAAAAATATTGTTAACTATATACAAAGATTTTTTTAACGGATTATATCGTTGACAATGAATGTATATTTTAGTTATATGAAAAAGTTAAAGCATTATAGAAATTATAAAATGTATATTTTACTTAGATGATAAGTGAAACATTTCACCGTTCACTCTGTATCAATAATTTTTAAAACAGATACAGCTGCAGTTATAAAAAGATTAGTTAGCATTTTGTTTTAGAATAGATAGATGGATAAACGGCATCATAAGTTATGCCACTCTATGTATTTTATATATAAGGATGAAATATTAGTATGATTAGTACAATGTATACAAGATTAATTACATAAAATGTTGATTAACTAACTATTTTGATCAAGCTACCGCATTATTGTGTAAAGTGTAATGTATTTGGACATATATGTTTTTAGTAGACTTTAATACTTCGTGTAGCATAATAGATTTAATGAAAATTGGTTCGAGTTTGATCAAATCGATCGTTAAATTACTACACCAAGATATTTTTTCTTATAAAATTGACCAAAATCCAGGAGGATTTTTTACTTTAACTTGTGGTGACTGTTAAAGTTCGAAATCGTAGAATATTAAGTAGAGTGTGCTATGCTAACATTCAGCCAATCAATCAGAGCTTGACTTGAGTTTTAGCGTTGTACCAACGCCGTACTGAAAATGGCAGAGAGACCGGATCCGCGAGGCACTGGAATGTGGACGCAGGCCTCAGGGGATGTGTCTGGTATGTGACGCGGACAGAGAAAGGCAAGTAGTGCGGCCTTAGCCAGTGAGTGTCGTGCAGGCGGTCGAGCCGGCCGCTGTTAGAAACGGCTACTCACAGAGATTGTGACATTTATCTTTTACAATAGTGTTTTAATAAATAAGACTACCACGTTCTCTTATTATCACGTTTACCATCTAGCATGAGACTGAATCCTGTGAAATATGAATCATCAATAAAGAAGCTTAAAACTGTATTCTTATCCAGACTTCTCCTCGTAAGATAAACGATCCCATATTTAATATATCAAGTTAGTTTCCAAATACCATAAGAAAGGAACTAACACAGACACAAATATAGTTATGCTCTTTCTACACCATATTGCCAAACTTGGCATCAGTGAGGTTTGGGTTGAGCACATAGGAAAGTTTCTTCCCGACATGAGATGCGCCTGCACATTGCAGCAACATACAATTGCCCAGCCGATGAAGCAGCAGCAACACTACTTGCTTTTTATGTACTTGGCGAATGTGACGCCACCAGCTACCTGTTTATGAGAGGCAAGAAAACAGCTGCTGCCAAGGCACTTGACATGGTACGATAGCTTCCAACAGTTGCACAGTTTCGGTAGATACAAAACTATGACAATTTGGTGGAACAAAATGTGGTGCAAGACGCCAAGACATATTTTATCTCATTATACACGCAGATGTCTATCGACTCATTTATTGAGTTATGTGAACATTTGTTTGCCAGCAAGGCGTGTGGAAGTGGCAGCAGGTCTGATCATTACCACCAACTGATGACGCTGTTGAGCTTCACATTTTGCGAAGCCTACTGGTATTAATACACTAAAATTCTAGTGAGAGACACTTGCCTTGCCCAACTGATTTTGGATACAAACTGCTAAATAGCAAGCTTGTGCCTCTCATGATGCGGAAGCCAGCGAAGCCAAAAAATGTTAAACTGGTATCATGCAAATGCAAGAAATCTCGTTGTGCACGTGAATGCCCATGCCAGAGAGCAGGGTTCGCATGTATAGCAGCATGTCTGTGTCTGGGTAGCAGACAGAGATGTGCGAGGATTGAAGAAGTCTTTTCAGATGACGAAGAAGAAACTTTGGAGTGCATAGCTACGAAGATTAATTGTCAGTGTTGTAGAGTCTGTAATTAGTCAGTATTATTGTATCACCAAAGTTTCTAGGAACAGCACCAGCCAATGTTAGAATTAGGCAGTTATGTTTTAGCAACAATAGTTTCCTCAAATACTCAATCTATAAGTCAGAAGGGTTGAAATGTGATAATAATTATATCAGTTCAATTTGTCAGCAGTGCAGAGATTTTAGTTTACGAATTTACAGTAGCGGCAATACATGTCTGTGCACAAAATTGCGGTCATTTTGCTTGTAGTTACATACGTTTTTTTCAATAAATTCATTACCTGGCGGCATGCCAGCTATAAGACTTGGGTTATGTGTGAAATATGGCATATCATACTAGAATATAACTTAGTTTTTGAATTTTCTTATACTTTTGGTATAATCATACTTCTCGTATGGCAGCCATTTTGAAACTTGCGCAGAAAAATTGCGCAACAGAGTTCGGTTTGGTAACATTAGTTTTCGTATACTAGAATGACCCTCCTACCAGAATATTTAAGTTTCACGAGTATGTCCGGCCTGATAAAAAAAATAAAAATCACAGGCCTGGAGCTGTGACTAATATGTCCAGAGCAGCTACAATAGCATATATACAAGTGTGGTAAACTTTGCCTAAATAATGTTAAAATTATATCCACTAGCTTCTCAGCCTCCTTGGGCCTGTGCATTACATTTCCTCACGGATTTGAGAAATTTCAATTATTAATTAACTTATGACCTAATTAAGACCTAATTAGGGTACTCTGTCCACCATTCACAAGAAATGCTTCTCCCTCAATTCTTATCCGACTTCAATTCTGTTTGGTTTGTTTGAAAGAGCTTTTGCCTGTACATTAAATTTCCTCGTGTATTTAAGAAATTTTAATTGTTAATTAACTTATGACCTAATTAAGACCTAATTAGGGCACACCGTCCACAATTCACAGGAAATGTTTCTCCTCCCTCAATTCCTAACCGATTTCAATACTGTTTTGTTTGTTTGAATGAGCTTGTGGCTGTGCATTAAACTTCTTCGCGGAATTTAGAAATTTTAATTATTAATTAACTTATCACCTAATCAAGACCTGATTACGGCACTTTGTCCACAATTCACAAGAAATGCTTCTCCCTCAATTCTTGACTGATTTCAATTTTGTTTCATTTGTTTGAAAGAGCTTGTGCCTGTGCAATAATCTTCCTCACTGATTTCAGTAATTTTAATTATTATTTACCTTATGACCTAAATAAGACCTAATTATAGCACTCTGTCCACAATTCACTATAAATCCTTCTTCTCCCTCAATTCTTATCCGATTTCAATTTGTTTCTAGTTTATTTGAAAGAGCTCGTGCATGTGCATAGAACTGCCTCACGGATTTCAGAAATTTAATTCGTAATCAACTTGCCCTAATTAAGGATGCAGGGTTCCCTGGAGGCCATTTTAGGAAGGGAGTCCCCCCCCCCCCACAAAAAAAACTTGCCACTCCCCCCTAAAAAAAAAATGTCTCGCTCTGCTCGTACAACAGGTCCTCCCCCCCCCCCAATCACTCTCAATTCCCCCACAAAATCCAGAATCCTCCATGAATCCCTGGGATGAGCTTCTGTGTCATTGACACTCTGGTTTTTATTTCCTTGAGTGGTCAACCAAATATCTGATAATATGCATGTTTAAAAAACGAATGTAGAAATAAATATTGTTAAATTGAACTATACTGTTATCATCCTAGTTGATTCATTGATTCCCGGTCTTCCTATGAGTATATAGCTACATATTCTGACTGAAAATAAATGTGACTTTCCTAGTATGCCCACATGTTTATCAACATTGACAAAGATTAATTTCCAATAATTATATCAGTCCTTGTCATCTACGATGTTAGTCCATGTGTGTTATCCTTAATGCTTTCTGGAAAGTAAACACAACTGGGTGAGGCATGCGATAAAACCTAAATCACTATTTCATAAAGTGTCATGGATATTTATTGCTCAGCTCTGACGCAGCCTTAGCCATTTTGTTTATCATCTTGGATATTGTCCTCAAATATAATTAGGCCTATATTTTAATGTTATTTATGACTACCCTAATTACAATATTCAATTTTAAAATTTGCTATCGTTTCTGAAAACTTTTATCAATTGGAACACTGAAAAACCCTAGGTAGACAACAAAATCATGATTATAGGCCTATTTCTATTCTTGTTCGAAATAGAAATAATGACCATTTTGACAAATGTGTTTTTTGTGTTAAAACAAACAAGAACCCTGCGGTTCTGAACATTATTGAGAGTAATTTTTTTGCATTAAACTGAAGTTGATATTTATCGTAAGCAATGGGCCATGTAAAATTGTAATCAAAACAAATATATTTTCCGCCAATAAACGCACCCCCCGTAATAAATCCCCCCCCTCCCCGTTTTTCTTGTACCCTGTATAACCAGAAAGTCACCTGGCTTGAAAAAATCTATCAGACACCAGCCTGCTGTGTGCAGCTGAGTCAAAATGGTTGCGCCAAGGTCAGCGTGGTGGTCCATAAGCCCAGGGGGGTTACCGTGCATCCCCCCCAGGACCCTCCATGAGTGGCATCATTTTGTTCAGGGACATCTCCCGGGTCAAAATCAGCCTGTTAACACGTGATCTGTAGGGACGAAATTGCCAATAAGGCCGATTTTCAAAATGGCCGCCATCAAAATTAGCGAAATCACCATAAATTGACCATAAATTCATAATTGAGCATATCTTGAGCATATCTTGCCTCTTAGGTTATTTTAAATCGGTGATTTTATTTTGGCTTCTTAATATGACCATATGATGTAAACATGTCCATAGACTAGAACTGCAAAAGTTTTTAATTTTTGTGCCGCGCATTCACCAGTTAGGCTAGATATAGAGACAAAATTCCTATTTCAAATTATTGACAACCATGTCAAAAATTAGAAATACGAGAATTTCGTCTCTATATCTTTATCTAAAATTCTGAAACGTAAAAAAATCAAAGTTTTTATTATCAGAATCACACCAAAAACTAATCAGCACATGTGCAGAGTAGGGTCTTTCCTTTAAACCAAACATGAAACAAATCCATAAAGCGGTTCAAGCGCTAGAGAGCGGCATAGGATTTTGGTGGCCATCTTGGATTTTGCTGAAGAAGCTGAAAAATTACCAGGCAAATTCCCCAGGGCCAGTATGCATACTGCAAATAATTGGAAATAATCCAAGTAGGGGTTTTCGAGTGAGAGCAGAAACAAGTGGCGGCGGCGGCGGGCGGACTCGGCAAAAACAATAAGTCTCCACCACCACGTAGTGGGTGGAGACTTAATTATGATGATATTGTGATGCCTGTGGGAATGAGAGGGTCGGGTAAAACACCCTAATTAGAGCGACGAAAACAGAACAGAGCTGGATTACACAAAAGGTGATCACATTAACAGGACTGAGTGTCTCATCACCTGGTCACTCACAAAAACTCCAGGCACTCCACTACCGGTATGCATATTTAATATTGTACTGAAGTCTATTACTCTAGCCCAACATTAAACCAACATAGGCTGAATGACTCCTCTCGCTGGAGAAGCTGTTCATACGTGGTCTTGATCAGAGCAAAAGTGCCATTACATTTCGTCAAACAGCAGTAAAAGCATACTTTCGTAGTACAAAGTTACTGCTGTTTGCTTTCGCACAGCAGCGTATTGGCTGTGATAAATTACTATGATTTAAATGATGTATGAACCGGTATTGCAATAAAAGACGTTATTCAGTCGCATTACACGCTAGAAAGTTATAAATTATATCAATTTCCAATGTCTTCTACCGCCAAGGCAAAAAATCTATTTTTAGTAATACAAAATCTGCTATTTTTTAAGATAAATATCTTAGCCAAGATCTAACTTCTATATTGCATAACACAGAGCAGCTCTAGATGTCAGCGGTGGGAGAGAGAGGGGAGGGGGGAGGGGTGTTGGAGTTACCCAGTGACACAATGTTAGCCCAATTGAGGCCCACCGTTTACAACACTGGGCCAGCATATACTGCACCTTTAAAAAATATCTAAAACATATACCATATTATCTGGTGTATTGCCCGCTCCGGAGTATAGTCCGCAGAGGGTTAATTTAACCAACAACTGCTGCTTTGACAATAGATACCCCGCACCAGTGTAGTGTATACCCTGCCTGGTCCCTGCCGCCGCTGTGTGATCCACTCACAACACTACAGTTCTGACGAACATATTGTGTCCTAGAGTTAGGACTATATTATATAGCAATATAAAATCTGATATGATTTAAATACGGTAGTACTGATGCCGACAGTGTATATTATAATAATATACATTACTGAAAACATTTTGGGGAATATTAACGATCAATTGTATAAGCCATGATATGATAGCTGGCGAGATAAAGATATGCGCGTTAGTGTATATTAGGGCCTACATGTGATGTAAGCATGGGTCTCATCAGAGTCAAGCCCTGTTGCATAACACTGTGTATTGTAGGGGCCTATAGGTCTTACGCCCAATATCGCGAACCACGTTTTTCGCCATTTAAAAAATATTTACCATCTGAAATTATTTTTTTTTACTTCTATTCAACTCACTAACATGTCCGGCGATCTCCAGGTATAATTTTTGTTTGAAAAATATTTTAACTTGGGAGATCCTTTCTTTGTTATGTAGAACGTTTTTCGCGAATTTCACTTAATATCGCCCACCGCTCTAATGATGAATGACTTCCACCTGTCATTATACATGACAAAGAAAGGATCAGACGATGTAAAGTATTTTTTGCCGAAAAAACGGCAGAAATAGGCGCCGGATAACTTGGCAAGTTGAATAAAGTTGAAAAAAATAAAATTTAGTCACCAAATATTTTTTAAATGGCAAAAAACGTGGTTCGCGATATTGGGCGTATGACCTATAGTTGTTCGTCCGCCATTGTATACAATGCATTGCCTGTACACATACATCACGCTGAATGGCGCACAAACGTCTGCGGCTTGCTGGTGGCGTCATAGACTTCATCTGTTTGTCTAGTGTCTGAAGACATTCCGGGGCCTGAACGTTTAAAATTTTATTATCGGAAATATAATTGTTTGTTTTTTTAATACCTGTATATTCATATTTTGCTGACTCGCTTCTATCATTCTAATCCAGGGCTTCCACTGTGTCTAAATACAATGAAGATTTTATATATCATTGTGCTCACATTTTAAGAACCGTCGAAAATGATAGCGAATTATTCCCAGGTTAACCGCGGCCCATGGCAATAAAATGTCACACCTTCATTGATGCAAGGTCTGAATTACAGAGTGGCGGCGCACTGGGCAGGGTTTCCGCCAGGAATGTTTGAATGGGGGGGTCCAAATGGGGTGGGGGGTCTGGGGGTGCTCACCCAGGAAAAAAAAATCAGTTTTAAATTTTAGCGCTTAAAATGGCCTATTTGACCTGAAATGACACCAAAATATGGAATATATATTTTTTTCTTTGCCAACAAGGGGGGGGGGGGTATCCCCCCCCCCCTGTGGTGCTGAGTGGAGGGTTCCAGACCCCCCGCTTCCCCCACCCTCCTTGAGTTATTGGCAGGTTAACCATGTAAACCGCGGCCTGTGGCAGTAAAATGTCAAACCTTCATCGATGCAAGCTCTGAATTACCGAGTGGCGGCTCACTGTGAGAGTGGGGCATGTGTGTATAGTGGCCATCCACCGCTAGTTCCCACGTGGCCGAGTGCAGTAAAGTACAGGAAAAAACAACGCAGTTAGACGCATATATGATGACATTTCATCACGATCATAAAAAATGTCCTCTTGCAATTTGGACTTCAACAATGTATAGCCCGCATTCGTTATATACCCCGCACCAGGCCTTCCAAGGAGTAAAAAGTAGCGGGCTATACACCTAAAAATACGGTATATAATGATATATTACTATTGGATATAATATAAAGATGAGTAGTTATTATTCAAATTGAGGCAGGATTTGCTGTAGCAATTTCGAGCTGTAAATAAAATTACCATTAACTTTCTTAATAAAGAGCAGAATAAAAAAAGACAAATTTTGCTAACTTCCACATTCAAAGTGTTGTCTGATGACATCACACTGATCAGCAGGATTACGGTAATTGTCTGTCTGCTCCAGAAGATCTTCTGTTATAACATTGAGAATCTGCAGAGAAAAAAACATGTCATGTTATAATTTATATCTGTATTTGAAATATGTAGCCCTTTCAGCGTGGGTACTGTCTTAACCCTTTAAGCCCTCATGATGCATTAAAGCATTATTTTACATCCCCGGAAACAGGCCTAATTCTCATACAAGTAAGACAATTTTCTTCAATTTTTCATCCACTTCACGTCATCTTTATTCACTACAAGTCGAGAATTGCGACAGCAATTCGCGGCTTGTAGTGGATGAAGGTGACAATGGTAAATTAAGGCCTGAAAGGGTTAAGATGTCAGAATCTGATGACTATAAAAGTCATATTCTGACGTCTAAAGTTTAAAATATGGCTGTAGACCCATAACATAAGTATTAAAATGACGCAAAGAGAAGTAAATAAGTCTAAGACCTTCATGATGATTTCAAATAGAAAAAACCCTTTGGTCTCCATAGTTTAAACAAAAATATTTCAGCGTTGTAAGGGTTAAAATGCTGAAATATCACTCTCATCAACCATATTAACATTAAACAGGTGTGGTATCATGCTATGCTGTGTCATGTTAATTAATAAATTAAATTCAATGCTACATAACTTTGAAATCCACTATGTATAATTCTCAAATAAATACTAACACTTTTAATAGTAAGACTAGGAAAATAGCCATTAATGACAATGTGGTTGAAATCTATAAGGATTTCCTGGCGAAAGTCCTCCATCAATCGACGTTTTGATCCGAGGCCATGAAGTAACAGGTTGTAACCATGACTAAAAAAAGAGAAAAAAAGAGGAAATCATGGATTAGCACATCTGGGGGGGGGGGGGGGGGTGTTGTGGTGTTTTTAACTGTTTTGATGGCCAATCCAAACCAGTGTGAGGGTCAGATGATTTGTGTATGTTTTGAGAAGTAACATAACTGAAACTAGCTCAGATAAGAACCAACAATCCTGGGGCGCATATCACAAAGAATCCTAACTTTGATCTTATCTCAACTTTTTCTCATTTCTATAAAAAAATTAGGATCAATCCTAACTTTGGTTGATCCTAAATTTTCTTATGGAAATGAGAGAAAGTTGAGATAGGATCAAAGTTAGGATGCTTTGTGATATGCGCCCTTGGTCTACTACCTAGTGAAGAAGAGACATTGAAATAAGGCTGCTTTAACATTGGATCAACATCGCAAACGGAGAGCCAACTGCATTGGCTCAACATATCATGTTTGCTGGGTAGCAGGTGTTATGTCTGGTGCTTGGTCGTTTATTTCAGATTATTATTGCCATGCTTTCTTTACACTTCTAGCTCGGAGGGGGTTGAGCATGCTTGAGCAGACCTTGCATCAATATATTGCAAGGTCGGAACCCGGTCAAGCTTCGGCAGACCTGGTCAGGCTGGTGTACATTTCTAGGCATATTTCTGCTCTCTTATATTTTCTGATTGTAGCAACATTGGCGCTGTTAGTGGTGATGTAGGCGTACAACCGACCGGCTCCTGTATGAGGAGCTACACACGTTGCTGACCTCTACATGATGTATGTGTACCTGTGGTGTACACTTGCATGGTCATCTTATACCGTGCTCTACACATTCTCGGCTGTGAGCTGTCTTCGGTTGCCACGAAAAGGCGTGATACTAATTGTCACGCTGGCTGCTCTCCTTATGGTCTTCTTTGATCGGAGTGTACATCCTTGCACACCTCAGGTTTTGTATGTTGTCTGAGGAGTCATAAAACCGAGAGCTGTGTGTGATTGGACGAGTGGTTCAGTGATTGTGGAGAGGTACAGCGGTTACAAGTATTTCATCTACCATTATGTCCACCTGCTGCGGCGTCAAAAGTATTGCCAGTCGGACCGTACTCAAGGTAGGCAACTGTAAGCAGCGGGTAGATGCTGTGACCTCTCCACAACAATTACATCCTGAAGACTCAATAGAAGAGAGCGGTAAGAAGTGTGCCAACACTGACAGACCATCCTTAGCTGGTTTGAGAGTCGGGGTTGTGATGAGAACCTTTCCGGTTTTTATAGATCTCGCTTCTCTCCCCTGCTAGTCTTGGTGTATTCAAACTGTGGTAATGTTTGAATTATTCTCACATCCGTGTTAACATCAATGATACCGGACTCTCTACTTGATGTCTCTTGTCTGCATAGGCAGTCCTTTAAACTGTAGGTGATAATTTACCCTGTGTCTGTCTGTGGAAGACGGTTATATATTGAACTGTAAGTGACTCTTCACTCCGTGTCTCTGTCAGTGAAAGAGAGCCTCATAAACTGTAGGCACCAACACATATGCGTCCGTAAAATAGTGAAGCTTTCGGTAATTGTATAAACTGTTTAAGTATGGCTCCTATTAGAGCCTGTGTGATTGCAGTTGAACTGAGGTAGTTGTGATTTTTATGTATTGAAAAACTGTCACCATTTTACAAATGTTAAATTAAAACCAATTATTTTTATATTTCTAACATGCCGTGTTTTCTTGCTTCTCGCTGATTTATTACTGATTATACCGTTCGTAGTCTCACCCTTTTTTTCAGTCTAGCTGTCTACCCTTAGTTAGCCAGTGTTTCATTTTCCCGATAAAATATAAATTAGTTTGCCCTTGGCTGTTTTGAGTAACATTTCTGTTGACGTTCGGCCTAGCTTACAGGTTTGGCTGAAGCTGTGTCTGAACTGTGAGGGTTCTCAAGGTCAAGTCGTAACACAGGCCTACTAATATAATTGAGACCACCATCTGAACACTACGTGATAGAGTTACAATTACAAATGTATTACATTTTGTATTTTACTTTTTTCAAAATGTGCCTGTTATTCAACATGTTTATATTAGTATCATGAGATATATTTTTTCCATTGAAATTTGATAAAAATATTGTGGCTAATATTTTTTTTTTTTTGGGGGGGGGGGGGTTTATTAGCCAGTGGCTATAACAAGCAGAATGTTAGAGGAAACCACAGTTTTGTATGCAGGGATGTTATTGGTTAGTACTTTCATGGGCCAACCAATCACAGACAGCAAAGTTTCAGGAGTTAGCAGTTACCCTTGTAGTCTGGACTACAAGGCCATAATTAATTTGGTAAATTTTTAGAGCATGGTTTTCGCTGATTTCTCAGCCAATTATCAACCAATATTTATCAAATTTTGCAGATGCTATTTTCTAGTAAAACCCAAACAGCCCTGACAGTTTCGCAAAAATATATTGAGTATTTGAGAAGTTAGTATTTGACATGTAATGTAATACTAGGTATTTTAATGGGTTATAACGGTGAGTCATAATTAGCATTTACTACATGTCAAATCATCTAATTTTTTATATAAAATTTTGCGAAATCTTCAGGGCTGTTGGGATTGTTTTGAAAAAAAGTGTTTCCCAAATTTCATGAAAATCAGAAATTCGCAAAAGCAATCAACAAAAACCATGTGTTACTGGATAATTCTGGCCTAGTATGGAGTATAGTTTGCATTCTTAAAAATTTTTTTGGCAAAATCAAAAAAGAATCAAGATCAAGTTGTCCTCAAATGTAGCTGCTGATTTTCTCTTTTTTTAATTCAATTGATTTAAAACAGATTTGCTGACACGATACATCTAGCTTTAAATTCGACAGTTTTGTTTGAAACTGACTGTGCTTATACAATTGCATGATTCAACTAAAAATGAATAAAAATAACAACACAATCAAAACCTTGCTCTGTTATAATTTACAACTGATTTTTCATTTGGAATCTATACAGGTCTGTCCATTTTATATATTTTAGTCAATACTTTCTTTTCGAAAAAGCAGTTTGAAAATGATTTTATTGAGAGGTTCAACCATTGTCTTGCGAAATTGTTCCTTTTTTAAAACACTTTGAAGTTTGAAATGCTGATGGAATTTCCAGTTTCCCAAAATAGAGTATTTGAAAATTAGACCATTCAACATGTAATGTCATTCCAGGTATTTTATCCATCAGGGTTTTCCCTAAAGCGTTATATAGCGTAGCGGCCCCGCTACGCTTCACTTTTTGGCCGCTACGCTTATTAAATGCCGCTACGCTTTATTGATTTACCGATACGCTTTAATAATTGCAGCTACGCTTGCCGTAAAACCACAGCTGACAGCCACTAGAGCCAGTTTGGGTAAGCCTTATAATGGCAGTGAGAATCAGTGAGAGTGGCAATGGATATATTACAAAAATAAAAAAATCATATCATGCATAATGTGTTTTGTATTGTAGCCCTGCCCCCCCCCCCTATTCCTTTGAAAAAATTAAAATTCATGAAATCATACATAAATTATTTTTAATTTATATACTTTTTCAACAAATTATATATGTAAAATATATTCTAGATATCCCCAGAAAGCACCAAAAGACACTGTATAAAAATCTTGGGAGGGCATGCCCCCAAAACCCCCCTACTTTGAACACAATAGCGGCGCGTAATTTGCGCTCTCAAATTTTCTTATTATTCTGGAAAGCTTACATTTATTTCTGGGGGAAACCCTGTCCATACCATTGATTTTTTTTCGGGGGGGGGGGGGGGGGGTAATTAGATCGCAAACCATATGTTTGGCCCTAACAGTGTAAGTGTTAGCTAAAACCTTGCACACCATTCTGGCAAGACAAGGACTATACCCACCATAACTGATACATCCATGTATTGAACATGTTACGGTGCTGTTGATAGAGGGTATCTCTGTCCTGCTGATAAGATGGCTGTACATCTTGGAGAGCTAAATTCATAGCTTCTTGGTCCATCCTCGGTGTTTTCAAGCGAGCTAGGGTGTGGTCAGATGTGACTCCCGGCCCGTGGCTCTGCTCTTCAAAATATCCCTCAACAGCAGAAGCCTAGACAAAATAAAAAATAAGAGTTTTTCAACATAATATGGGCCTTGTATTGTGTCACTTTCATATAGAGGTACATGTATCACCCTTTAGGCTGAGGTTGTTAGCAAGTGTCAGACAGACCGTTCTGCGGATCAGTACATTGCTTGCCAATTAAACACAACCAATGATGTTTGATACTGTGCAATGTTAGAATGACCCTTTACCTCTCTGCTGCTACTGGCACTTATGTGCGTAATCTGGCATATTTTGAATAACAATTCAATAGAATATGTCACTGCCCGGGACATAATTTGATAGCTTTTATCAAATTCAGCAATTTTAATTCACTATGAGGTGGGAATTACGGGTAATACAAATCATATTCATTTTGGGGGTGAATGAGGTTTATGCAACCTTGTCACATTTTGAATCATGTAGAAAATTTGAAAAAGTATACAAAAAACTAATGTTATTTATATTCAATAAAAATAAGGATGAGTTGAGATAAGATGCAACATACAGTACATACAGTACATACCCGGGTAACGTTGTACCCTGGGATATTACGATAACATTGGCAGATCCTGACGTCTAAAGATGGTCCCTGCACTGAAAGAGTAAAATATTTATAATGGCCATAGACCCATTCACATAGGTATTCAAATGAAGTGGAGAGAGCTAACTAAGACATTTATGATGATTTCAAATTAAAAAAGACAAAATGGCGGATTTATAAATGGTACCCCATGGTACCATTTTCTGCATCATATCATGACATTTGATATTATTGCACTGGCGTGTTTTAAAAAAAAGTTATTTTCATTCACTTTGTGCTAGAATTACGGCAGCAATATTTACACAACAATTCGAATGGAAGTGGGTGCTAGTCAATTTGAGCAGGAAATGTGAGCACTTAATTTTTTTTAAATTTAATTTTATAATGCAATATGATAGAACAAACTTACTATCATATTTTTTCAAGATTTAAAAACCAAGAGATCTTTGTTAAAAAACATATAATTTAGAGTTGCTGTGATGGCACCGCAAACTTTGCAAAAATATATCGAAAAGATACTTAGATGACCACCACACAATGTTATTGGCATCTACACTGTGTTTTATTATATCAAAATAACATCATAGTGATACGTTAAACTATTTTTACCTTAACTGTATCATCATCATCTGCCATTTTTTTCTTCCGTCCACGTGGTGTTCTACATTTGTTTTCTACAGCAGACTGAGCAAGTTTGGATGGAGTCTGTGATTTATTTTTTAAAACATTTCCATCAGCACTATCAGTTGTCTTTCCCTTAACCCTTGTTTTCGATGGTGTTTGATCCCTAATTTTGTTTGGTGTTAAAAGTTTCACTCCGTCGTCTGAGTCTTCTTCTGAACTCTCCTCTGATGTATCATCATAATCTGAATCTACAAATTAAAGTTTTTGAATACAGAACAACAATTTGAACAAACATGTACTTGTAGAGAAATTGTTATCCATGGTCTATTTAAAAATTGCTTATGAAATGGATAGAGGTTCTATGTGATAGCCTAATATTTATATTTGATTGGAGCCATCTATAATTAGAGGAATAAGAATGATAGTATTATTAGAAACCAGCTCACCTTTTCTCGGTGTACTAACATGGTGCTTTTTGGACATTCGCTTGCTAAATCTTTCAGTAGCGGCTGAAATATTATCAACAATAGCATAAGAAATATGATATAAAAAAATAATTTTTAGTCATCACAAATAAGTTATTATAGCAATACCTTGGGATAAAAATTACAATCATGCCTTTTTCAAGTAGCAGATATGACCATTTATTGCGAGGCGTGATAGACCACACATACACTTGACTTAAATTGCTAAATAGAGATAACTTTTTTCAGGTGAATAACATTGTTGATTGCCGCTAATCATAATAATTATATGACCCATGTATCAATAGGCTTCTCTATTGAGCTTCATTAAAATAGTCCACAACCATTAAAAATATTAAAATTTTTGTGCAGAGATGAACAGTTGGACCTTGACATCAACTAGTGCAACAACGTTTAGCTAATGTCTTGTGTTTGTTGAATACCTACATATTATATTGGAAGCTGGAGTATTTTTCAAGATCGATTTTGGTGTTCTTGTAGAAGCCCTTGGTGTTTTCGGTGTCCTTGGTGTCTTAGGAGTCATAGCTTTCGCTGCTTCTGAGGCTGAATCAAATAAGTGTTTACACTCAAAGCCTGCTGATTAACCCTTACAACGCTGAATAGATTTTCCTAAAAATCATGGAGACGAAAGGGCTTTCTTCAATTTGAAATCATCCTAAATGTCTTAGTCAGCTCTTTCTGATTCATTTGAATACCTATGTTATGGGGTTACGGCCATTAGAAATATTTTTACTCTTACAGTGCAGGGATCGACATTCGTCGTCAGAATGTAACGTCTACAGACGTCTGACGACTAAAGTCGTTCCCCGCGCTGTAAGGGTTAATTTGTATACCTCAGTTATGGCCCAGAGACTGATGGACAGAATGAGTGATGGACAGAAATATGTTTTGATTGGCAAATGATGAACTCTCAAACATTCTACCAAAGGCTACAGTAGGGATTTCCTCTAGCTTACCAGTCCGTTGTGCGTAAGCACACATGGGAGTGCGTCGACACAAGCCCGTGAAAAATTATTTACATGGCGTGTGCGTACTTCGGCGTGCAGACCAAACATCGGGATTGGGACTCCTTTCGCCCAGACAGAATCAGAAGGACACGAAGTAGCAAGGTCAACAAATTTACAGGCTAATAGACAGGATTGCACGTACAAACAACTTTTTGATCAAACCTTTCCCCCTGCAAATTACGAAATGTAATTGCCCCTCCTCCATGTGTGAGTCGCCTGATGTCAGTGGAATTCCGTCAGTTCCAGCCTTCATTTCCTGATTACCTGAGGCCATCCTAAAAAATATCCTTGTTTCCGATTTCATGGTGTAAAAATTTCTAAGCAGTAGCCTACAGTATTGTGCATAAGCAGATAGGCCTACCTCCTGTGTTAGGCCTACTGTTAGTGTTAACCTCTGGTTCATCCCCAGGCACAGTTTATTTCTATCACCCCTCCCAGCTCAGGAAATCGAGATTTCCAAATTCTCAAACTCATGTGTATCCAAGACGTCGGTAGACGTCGCTACAGACATAGGCGGTTTCACTTGCTTTAAAAGGGCATATTATGCCACTATAGCATGTATAGTATAGGCCTAATGCTAGTCATTGTTGGCCACTGAGTTTGAGAATGACTTGGTGGTGTAGTGGATAGCACCGGGCCTGTTAAGTAGAGGGTTGTGAGTTCGAATCTTGATGGGACCATAACAATGTACTTTAATCAAATGATAATCAGCCTTTAACCAGCTGGGTCTGACCAGACGAATGGATGCCGTGCGGTATCCATGGTATCTTTTACCCCTATTTTTACCCATGCTGTTGGAAATAAGAAAAAAATTTTTTAAGATGGCCCGTGACAACCCCTCCCCGTTGGAGTCGCCCCAAATCCGTGGATTACATTTATTATGGTTATGGTTACATCTATCTTTCCTTTGGAATGCGTGCATTTCGACGAGTTTAATGCTGATAATGTGACTTTAAAGACGAGCGTGCACACAAATAAGAATGCAAGCGAAAAATATGACTCCTTTGCACTGGCTTTCATTGGGATGAATTCAGTGCCAAGTCAGTTATGTGAGTTGTGGCGCCAGCCCGTGTATACGCGTGCTGGTGTCCTTCACGCACTTTCATGTGCGTGTGCGCGCATGGAAAAACATCCACAAACCACCTTTCCGTCACGCGAACATGGTAAGCTAGATGTAATCCCTACTGTACAACAGTGTCAGTGTGCATATTAATGTAAAATGATTTTTTGGGACATCTATAGCCAAAACAAGTCATTGCATTATACACATTGCAGTGGTTAGTCAGAAGCTCAATTTATTTAAATTAACCCTTCTGCTGATAGACACGGTATGTAGGCCTATGCGGTTTAAATCAAGTCTCAAACAAAAAAAGTCCTTGCAATAGTTTGTGTGAGATGCTTAGTTAATCAAATCATTAAATTTTGAAAATGTCTATTTTTCAAACAGTTGAAGCTGGAAATTGCCTTAGCATTTCCAGCTTTAAATAAATAAAAAATAAAAACAATTCAGCATAAAAATTCAGCAATTCAGCATGCACAAGGGGTGAATCAGGTCACAAAAATCAGCTCACATGTATCCTATGTATGGAGTGAAGTTTACCTTTGGTTTGCATTTGATTCGATTTCTTAGGGGTTTTCCAACCGAAGACTTCTCCGCCTCCCATGTCAACATCAGATGCCAAGGCTACCAAAGTAGAGGTATGAAACAATAAGTATTTTTTTAACAAGCAAAAAAATTTTAAACCACAGAAAATGTTAAAATACCCTGACAGTCCCAGTATCAATGGGAATTATACTACAGATATGAAAATAATGATACATGTATTATCAACATGCAAAATTAAAAGTAACTATGGTCATACAGTACACTTATACAAAATATTAATTACAATAAAAACTTAATTACAAAAGTTAATGGCATATTTTTTTTTTATATTTTGCATACATGTAAACTTTCAGGTCTCAAAAAAAATCCCAGTCTAGTACTGCCAAAAAATGTATACATGTAGAAATGGCTGCATCACTTATTTATAATTATATCTGTAGAACTACATAAAAATATGCGATAGACTCAATCGATTGATCATTCAAATCTAACTTCACAGGAAGAATAAAGATATAAAAGTTAGACAAAAATGCCAAATCGTTAAATAATTCATTTTCACATTGTGTACTGGTGAATGCATTTAGTATTTTTTGCAAATCTCATGTTATCAAATAATTTGTATCTACTTTAAAAGGCAAACAATGGTATACCCATTATGTGCCTTTTAAAGTAAATACAGACTAAGAAAATCACACAAGTGTTTTATTAATTTAAATGTAACTAAAAGATCATTTACTGTTCATGAATTGTTTAGAAGAGCTGGGATTTTTTTGAGAATGAAACAGATTCTGACAGGAAAGAAAATGCTAGAAGCATATATCTATTAGTTTCAACGATTTCACTTGATAATTGAAACACGAAGATATAGAGACAAAAGTATAGAGAATTAAGAGCTTGTATTTTATGAGAATATCTGATGGCAATGTAGTGGTAGAGAATGAATTACATTTTATATATCAGTGGTCAATCACACTATGGCAAATGAAGAAAATAACTGTATGATTTATTGATAAATTTTGGTATTTCAGGAGAAGATAGGTCTGGCTTTTTCACATATCTTCCATGATTTTTCCTTTCAAATCAAGACTTATATTTTTCTTTTTCAGATATATCAATAAGCGTACTCCACTTACCCCTTAACTACCCAAATGATGCACATTGTAGAAAATGGACTACATGCAAAGATTACTTTAGTAACAATATGTTGATAACTATGCATGAATTTTTAATACAATAAACTAAAAGAAAAAATTCAAATTAATGAAAATTAAAGAAACCATTTTATATAATCCTTTATTATGTTTCTAATGCTCTGGAATAGCACAAGTTTCAGTCATTATATTTTCCGCAACACCAAAAATCAACCCCACCAGATAAAATTCCATGTATTTTCCTAAATTATAGAATCCCCTGCTTTTCCCTATTTTTTTCATTTCTCTTCCTGTCTGTGGGTACCCTGCCATTAAAACATCCCACCGGACCAGTGTTTGGTTCAAGAGAGTACCCCGGTTCATGTCTTGTCAACTGTCTTCATTTTTTCAAATGAAGACAGTTGACATGATTAAAACATCATATATTAACCAGCTGATGGCTTGAAGACATTATCTTCTGCTTCCTCATCTTCCTCTTCTGTAACTTCCGGCACATCAACAGGTTTCGCTGATTTAGCTGGTTCAGAGCGTAAACCTAAAATCAACATAATTTCATAAATTGCTGTATTTTTAAAAGATGAAGACAAATAAAAAAATGCCTTGTTTTATTCCTGTATCTTCCCTGATTTCCCTGATTTTCCCCTAGAATAGAATCTTATCGACCCGCTGCGAGCTAATTCCGTAGCTGAAATTTAAAATCAGATGTTTTTATGGTGTAATTAGGTCTACTCAGTGGGCACTTACGGCACATTTTTAATGATATGAATTTGTGTGGTGAGACCCTAAGCTTGTTCCAATACCAAAATCCTTCATTATCGTTCAAGTCGATGTTAATTAATGTGATTGCGTTACCCTGATTAATTATACGTCAATGTAGCCTGAATATACTAACTAGATTTTCTCTCATTAGCGGAAACTATATGTTGAAGTACGTCGTCATCCCCCACAAAAGAGACAGATACCCGTTTTCTTACACCTCCAACTGACATGTCGAAGACCAGAAAAAAAATCCGCGAAAGTTACAATCAATCCAGATAGTGCAGTAAACACAAAATCCTAGCGGCCAAACTTGTAGCAGAGAATAATAATCCATTCACGACATGCACGATCTCTGCTTGTAGTCTATTTGCCACTCCTATCTCAATAAACCTAAAACATTTTTACGACATTTGTACAAAGCTGGGCCAACGTCGAAGACATTGGGCTGACGTTGTACAAATGTTTTGTTTTGCTGAGATTGACATAATGTGTTCAAACCCAAATGTCTTAAACGGTAAGGATTTGATGGAAAAATTATCTACATGTTATGTATGATCCACTAAGTCAGAAACGGATAGTAAATTTTATATGTTGAGGAATTTTTTTAATTAGCATAGTAATAGGTAAGTTTACAGTGACTCGCTCATAGGCTAGCCTATATGCTGGTAGCCAATGTAGTTGAACACTTTTATTTTTGTTATTTCACATCTCTCCAAAGCTAAGCAGTAGTTTATACCTACTCAATTGGAAAAATAATAACCAGCGCTATAATAAGCAAATTTACATCTTTACAATGTGCAATTTCTCACGTACCTTTCATATGATTTTTTTAGTAATGTGTTCCTATGCGGACTTCTTAATGTCATAGGCCTACATGAATTGATGCAGACTGTCATTGATAATTAGCCTATGATGCTAATATATCTTCCACGAATGGATTGAAATCTACTCATGCAATGGCCATGCTACTATGCCAATCGTCTAATAGCACCCGTGAATCAGAAGTTGAAGAAGACATTCCTTGCATTAGCAAAAGTAAAATGAGTAAACTAGTTAGTTTAAAACATATTCTATTGACCAATTGAAGCAATACAGGATTGTATTTCAAAGGCTTCGCTCGGAAAAAAAGAAAGTGAGTGATGCTTGCGGAGTCATGGTGTGAGTACTATGAGTAGCCAGTGGGTGCAAATCTCGTTGGCAGAGCTAGAAAATGTCGTAAAACAAATGCTTGGAAGTGGTATTATAATTGTCAACAATGACCTCATATTGTCAACACGACTTCATATTGTCAACATGACCTCATATTGTCAACATGAACTCACATCCCAGCAAACACAAGACAACGACCCAAAGCCAGTCGGATGCTAGACCGACATTGTAGGTGGTTGGTCAACTGTATGGCAGCATCGGGCCGATGTCAAGCGTTCAGCGGGATGAGTAATGTCAATGTGACAGCGCTATCCCTGCAAACAATCTTACGTTGTAATAACGTCCCCACAACGTACAGCCTTCGTACTTAGGACGTATCTCTGTGAGCTCCCATTCACGTCCTCAAAACGAAAACATCAATGTAACGTTATTGGTATGTTCTGGGGGCGTTAGGGTTATTATGACTACGTCCTTAGCACGTCCTCGTTACGTTCATCCATGAATGACGAAAATGGGACCTTAACGAACGTTATATTACGTACAGTAGTAGTAGTAGTAAATCATTGCTTTACGTCACTTTTCGGCACAAAAGGTCTTTTAAGTGACATTATAATACGATAAAAACGTTGTAGTCAATTGATGAGATGAATGATGTACAGATGATGATGTGAGGGTGGGGGTGATAGGGCATGGTGGGTTATTGAGAGTGTTTTCCTTCGCTCGCCCGATAAGGGGTTCTGGGCATGTCTAGGGGATATACCCCCAGACATGCCCAGACGGCCGGAGACTTGAGTTTCGCTGTACAATTTAATGATGAAACTCTGTGGCATTTCGCGCAGCTCCGCTATCCTTGGGTCGGATAGTCCCCAGAGTAACAATAGGAAGGATCACTCCCTCTGGGTAACTCCATTCATCCCACGTGAGAGACCTAATGTCAAACAAGCTATTGCCGGTTATTTAAGGCTACCACGGCCTACATCAGCGCCAGCACTGATGCGGGTGCTGCATTGGCTCCGCTGTTGAGCGGAGGAACCAGGGTACACCACTGGCAATCTGCCCAAAGATTATAGCCAGATACGAGGAGGCTGCAGCTGCCCTTGGATGATTGCTGTAGACTAGTGCTTCCGTACAATGCCGTACACAGCATCCAACAGACGAAACAGATCCCTGATGACCCTCCCCGGATGGGGGCGAAAAGTACTACTACTAGCAATCATCCCAGTACCCCATTTTATTTTATTTTATTGGTATGTTCTGGGGGCGTTAGGGTTATTATGACTACGTCCTTAGCACGTCCTCGTTACGATCATCCATGAATGACGAAAATGGGACCTTAACGAACGTTATATTACGTACAGTGTTTGCAGGGATATCCATATGTTAACATGTAATAAGCCCTGAATATATACAACATGAAATTAGGATGGATTGGCGCCATATGTGTCAGACATGACAGTAACTTAAAAAATGGTGATGATGAGTCTTACTATTTCTTTGTTAGCAAAGCAAATCATTTAGTGGCTGTGATAAAAATATCTAGCAGGGATATCAATTGAAGGTCAAGAAGGCTGTCACGTGTACCATGGAGAAGCGTATCTAAGTTGTAATTTATATTTATTTGGGTTAAATTTTCTATTAAAACAACTCTGTGTAGATGGTATTGTGGACATTCGATAAAAAAATGGTTGGTTGTTTCGTTACGTCCACATGTACATAGAGGATTATTAATAATGTTCATTGTGACTGCAATCCATTCTGATTCTAGAGAAGATAAAATTTTCGTTTTGCGAATGTTATAGTATGATTTTGTATTGGGCCTGTTACTTTTTTGTATTTGTTTTATGAGTTTTCTGATGTCAAGTTTTTTGAAGAATTGTCTAGATTGTTCCAAAATTCGGTGGTAGCAGGAATATAGAATATTCGAAAGGTTTCTGTGCGAGTGTTGGCTTGGTTTATATTTGAGTTGTTTCGTAGGTTGTATCTGCCTTGTCTAATTTGGGGAATAATGGGTTTTAAATAAGACGGAGTCCTATCGTGAATTATGTCAGAATAAAGTATAATCATTTTGTTTTCGCGTCGGAACTGTACACTTTCCCATGTCAGTTCGATGTAAATTTGAATAGATGATGTGCCACGTATATCCCCTGATACTATTTTTCCTGCTCTCTTCTGAATTTTGTCAAAAAGTTTCAGATTTTCTTTAGTTGCATTTGTAAAAAGCTCGTTTGAGTATTCCAGGACGCTTCTGACAAAGGTAAAATAAAGAATTTTAAGACTATTTCTACTGAGTTTAAAACTGAGTGAGTTTTAGATATCCAAACGTTTATTGGCTTTTATTGATATTTCCTCAAAGTGTCTGTCCCATTTTAAATTTTGTTGTAAGGTAACACCTAAATGTTTAGAGTAGGCTATATTTTGGAATTCTTGGTTATACATCTTGAGGTTATTTGGGGGAGTAATATTTCTATAATTAACCACCATACTGTTTGTTTTTAAAGCGCTGAAGCTGACAATCCATTGTTGCGCCCACGCTTCGAGTTTTCCGAGGTCGCTATTTATTATTTGCGAATTTATTATATGACAATTTCAAATAGATAAAAGTAAATTGCCATCTGCAAATAGAGTCAGTTTTGATGTTAGACCTTCTTCCATATCATTAATATAAACCAAAAACAAAAGTGGTCCAAGGACGAAGCCTTGAGGAACTACAGCGTTTATATCAGCCCAGCAAGACGACTCACCCTGCAACACCACCCGCTGCTGTCTGTCACACAAGTAGTTACTGATCCATGCAAGTAATTCCTCCGTGATTCCCATATTTTTTAGCTTGAATAGTAGCCCGGCGTGCCATACTTTGTCAAAAGCTTTGGAGATGTCACCAAACACCATCTGTACTTTCAATCCCTTATCGAAAGCTTCAGAGATGCCCGGAAAAAATCCAGATTTATATTTGTAAATTAGATCGTTATCTCTAAAAATAGTTGTACTTATGCTTAAAAATACACTTTTCCATTACTTTGCCTATATAACTTAAAGGGACTGGCCCAGGCTAAAATCATCAAAAAATCGTTGATTTTATTTTGGCTTCTTAATATCACCATATGATGTGAACATGTCCATAGACTAGAGCTGCAAAAGTTTTTTAATTTTTCTGCTGCGCATTCACCAGTTAGACTAGATATAGAGACGAAATTCCCGTATTTCTAATTTTTGACATGGTTGTCAATAATTACAAATCAGGAATTTCGTCTCTATATCTAGTTAGTTAGTCCCAAAAAGTAATACCAGAATTAGGGGAACGGTAACACACACAAATAACAGTTTTTTTACGTTTAGTTACCAACTCCATACAGAGTATTTCCGATGAGTTAATTTCAAATTCGGTTTTCCACTTCGCAATAATATTTTCATTAACATACAAAGCTACGCCTCCCCAAGGTACGTCTCCTTGACCTCTGTCCTTTCTAAACATAGGTAGGTAGCCATTGAGTGATATATCTAAGGTTTTGGTGTTGCATAATAAAGTTTTTGTTGTAACAGCAACGAGGTCGAAGTGGCCTTCGATTTCAGATTTTAAGGCCAGTAATTTCTCAGTGTTAAGGCCACGGATATTGCAGCGCCACAAAGATAAACATGTTGATTGCGGTCCAGGGTTAAGCTCAACATCACTACATAGTAGGATTAAATACATCACAAGCGTCATAACGGATAAAACAATGGATGTAACTAGAATAGAGTTAAATACAGATGATACAACAGGTAACAACTTTATACCTGTGTCTGTTAAATAGACCAATTCTAGCTCTGTACATTTCGAGATTCACTCCCATGACTCTCTAGGTGACATCACCGTACTCACCCTACAACCCAAGCAAGCATCGGTGACATAAGCAAGCATCGGTGACATAAATATTTAAATTGGAAAATAAACATAATTTGAGAAAGAAATACTGTCGAAATACATAATTAAATACAATAATAATATAGAAATAAAGCTCGGTGGCTATTGTCACGCTAACATGCTTTCAGCGATAACTTTATGAGAGTGATTATATGAGTGAGAAGTAATACTTGTAGTCTATAGTGATTATTAGAGTGGTTTTGCAGAAAAAGAATAAATCAGTCTTTCATATAATTCGACAGAATTGTTACTTATAGTCTATAGAGATGATAAGAATGGTTTTGCATTAATAAGAATAAATCAGTACGTCGTTCGTGTGAAAAACAATTGAGAGGTATCAATATAATAAAGAATAAGGAAATTATTTTCAATTTTAAAGAGATCGGGACATGGTACGGATACCGTAAACCAGTTGATATATATATCCGAGCCTGTTCAACATATTCATGGCCTGATATGCTTGATCATCCTCAGTTAGATATGTCGAGACGAGATATACTTTTACACAGCCAAGAGGTTTGCTTACTCAGAGCGAGAAAGCTGGATGTTCAGTTTTATTGCCGGACACATCGAAATAACTCGATCAGCAGGCCTACATTGAACATCTAATCTGAAAAAAGGGTACTACAAATATTTGTAGGTTTCAATCATGTCCCTTTTAGCTCTCCTGTACCTAAGTGATGGCAACTTCGGGATCTTCAGGCTGTAGTTCTTTGAGCGCAGGTATAGTTCTTGTTGCTCGGTGTGGCACTGCTTCAAATTTTTCAAAATCACCTTTAAGATATGGTGACCATGCCAGATTTCCATATTCCAGTAGTGGACGTACCAGTGCTTTACAAAGTCAGGCTAGATTCTGCCTGTCCAGGTACCGTAGGCCTATGTGTAAGATCTTATTATGCCTAAGTTTGCTTTATTTACTACTTTATTTATATGTTCTTTAAATTCTAATTCATTGTCCACCCATATGCCTAGATCCTTTTCTACTGTTGCTTCTTCTAACTCTGTCTGCTCTTCTTCTGATATTATGTAATTATGTTTATCACTTTTCTTGCCTAGATGCATACATTTACATTTTCTGGCGCTAAATAGTAGCTGCCAATCTCTCAACCACTTCTTTAGGCTATCTATGTCATCTTGTAGTTGTTTTATATCACTTTGGTCTTTGATTTCTCTATAGATTGTTGTATCACCTGCAAACATTTTTATGGCTGATTTCACGCAGTCTGGCAGGTCATTTATGAAATTTATGAATAGCAGTGGTCCTAGGACACTCCCTTGTGAGATACCACAGTTGCCTAGTCGGATTGAGATTGGTTAACTAACACTTTTTGTCTTCTGTCTGTAAAAACGCTTTTACCCATGACAATACCTTGCCGTTTACTCCATATCCCTTTAATTTGATCAAGAGCCTTTCGTGCGCCACCGTGTCAAAAGCCTTACGAAAATCTAAGTAGGCTACACAGCGTCCACAGAATTTCCTTTATTAAGCATTTGTGTCCATTCCTCTTTTGTTTCTATTAGCTGTGTGACACATGGCTTACCGCTCATAAAGCCATGTTGGGCGGCTGCCAGCAGTTTTTCATTGATTAGATGTTCCATAATATTATTTCTTACTAACGTTAGGGTTTCCATTACTTTTGATATCACAGATGTTAGGCTAACAATACGGTAGTTTGATACTGAGCTCTTGTCTTCTTTCTTAAAAATCGGGATTATCTGGCCTTTCTTCCAAGCTGTTTGTATAGATCTGCTCATATTCCAGGGTTTTTCTGAAGAGGATAAAGAAGGGTTTAGCGAGTTCTGTGTTTAGCTCTCTCGATACTCTCGGGTGAATTCCGTCCAATCCTTGGGCATTGTCAGGTTTCAAGTTTTGCAGGACTATTTGTACATCTGCCTGTGTGAAGTTTAATTCATCTAGGGTGTTTTGCACTGGTCTATCATTAAAATTTGACAAGTTTGCTGTGTCCCCAATGGTAGATACACTGGAGAAGAAGTTATTTAGCGCCTCTGCTTTCAAACTGTCATCCGACCTTTTTTCCATTATCGTTTTTTTAGGTCCGATATTCCAGACCTTCAGTTTACTGAAGTAGGCCTACATCTATAAAAAAGCTTCGGGGTTTAATTTTGCTTCGTTAGCAATTTTTTCCAGAATGATTTATAAGCTTTCATTGTCTCCCATTTGGCCTGGTTTCTTGCTTTTGTAGGCCTATACACCGTAGGCCTATAGCCATTTCCCTCTTTTGTGTCCAAATATCGCCTGCAGGCTTCTTTTTTCTTTCTTATCTTGGTGATAGCTTTCTCATTCAAGGATCTGTCTTGTTATTTCGCTCCACAACTGTTCTATGTCCATATGTTTTTAAAATATCGTCCCATTCAATTGAATTTTTTCTCCCTCATGCATATATAATTTCCTTTGTTAAAGATGTATTTTTTTTTAGACCTCTCCTAAATGTGATAACACTGGAAAATAAATGAGAGTACTGCATGATGACTCTTCCCGAGGGGTTCTTTCACTATTACATTATTTACCATGCCTTCTTAATTTATTTGTTAGAATGAGGTCCAGTATATTGTGCTCTTGGCCTCCTCAATAAAATATAAAAAGTTTCCAGTGCGCAAAGGGTGTCTAAACTTATTGTATTTTTTTTCGACACACACGAAACAGTGAAAATATATTAGGGCCTATATGTTTTTAGTAATGTAGACTATTTCGCACCATATTCAGAGAAATCTATAGGCCTTAGGGGCCTAGCTATCAAGCATTTCTGTTTTTCATACACCACAGACTGCTTTTCAATAGGCCTACGTTGGGTATCAAAATGGATGTTTATGGTCAAAGTTTGGACAGCGTCGTTAATGCTAGAACAACTTCGCCCCAGCGCTGGTCCAACCTCCGTGTTTGGTGTATGTTAGCATGTTCACGGTCAAATTGAGTACCCTATTGATCCTTCATGAAATCACTGAAGTATCATTATGTGGCATCATCATATCAAGTATCACTAGGACAGACAAATATAACAAATTTAAAACATTTCAATTACAGGTAATAGCACAATTCGATATATTTTCGTTTCGAATCATCATTTTTTCTAATCGGAAATCTGAGGTACCCAAACACCCTTGATAACGATACAAGAATCAAGTGTTTTTAACCACCTATACGTCTAAAACTATGGCAAACTAACATTTCATTATTATAAATATTTTGAAAACAATGCTCAATGGTCATATAAACAACGAGAACCACCTGATTTTGATGTATTGGAACGGTCATGACATGTTGTACGTGACAGGATCGGTCACATTTCAAATTTGCAGTGTCTGTCATTTCGTCTGCGACTAACATTCCCATGATACACAACGCAACCTCTAAATCGAGACCCCTATGGAAATTTACTTTGTAAATATAGAATTTGACTTATCTGATCAGTGTTAAGTGAGAAAAATGTGTTTGAACGAGGGACTATATTTCATCGGTCACAAAATAACGTTACGACCAAAGCCTCTACATACCATGTATGTGTACACGACGTCGTATACCGTATCCAGTGTGAGTGGGTAAGGTTCAAATCATTTCACATCCACATTGCGGAGTGATATCCCATGTGGGGTGTAAATTGCGCCGCCAAATATAGCATCGGTCACGATAAGGTAATGTACCACATGTTTTTACTTTTACTACTTTCCAAGGAACAAACGTTCTTCAAGTATATAAAACAATCTTAACAACAAAATACGATAACTCATAACAGCAGTTTTTTTAAGTCCTACCGGCTGATATAAATGACGTAATTAACGCCCACCGATAGAATGAACGAGTTAATGCTTACAAAAGTCGTCCTGATAAAGCTTTGGCATGTTGTAAGTTATGAAAGGACCGATGTGTTCATGTTGTTCATTACATATAAGACAGAAGGTGTGTGTCGTACATTACGACACACACCATACGCATGTTGCACATTAAAACGTGACAGATCTTATGAGCGTATATAAGCCACAAAAGACAGGTGATGTATGTTGTACATCACGATAGTATCGACAGTGCAATTTCTACATTAAAACGTGACAGACTTTCACATGGCATGTTGAACGTTACTGGAAGAGAAGTGACTTTTGTCTCACTTAAAGGTATAAAACCAAGTATGATTCTCGATTAATCGGAATTAAATTCTATAATACAACTAAATAAAATATGATTAAATATATCACATATTCCCAAAATATACTCCCCCCCCCTTTAAACACATAGGGGCCTACATGTATAAGCGACCCTCACAGAATCTACCCCTACATCCCAGAATATACCCCCCCCCCTTTAAACATATACATGTGACCCTACCAGAATATACCCTTATTAAACATATATATGCGACACTCCCAGAATCTACCCCTCCCTCCCAGAATATACCTCCCTTTTAAGCATATTTAAACGACCCTCCCAGAATCTACCCCTCCCTCCCATAATATAGGCTACGCCCATTTTAAACATCTATATGCGACCCTCCTAGAATCTACCTCTACCTCACAGATTATATCTCCCTTTTAAACATATTGTGCGATCCTCCCAGAATCTACCCGTCCTTCCCAAAATATACCCCCCTTTAAACATATGTAAGCGACCCTCACACAACCCACCCCTTCCTCCCAGAATAATAAGCCCACTCCATTTTAAACATCTATATGCGACCCTCCTAGAATCTACCTCTCCCTCACAGCTTATACCCACTTTTAAACATATTATGCGATCCTCCCAGAATCTACCCCTTCCTACCAGAATATTCCCCCCCCCCCTTTAAACATCTATATGCGACCCTCCCAGAATCTACCCCTCTCTCCAAGAATATACCCCCCTTTTCCACAACTATGTGCGACACTCCCAGAATCTACCCCTCCCTCCCAGAATATACACCCCTTTTAAGCATATTTAAACGACCCTCCCAGAATCTAATCCTCCCTCCAATAAAATATACGCCCATTTTAAGCATCTATACATCTATAAGCGACCCTCTTAGAATCTACCTCTACCCCACAGATTATATCCCTCTTTTAAACATATTATGCGATCCTCCCAGAATCTACCCATTCTTCCCAAAATATACCCCCATTTAAACATATATGAGCGACCCTCACAGAATCCATCCCTTCCTCTCAGAATAATAAGCCCACTCCATTTTAAACATTTATCTGCGACCCTCCTAGAATCTACCTCTCTCTCACAGCTTATACCCCCCTTTTAAACATATTATGCGATCCTCCCAGAATCTACCCCCTCCTCCCAGAATATATCCCCCTTTAAACATCTATATGAAACCCTCCCAAAATCTACTCCTCTCTCCAAAAATATACCCCCCTTTTCCACAACTATGTGCGACACTCCCAGAATCCACCCCTCCCTCTCAAAGTATACCCCTTTTTAGACATCTATATGGGACTCTCCCAAAATCCCCCCCCCCCTTTCCACTACTATATGCGACACTCTCAGAATCTATCCCTCCCTCCTAGAATATACCACCCTTTTCAACAACTATGTGTTGCCCTTCCAGAATCAGCCCCTAGTGGAAAGGAGGGGGTATATTCTGAGAGGGAGGTGTATATTCTGGGAGTGTCGCACATAAATGTTTAAAAGGGG